>JACAXG010000028.1:4124870-4494241 GCA_018881555.1 Amblyornis subalaris
GGGCGGGCGGGAGCGCGCGCGCGCAAGGGCCCGCGCTCGCGCAAAGGCGGGAGCGACGCTGTGTCCCGCGGCCCCCCCACCCAGCCCCCGCCCGCGCGCCGGCCTGAGGGGACGCAGCCCCCGCTCCCCGTCCCTTGTCCCTGTCCGTGTTCCCGTTCCCGTCCCCATTCCCGTCCCCGTTCCCCTCCCCGTCCCCGCGCGCGCGGTCCCGGCGGGGCGCTCGGCCGCCGCGTCCCCGCGCTAACAGCGCCCCCTATGCCCGCGCGGCGGTGCCGCGGGCGGGGACACGCCGGGCCCGCCCGGGCAGGCCGGGCCGCCGCCGTCTCATCCCGGGCGCGCCCCGCGGCGGCGGCGCTTCCCGTCCGCCTGCGGGGAAGGGGCAGGAATGTGGTGACAGAGCCAGGCAGCCCCGAGGTGCGAGTTAACCCCGTCCGTGCGCGCTGCGCGGAGCGGAGTTGAGCCCGCGGGGCTGCCGCGTTCCTGAGCGCGGTGCGGTTGTGCGCTCCGTGAGAGGAGCCAGGGCTGCAGGTTGGCAGAGCCAAAGTTGGAGGTTGGCTCCTGCACCTTCTGCCTTTTTGACAGGCGGTGTGTGGTGATCGAGCCGTGCAGCAAACACTGCACATTATCACATCAAACACAAGGTCATTCTTTCCTATTATTAACAGCCGGTGTGATAGGTGTCTGACAGGTGTGTTACCCCAGAAAGCACCTTTTTCTCAAGCCTTCGTTATTTTATTGCGTAAAAAAGGCAAAGCGTCTTCACAGTTTGCACCCCAGCACAGGTGAACAGCGTTCCTGGTTCCCTGGCAGTGTCTCCTGTGCCCAACACTTCCCCCTCAGCTGCCTCCTCTTTCCAAACCATTGCATCCCCCAGCATCCAAAGTCGCTGGGCAGCTTTTCCTCCTGACCCTCCCTTTGTATCCCACAGGTACATCTTGTCTGCCAGATTCCCTCCTACGCCAGTCCCTGCTGCTTCTAGTATCCAACAGGTTATTAAGTTTTATGACATCTGTTTTCTGCCCACCCGTCATCCCTCTGTGTGCCAGCTTGTTCCTGTGTTCAGGTTGCTGTACTTAAATCCTCCTTGTTGTGGCACCTTTTCCTGGTAAGGAAGAGATATGAGCTGTGTTCACCAGGCGTCTCTTCCTTGCGGTAAACACAGTGAAAAGAGCGATTCTGTTGTGCCTCTCACGTCACACTTTCCTTTTTTTGTGCATAGACCACATTAATAATTATCTACACATATCAGGACTCAGTGCTTATGATTTTCCCTGCAATACGTCCGTTTTGAGAACAATGCAAACTGAACCCAGATTGTTTCCAGCAGTGTTCAGAACTGACCTCAAGGAAGTAACAATCTCTTTGTAACTCCCATTGTACCATTAATAGTAGTTAATTTACTGCAGCACAAAAAACCTTTTTATTTAACCAGTAATTTTGGGTGGGACTGATTTGCCTTAACTGGAAATGGAAAATATATTTAATTGTGTGTTGGGCAGCTTTGTTTTCTTTTTTTTTTTTAGGTACTGTTAACAAAGGCGCATACGGCTGCTCACAGAAATTTTAGTTGAACATTTCAAATTCAGTTTGATATCTAAGTCCCTGGTGCTTCCTCATAAGTTCTAAGGGAGGCAATTTGCAGTGGTTATGATATTATTGTCGAAAGTCTGCTGAAAGAGTTATTGTCAAACAGTTAAAACCAAGGTGCTACAAAGGAGAAATGCTCATTTCTGTAACTTTGCCTAATTTCAGTGAAAGTTTTTTTCATCTTGAAATTAACATGTTTTCCTTGTAGCCCGTTAAATCTGTTCAACATGCAAACACAAGAATAGGAAGGTAACCTATTTTCATCACTCAGGCCTTGCTTTCTTATTTAAATATAGTAGTGTCTTTTATAGTTGCCAACTCGACATTTTGGGTGAAATATTTGCAGTTTGTCATTTCCTTATTTTTAACAATAAGAATCTATAAGAGGACAATATTCGTGATTGGTTTCTTTCTACCTAACTTGGTTACATTAAAAGTACTTAATAGTGTTCAAGCCTGAAAAAATTACCTGAAATCTTGTTATCTAGATTAGTAAAAGCTTTTTACCACTTCTTTTTGCTCCTGCATGCATGTAACAAATGAAGAACTAAATCGTTTAATATGTAGCAGAAAGAGTAGTAGGAGAACAGCTCTCCCACTGAAAAAGTAGAAACAACAAATCTGACGGTTTTAAGGAGGAAAAAAAGAAGCGGGATGGGTTTTCAGGAATTTTAAAAATAAGTAAAAGAACAGAAGCAGCAATGTAGTTAGTTTTATTTAAAGGTGGAAAAAAGAATGTTAAAAGTCTTTTTATCAATGGCTGTTGTGTTTTGAAATGAGGTGTAAATGCCATGAGATACTGAGACAAAAGAGAAAGGAATAAAAGCCTCCACTACTCAAGACAGGCCACTTAACGGTAGGCAGTCTCTAGCCAAGAAAATGGACTCATGGAACTACTTCCACAGGAAAATCTCACCAATGTTTTTTACAATACTTTATATCTTCTGGGGTACAGCTTATTGACTCTTTAGCATTTGGAGTTAGCTAAACTCCTATAGACGGGGCATTCTCATAGGCATATAATTGTATATGCTCTTCCTCTTTTTATTTGTTTGGGGTTTTTGTTTGGTTTTTTGTTTGGTTTGTTTGTTTGTTTTTGAGAGACGCAGGAGGTTGTTGGGATGTGCTGCATCTCCTGGTGCATTCTCTCGTTCTTGCAGTCATTGATGGGGAGTACCCAACTGGGGTCTAGATTTTACCAGATGTGATGGTTTTTTAGCCTGGTAATTGCTATGGTTTGCTTGCCTGTTTTAGTCCTGTAAGCCAAGTAATTGTATTGCATTCTCTTCTATTAAAAAAAAAATCCACCAAAGTTAATCAGTGATTTTTTTATTATGTGGTATTTTCTGCCAATGCACTTTCCTTGATGATGTCTTACTCTACCTGAAAAATTTAACTGGTAAAGAAAAAACTTTGCCAAAACCCTTGAAAATTAAATGGAGAGAGGGATGAACACTATAACAGGCAAAACAAAGTTAATATTCTAGTAAGGTCTTCATCATAAGTAATGTAGAACAATTAATATTTTTAATTCCCTGGGGAGAAGGTATAGATCTTGTCAATACCCTGAAAAAAATTCCATGGGTTGTTCCTACACTTCCATTTTCCTTCACTCAAAAGCTTAAAGTGCAGAACTCGGGACGAGCGATTTTATTGACTACACATGGTAGTCCCAGAGAGTTTCTATATTGCCTTTCCTTTCCTCCCAAGAGGGACAGTGCTTTAGAAAACAATGACTTTGCGAGTAGAAAGTAACTTTCTTTCAAATGGGATTGTTTTTCAGCATATTAAATCAACCTGAATTCAATGAACTATTGGGAGGGGGCTAAAACCTTCCCTAACAAGGGTATATTCCCAAGGGACACGAGCCAGCTGCTTTGCTTTTATAGAGTAAATATGCTTCTACGTCAATAATAAACATTGGAAGAGAAGAAAAAAAGTATCCCATTAAATGTTGGAAGTCTCATGGGAGACATTAGGCAATGACTTCACCACATTTCTGGAAGTATCTTCTGCAGTAAATGCTGTTGCAGGAACAAGAATAACTCCCATTAAATTTTACTGGGCTTAAATAACTTAATATGGTGTCAGTTTATAAAGCCCCAAAACAAACAGAATGACAAATTTTTGTTTTCTCCATGTGGTTTGAATTTACATAAAAGAAATTAGAATTAGATTTATGTACCTCTTAGGTCTGATTTTAAATTCAGAAATGCGAGCAAATTCAAAGTTAAATTCCTCGCTTGCTGCTTAATATGATTGTGCTCAGGAGTGTGGGAACAGGCGAGGCGCAGTTCTAAGGCACAGCGGTAAAAGTTGGGGGCAGAATGAATATATTGAAATGTTTCGTGGCTTTTATGAGCCTGAGAAGGATCTGTAGGGCTGTAGCACAGCTGTATTTATGCTCAAATGCAGTTAAGCTGATGGAGACAGCTGTACAGTCAGGACGAGGGGCTAACGTGGTTTCTGAATTATCCCATCTCCCGTGTTATCCCAATGTAACGATAGGCTTTCCCATTTAGCCATCAGAAGAAATTCACAATGACCCAGCCATGTTGCCCTGCTGTGTTTTATGGAGTAGAGAGTTAGCAAAGTAACATAAAGGATCAAGACAACAGGTTCTGCGTTTTTGAAATGTAGACGTTTGAAAACATTCTTAGAGCCTCCCAGAGGAAGTCTACGGGGCCTGTAATGATTCTACTCCAGACAAGTTGGACTAGAATGTAGAGAGAGATCTTCTTTTAAGAAGTCTGTGCCTTCAAACACCAGCGGGTCTGGCTACCCAGCCATGGGTTACTGGGATTGCCCTTTCATGATTCAGATGATGCCCCAGGCACGAGTGACCTGAGCACTTTGAGGACTGTCTGAAATTGCCCGTAAATACTGGGGCAGACTTTGGACAAAGACTAAATGTTTCCGTTGAACTTAACCTTTGTGCTTAGGAGTGCCATCTTGGTGACTTCCTTAACTTCCTAGTTGATCAGGAAAAAAATAAATGAAGCAGGAGCTGAAACCTTAAGCACAAAAGAAATCTACTGAATAGCAGCTGAATATTACTAGGGAAATGCATTAATGCATCATCTTACACTTGATCACACTAGGCAGAAGACTTCCAGAGAATACATCAGACTGTAAGCAGTGCGGTGTTAGCTGCATTCTTTTTTCCCCTCTCTTTTTTTTTTTCCTGGAACTAAACCAAAACCCATTCGCAACATTAAAAGGTGCTGCTTCTGCAGGACATGTTTCAGAGAGGACATAAAATGTTAAGCACGTTGAAATGAGATTAGATTTCATGGCGTTTTCCATTTTTCAGTAACTTTTATATAAAAAAAACCCAACAAAAAAACCAAAAAACACAACCCAAGAAATCCACAACTGAATTCCTTGTATCCTGTGCAAGATCCGGTGTGATTTCTGTTGGTTACAGATTTCTGGATTTCCTGACCTTCCTGTACCAAGACGCTGTAATATGCTCATGGTTTCTCCCAGAGAGGGTGCTAGTTCAGTGATTAGCAAAATGCTTATTGTCTTCCATATTCTTTTTTACAAAGATATTATGAAGACCTAAATAACTATCTTGCAGTCCCTGAACAGTGCAAAAGACTGATTTTATCAAGGGTACAGGTTATTTTCAGATGCAGTGTAAACATCTTGTCTTAAGTAAGCAAAGACATCTGTTGAACATTTTGTGACGGGATTACATTACTACAGTGAGGAACAGTGTTAAATGTACACATGGAGATAATATTCAAAAAAATAGCATATTCCTGAGATCCTGTAATTGAGAAATGCAAAGTGCTAGGTGTGATGAGTTAGTTCATTATTACAACCCTGCATTTTTCTGAATTGATTGACATGATTCAAATGGAACAGCCTTAAAAGAAAAATCCCAGTGTGATAAACAGATAACAAGAAGGAGGATGAAAACAATTACCATGAGGGCTTGAGCAGACACACTTACCAAAGGGGATAAAACTGAACATCTCGACCATATTGCTGCTGTCGTAGTCTGCAATTTGCCCTTCATATAAAAATAAACAGGTCATGAAACGGCAAAGTGAGCTTTAAAGAATACACAGAAGGTATTTGCAGTGATTGCAGCATTGGCCACCTTAGTTATAGATTATTTTTTTCTCCATAGCACATGAACATGTATTGATTGGCAGTATTTTAAATTAAGATTCAAATCCAAAGGAATCTGCCACTATGGAGATTTCAGCAGAGACTTTTCTGCCGTAATGAGACCATTGCTTGTCTTTTAATGACATTTTGGCTTTATTAGTCTTTTGGGCCTGAACACCTGTGTATCCAAGAATTTTCCAAATTTATTGATGGCTGAAGCTGAGACGTCAATTTTAGATCCTATAACTCTGGTTTACAAAAATAAAAAATGGACCAGACTGTTGGTTCAGGAAGATGAAGTAAGAGGGTTAATGTGAGTGAGCCAGATGGTTTTTACAAGTACTGCTATTTTGGCATAAAATTAATGTCCCAAGATATTTTTCGCCAGATATCTGGTGCAGAGATTCTGACCAGCAGGTTCATATATTTAGCAGCCAAAATAATTTATTTGTCACCACTGTTCTCCTTGGCTGCATCTTTGTGTACATCAACTCAGCCCTTCTCTTGACTGACTGACTGTAATTCCACTGGCATCTACTCAGTGCTTCACAGCTTTTCTAGACTGGTTCTTCTCAGTTCTGTGATTCTTCCTTTTCTTCCGAATTCTTTTATCTTTTTTCTTCTTTTCTTTTTTCTTCTTTTTTTTTAAGATGATCAAAAGCAATTATAATATATCTTTGAATCTGTTCAAGATAGGACAAGAGTTCAGATTAGCACTGAAGAGCCTTTCTCTCCACAGGTCTCTTATCATGATTCTACTAACAGAAATTAATTTTGTGGAAATCCAGGCTTGGACACGGACAGTACATTTCACCATTCTTACAGCTTTAGCTCAAGGTTATTATTGCTGCTCTGTGCTCAGAAGGGAAGAATGCATACTAATTACAGACATTTTATCTTAATTTCCATAGCAATTAAATGTTATTTTAAAAGGCTAATCTGAAATATTTTCTAAGTGATCCACTTGGGTGACACCCTTGCACCATTTTTAGGAAAGCCAGGAAAATGTATTTAAATGTGTACTAAGGTCTTGAATCAGAATTCAAATCCCACTTTTCACTAATACATACCATATGAAATGCATATTCCTTGGAAAAAGAAAACCACAACAAAGGAGTTCACACCAGTGGTAAATTTAAACAGCAGCAGAATATCAGGATAGGTTTGACAGCATAGCTGATGTAAAGGAGAAATATTGGAGTAAAAATAAAATAAAACAATCTTTATTGAAGAAATTTATGTTTGAAAGAAAGCAGCAAAGCTTTGTGGTTATTTACATAGAAACAATTGATTTTTCTTAACTACTCTGTAATGCATCTATGCAGTAATTTAGAAAGCTTATACTTAAAACAGATGCCAGCATTATTCTTCAGAGAGTACTCGGAACACTGTGAGTGTGAGACAGATGGATGCAGAAAAATCAATAGTTCGGAGAACTCCATCAGGTGCATGCATTTCACATAGGTCAAGTTTGATGAAACCCCAGCTTGGTGAATCAACACTTCTGATGTAAATAATTCACAGTAATGGAAAAAAATCCACTATGCTTATATGGGATGAATATAAACACACTTTTAAAATAATTGTTAGTGAGCTGTAATATGATCTGACTCTTGTAGTTGGTTCATACATACATGTGATCCTACTAATACTGAGTTTTGGTACAGCAGAAGATTGAAGATTTTTGTTTTAGTAATGAATTTAGCAAAATAAGGAAAACTATGAACTTAGTTTAAACTGAGTGGCATTTGCAATACAATAGCGCTGCAGCCTCTTGGCTCTTTTAATGAATATACTGTAAAAAAATCTATAAATCTTCAATCAGTATTTGAATCTGATCTCATGCCTGATTTTGTATGCATATCTTCATGTTTTAAGATTTCCAAGAGGACTATAATATGACCTCCCTTTGGGAGCAGCTCCACAGGGCTCTCATGGGTACAAGAGGAAAAGGTACAAACTCCAGATTGAGATGACTTGCTCCGTAAAGCACTCGGTGATCAGAACAGGACTCCTGTTGCCTTAACAGTGAAATAAGTAAAGCTCAGCCCAGTCTGCATCTCCATGAAGAAATGGAACTTCATTCTGATCCAGCAGGTTTGTTGAAGTGCTGCAGCCCTACAGCTTTTGGTGTCAGTACTTCTGGTTTTTACTGGTAAGGTGAGAAAAACATTGAAAGTCACGTGTTTTGGGGTTTTTGCTCCCCAGAATTGTAGTGGATTCCAGATCACAGCCTATGTGGGGTGAGAATAAGAGCTACTTTGTTTTGAGAATGTTTATCATTGCTTTTCATGACAGTCTTACAGAGGAGCTTCTAAAGCCCTCTCAAGAGGACAAAAATTAAGCAGATAAGGGTGAAACTACAATATTGAGTTGTAACTTAGGTTCGTTCACACACGACTGAACTCAGTTATGAAATTTATAACCTTATAAGCCTAAACAAAAATAACGAGGGCTGAAGAAACTGATGGGAGGTTGTGTATCTTTCTTCTGTCTTCGTAAAAAATAGCAATATATTTCTTTGTTAGTCACAATTAATAGTTTACGAGAGTCACATAGAAGAATGCAAAATACTTTCAAATTTATAATGCTTAAATAATTTCATATAGGATTATTTTATGTTAAATAATGCCTAGATTACCATGGATCTTAAAAGAATTGCCAAAGAAGTTCTGTGAAATATCAGTGTTCTCTTCAGCAATAAGAGTTCCAGAAGACTGGAAAGAAAACCCAATGTTGTGTAAATATTTTAAAGTTAATTTAATGACGCCACAAGTAATCCCAGGCATGTTAATTGAAGATCAGTTCTCATGCACTTAGAGACTGCTTAAGATGGAAAGAGTAGAAACAAAATTAACAGTCAGGGCTGATTGATCTGGTTTTTATGGAAAACAGATATTGAACAAGAATGCTGGTGCTTCGGATGACATCACAGCCGCGACAGAGAATCTGCCATTGTTTCATTTAATGTACTTCAGCACTGTCAGTTGGCCATAATGTCTTACCTGATTGTGGTTTAAAAGCAAGTGTGTTAACTGATGTTCAGCCCTTTAGATGGGAATGATAAACTGAAACAAACTTCAGAAAACCATCAACGGTTTGAAAGGTGTGTGGAAGAAGTGTGCGTTTGCGGGAGCTTTGTCAGATCTATTTTTAGGCCTGATGGTATTCAGGATCCTTCCTGGAGAATGGCATTCTGAGAAATCTTTCATCTATCAGAAAAAGCATGCTTTGGGATGTAAAAAAAAGTCCACACTTGAAAAGTGATGCTAAATTATTTCAGACCACAAATAAGAGTAGAGGTTGTCAACAGTGAATTTGCATCTCTATGGTGACACTTGAAAAAGCTCAGCTGAGGCAACCGAAAGTGTGAAATTAGAGAATATAAACTGCAGAATGATAAATCCCTTTGTGGATGTCATAATTCCTGAGTAATGTGAACTCTAGTGTGCTGGCGTTTGGAATTTAAGAGATTTTTAACATCTGAAATGAAATAATCACCATCGAGTTTAACTTGTTTTATTTATTGCCAGCGTTCAGCAGCTCAGGTTTCCTGATCCCTCCACTCAGACCATTCCAGTTGGTAACTGGTCTTCACATACTTTACCTAGAAATGCAATGGCCTCTCTGTCTGTAGAAGACATTGTTGCTTATTTAGAAAATAATCTGTAAATAGACCTTTTGCTATTTCCAATTATATTTTTCTTAATGTTCAATATTGCTTTCCAGTGAAAACACTAATTGTGTTAATATTCTAACTAAAAAAATATATGTTTGTGTACATTATTTACCTTTAAAAATTACTGGGAGTTTGCAATATAAACTAACATTGCTCCATGAAACCTTAGAGAAACAGCTGCCTCAAAAGCTGGAATAAAATTTTGACCTTATCAATGGAATATCAATGGAAACTTTTCAACAGTTTCAGGGAGAAGACAGAAAAGGAAGTTGCTATTGCACACTGGTTGATTGTTCTTGGTTTCACCTGAATCCAGAGATCTTTGCTGATCACAGTAGCAGCCAAAGAACTACTCTAATGTGCAAGAAAGAAAACAAAAACACTGAAAGTGTTCCAAATTCTGAGGGACTTGTCAAGAATAAAATGTGTTAGTTGCTTTGGTGACAAGAACAAAGCCAGCAAGGAAGGACATTTGCAATTAAATCTTAAAAAAAAAGTTTCTAATTACATTTATTTGTAAAATGCATGGCCAAAAAAAGTTAGTTTGGAGTCTCCATATTTCGTTTATTTGACAATAGGAACTTTGCTTTGTGGCATTCATTGAACAATGTCACATCTTGCTTTTTCCTTCTCATCTCTTGACTTCAGCCTCTCAAAAGGAGATTTGCACACTGTCTCAGACATCTTACACACATAGATTAACAAGAAATAAATTGGCCTTGGATGTTGGCAAATCTCAAAACCATATGTTCAGAGAGTTCTTTCATTTGCTTGTAATTAATTTTTTACAAAATTAGTAGCTTTAATCAACTGGATACCTGGACGGAGTCTGGGTCCTGCTATGGGTGTTTGAAGTCTCAGGGAGTTGTAGCAGATCAAGAAAAGCTTTCATGGCTGTGGCCTTTCTCCTTTCACCATATACGTCGGTTCTAAATAATATTGAGACTAATTCTGGCCTTTGTCATAATGATATAAAGCCAAAATAAAGCCTTAATACTGCAAGGACTTAGTACATGTACTCCAGGCAAGGGACAAATCCTATATATTACAGCAGTAATATATACATGCTTAACTTCCAGCAGATGAATATCTCTGCAGGATTTAATTTAAGGAGACACTTCTAGTTTCAGTGAATGTCACCTGGAGCAGAACTTGCTGCGCTGGTTGGAGATATTGTGCCTTGCTTACTGTTATTGCTTGATCTCTAACAAGTCCCAGGGGCTTCCAGTCACTTAGCGTTCATTATTTAGGCAAAAACTCATTAAAAGGCATCCTAAAATGCTGTAAAATAGTGATTACAAAAACTCTGAACAAAGAAAGAACAATACATCTAAAATTGCCGCTTGAAATAGCTCAGATGTAGAATTTTTCAGTTACAAAGCATTTTCAGTTATACTGGGTTTAGTTACTTTAAGATATATTTTTAAGTAATATCCATAAATTTGTCCCTAGAAAAATATCAAAAGGGTGGAAAAGAACCCCTGTTTCAGCTGTGCCCCTGTGCTGACGAGTCACACTTTGCATTGGCTCCCTGATAAACATTGCAGTGGAGAGTAGTTCTGAAAAAGAAAAATGAAGGAGCAGCTTTCCTTCCAGCACATTGCGGTATAATGTCTTATGACACAGCTAAGTATAGCTAATTTATTTGGAGCAAAGGGGTTATTAAGATGAAGATTAATGCACAAATAACTCTTTTTCCTGGAAGCTTACTGTGATGCATAAACTCACAAAATCTGTTGCATGGGAGGGTTTACAACTGTGCTCGGTGTAGCTGGGATCTTTTTATCAGTGCGATAATACTCAAGATACTCTCCCAGAGGCTGCTGCACAATAGGGGAGAAGGGCCTGGACGTTGCTTTTATCACCACAAACATGTAAGTGTGTGTATTGGAAGAAGAAGAATTGTATCTAGGGTTCAAGACCCATTATGATTCCAAGAGGAGTCAGTACCATGATTCCATGCTGATAGCCTAGAGAAGCCACTAAGCAACAAAGGGCAATTGTTTTTTTCTTTTGTTAACTGTGTTTTATAAATTACTAGACCATTATGGACTGCTTTTGTTTTGTTTGGCCTTTCTTTGGAGAGCTGGGTATTAGGTAGAAATAATATTGTGATTTTTAGCAGATCTAGGATCTTGTCCTGAGTAACCCCCCTGTAACATCCTCCGTGCATCTAATGTGTATCATATGTCTAGGGTAATAATTTGCAGTAATATATCAGAATGTCCCTCCAGTAAGGTTAGGGGTAATAAACTGTTGTTAGTAGTTCCAAGGTCAAACCTTGGTTCTTTCCATGGAAATAAAAGATAGCGCTGCATTACCTTGTCAAGTTAATACAGTGTGATAGAGCAGCTCAGGCAGCACATCCTGAAAGACTGTAAATGTCTAATAGATTTAGGAAAACTGTACCTCAGGGAACATATTAGGAAGGATTCATCAATGGATCAAAACTGTCTTGGAGCCTTACTTATTGGGGACCAGCACAGTTTTAAATTATTGCTTTCTTAAGAAAAGCCTCAAGACAAATTGTATTTCTTAGATTAGCTTTACACGAATGGGTCAATAGTTTCTGTTGGAGACTTTTGAAGGTTTGTGGTGGAGTTTTTTTAACACTGGCATGAGCAGTTTCAATAATTTGAACTCTGTAATTAAGTTTTGATTTTTTTCCCAAATGATTTTCAAATTGCTTAATGTGCTGCTTACAGTCTGTCATTCTTTGCAGATGAAATTGGACATATTTGTGAAGTGTCTTAGCAGTGTGTCTCTAATGACAAAGAACTTTAATTATAAGATATGGGTTTGCAAGTTGTGCATTAATTAGACACAAAATTAGCAAAGTGTGAAGTTTGTACACATGTTCACACACATACAGAACATCAGGAAGTTTTCATCCATAGAATGTCCCAATGTATCTAAGCACTTGGAATCAATACTGGTTTAAGGATAACAGCAATTAATAAGAATTCTGCTACTTTGTGTGTTTTGAATTGTTCTACAATTCATCCCTGTGAAATCGGTTACTTGATGTTTACAATGTGACCAAAGTAGAAGAAATTGGCCTCTATTTATTTTTCGTGTATGATTGAATTTAGATCTCCCTATTATGCTTATGTTGTTTAAAGTCATGATGGACTGTAACTCACAGCTTAAACGGGAAAACTTTATACCAAGGAGCAGATAAATAGGATTAAGTTAATAATTCTGCAGTTCTGGAGTAATTGCTATTTGCAAAGCACAAACTGTGGTTTACTGATGACATCATTAGAGTCTTGCTTTAATTAAACTCTGTATTGCCTGTGTTTTACTATGACTGCCTCTTACTGTAAATTGATTTTATAGGGTACTAATTTGTAAACTGGCTATTGCTGCAGAATAAGACTTGGTTATATTTTTAGTGGCCTAAATGCTACAGAGTATTTAAGAACATGTTTAAAGTTAAGTATGTGTTCAGCAGTTTGGTTGAACTGTTGCTTCTTTTATTCTACTTCATTCAAATTCATACCTCAAATAGACATACTAAGGATCTGATTGTTGCAGTCTTATTGATGTTGAGTAATGCCTTAATTGCTAGACTGTCATTTTGACATAGACTATTCTAATTTCAGAACAAGAAAAAACAAATGCAGGTTATTTAGCAAGCTGTATTCAAGCCTAGAATTAAAATGTTTTGACAGTATCACACAGAGGAGGAAATAAGGTTTTATATTAGTCTATTATCAAATATAGGCCGTGGGTTGCACCATATGGAACAGAATTGAAGTGGCTTCTTTATCAAGTACCTATTGATTTTTAGCGTTGAGGAGAGTGACCAGCCCAAATGAATTTGGAGAAAAATGGCATTTTTTACTGATGTCTGCAATTGTCTGATCTCTAATTTTGTAGTTCCCATAACAACATCCAGATGACTGAAAGCTCTGCTCCATTGCTGTCCATTGAACCTACAGGATGTGGCTGCTATTGCTCCAGTGTCCTCATTTCTCTGAGAAAGGCAAGTGCTTTGGAAAGCCGACTTCATGTTTTGCTGCAGAAAACAAAACTTTACTGCTATTCACTGTCTGTATTTTTCCACCTATAAAAACAACAAAACCCAAACACCTAGGGCTGGGAAATTCCTACATTTCACTTACAATTCATGTCTTTGTTCTCCTTCGAGTGCCCAGAGAAATACAGTACAGCTGTATACTTGTTGCTTGAAAATTATAGCAACAACGAAATAAAAATATTCTTTTTTGAAGTTACATGTTATTTCCAGATGAGTTGAATCGGCTTAGGCAGAACAATAGGAGAATGAAGCACCTTAAGAGGTTGAGGGACTATTTCTTTAAAATAATTTTAATCCTTTGGGGTGCAAATAAATTAAAAGCATGTTAATGCTGCACAATAAGAAAATATTATTTTCGTGGCCTGCAACTTACGCTTTGCTAAGTTAGATACTCACTTCAACAAAACATTTTTCATTCTCTTCAGGTAGACCTGAAGCTGCATTCTGGGACCTGTGTGCACAGAATGGTTTATTCCAACAAATTGACAGCACTCATACTCCATCTAACTTGCTGACAGTACAAGTAGTTGATTCTGTCTTGAATTTGTGAAGACATAGACAGGAGAAGGATTTAAAGGCTGGGGAGCATTATTTTGTTTATCCTGCTGGTGATGAAACCAATGCTCCAAATATCTGATGGCAACCTGCTATTTTAGAGATAAAAAATGCCTGAACTGCCAGTAAAAGAGTGAATAGCCTTCTTTTCAAGTAGTCATGATCTTTAATTTGTATATTAAAGTTATTTTCATAGAATATATATGTTAAACCTGACAGCTTGATTGCACTGGGGTCTTGCCCCAGGGCAGCTGTTTGGATGCATCATGGACACAGAATATCAACACAAAATAATTTTGCTGGAATAAAAAATCTGTCTATCTTGCTGTCCATTTTTACTGTCTCAAGTGCACATTTCAACAGTTTTGTAAAATTGAATAGTATATGCTCCAATTCTCTCTTGGAATGTCGTGATGTTAGGAAACTATTGTGTTTCTGTGCAGAAGGAGATGGATCTTTATTCCACAGCAAAGCCTTGCCTAGAGCATTATGATTTTTCCCTACCCATATGTTTAATGTATGTTCTTATATACAAGTTACTGTGAGGACAAACCTCTTCACAACCAGCTCTTAGCTATCCCTTGCAAACTCTTGTTATGTTAATTAAGCAACTTTTGTTACTCCACACACAAAACACTAAGCCTGGAAGAAAACAATTTTGAGAACACATGAGCATCCTTAAAATACACACAAACAAAGGTATATGTTTATGTCAGGAAAATGTAATAGCTATTCCAAGCCCAAGCTAGAAAATTGCATTAGTATATTTGGGCTTAAATTGATCTATGAGGCATGGAAGCAAAGTTAAGAGACTGAATGGTGTGTCAGCAATGCCATTCAGGGAAACTTGAGAATGCCAACAGAGAGGAAAATATATGTAGAGTTCTTCAGGCTACACTAGAGGGGTACAGCAGGGAAATGGCATTGTCACACTGGCAAAAATTAAAGAAGTTAAGAACCTTTGCATGAAGTTCATAATTACAATGAAAATATGTTTGTAACTCTAGGCTAGATGAACCTGAGTTGTAAGCACATTATTTTTTTCTTTCATGAGTATAATTTCCTCCAGACCATGTCTGCAACAGCAAATTGAATGAGGAACAGAGACCCCCAGTGTAGCAGGAAAGGTCAGGCAGACTGTGGAACCAGGAGAACTGAGAACCCGAAATGTTCTCTCCCAGTCCTCTGTTGCTCCATGTGGGTGTTTTAGCTTGGACTGGCACCAGCTCAGGTCTTTCCATGTGGTTCTCGGTGGTCTCCTGCAGCATTCCATCTCTGCCCCAGCAACACGGTTTTGATGTCTTAACAATGCATGTCCAGGTCTTAACATATTTGTATCTCCTTTGGATCAGATCTGTGCTGTTAGTAATGCTGAAATTTATGACTCTGGACATTAAAATTCCTGTCTAAAAGTTTGGCACTTTGCCTGCAATTTAGCAATAGGCATGTAAAGTCTAAGTTAAATTTTAATGTAGAACTCAATTTTTAATCAGTTTTTGATCAGTTTTACCTCAGAAAAATAACAAATGGGTTTACTGGCAAATTTTAGAATTCACCTTTTTTGTTCAGACATGGAGAGCAGTTGCAATAATTTTTTAGAAGTGCAGAATACAACTCATTTTAACTATGAAGGCCTGACCTGCTTCTCTGTAATTAGTGGTTCCCATGTTTGCTCCATGCTTCACCAAATGCACACCTCAGCCCCAGGCCTGCTGGGTATGGCATGGACCCACCCCCATGGGCTCCGTGCTCCGTTCAGAGCAGGGGAGTGCTCGTACATGCTCAGAGGCTGTCTGGATAGCACAGTAACTTGGTATGCAGGAATTCCCATGGAAGCTCTGGATAAACGTTTGTGCCTGAAGTTAGAAACAGACAGTTCCCAGCAGCCAAGAGCTGTGGCTGCGTTGGGAAGGTTTGGCTGTGATGTGCTCAATGTGTCACTTGGACTAGACAATTGTTGTAGGTCCCTTCCTACTGAACCATTCTGTTCTCAATCTTGCAGGCACTGCCAGCTAAAATCAAAGTCTCCAGTGAGCTATACAAGCTCATTTTTTCAAAGATTTACAGCAACTACATTTGGGCAAATTTTCAGAAGAGTGGTGAAAGCTAAACCCTGAGATGAGTTACGGATACTTGCCAGTATCTCGGTCTCATTTCTGGTCCATGAGGCTTAATGTTCATTCTGTCATTGAGTTTCCTCTTATATTTTTGCTGTACTATGTATAAATTGCTCAGTAATCCTTTTGTTTTCTTGCTCGATCCTTTGGTTTACTTTAAAAAAAATTAACAACCAAACTCACAGTATAGAAAGAGCAACAAAATAAAACCCTCAAACAGAGATCTATTCTTAAGTTTTTGTAGCTGCAGCCTGTTTGAGAAGTTCATCGAAAAGTCTAGGTGAAGGAGCAGAGAGAGTGCACCTGACTCTTTTAGCTGACATTGGAATAATTAATTTTATGAAAATGACTTCTATTGGAGGTTAATTTATTTTGGCTGACAGTCACGTACATTAATAGACATATCTAATGCTGCAGTCAGTCTGAACTTTATTTAGAATAGTTTATTTATATCTTTGGGTGATTTCATTGCAAAGAGATGGAAGACATTTGGGATCATCAGGCATGAACATTTTTTCTCAGTTTAGAAAAACACAAAGAAACAAAAACCGCAGAATTTTGACTGCTTGTTTTAGCCTTCTGATCATTAAGCCTAAAATGATTTGATTTCTTTCATCAGTGAAGCTTAAGCAGTTCCTTCAGATGACACAGTTGACTTCTTCGTACAGTAAGCAAACACCAGGCGTCTCTCCTCTAACCCTCTGGTGTGTGGCTGTAGGGACAAGGAAATGTCTCGGAAACTCAGTATATAAAGTAGTGTTTGTGTGCAACTTGGCTGATTTACCTGTTCTTCTGCCCATAATTTGATGTTTATAATTGTCTTACTTGTAAATAACTTACACAAAAAATGGCCAAGCACAATAATCTGTCCATTTGAAATGGCTCAGATGTGGTAGAATGGAATGACTCCATACTTTAGAAAGTGAAGCAAACCTGAGAATATTTAGTGGAATATTTATACACTTATTCAAGTCTGAAATAGCCAGCTGTAGAAAATAATCTACATGCCCATTTCAATTGTGTTTTTGAAAGGGTATATTATGATAATAATTTCCCAGGAGGCAGTTATGCCTTCTGCTTTTTTATATAAGGATGGAACCTAATGTAATTTTTAAGGCTTAGTTTTATCCTAGTTTATCCTTGCGTTCCTACTGACCTCAGCTAGTCAAGGAAACAAAACTGGTGGATTCTGTATTTGTATAATTAAGTCAATGCTTGGCTTTCTAAGTTTGTGTGAAAAGTGGGTTGACGGTGTTTATAAAGAGAGAGAATATGCTTAGAAACATAGTTCTTATAAACCTAGGGCCGTGGATAAATTGCCAGTTTTGACCATGTTGTCCAGTTTTCTCACCCACTGAAAATCTCCTGATAATCTGATGTCCTTCCCAAAATATGTTATCATGGGCATTGTGTAGAGTGGAAAACAATGACTCTTCCTACCCTGGTATATGACATCTGCTATATCATTCATTTTCATAACCCTTTTCCATGGCTAGGGTCCAACTGTTGGATAGAATTTATTAATTTTAGTGACATCAACCTGTTACAGTGTCAGTGGTACAAAGTCAATCTTTGTATGCAAGCTGGATTGAATGATGTTTCCATTGTTCACTCTGCATCCTTGGGAGTCTAAAAATATTAAATCAGAAAAGGAGAAGCAAGAGAAAGAGCATTATTTAAAAGCGCTGTAGTCATTAGAGACCTAAAGAATCTTGTCTATGTACTTCAAGAGAGGAATAGAGAGATTTTAGTACTAACAGGATCACAAGTTCAGAATAGCTCCCTAAATCATGAAAAACTTAAACTTATGCCTTTCCAGTTAGAACCTCAGAATTTATACTGAGGCTAACTCACCTTCATGGTCTTGGGGAACATGGAAGGAGCAGTGTTTGCCCAGTTATCTTGGAGCTCTATTATTAAACATGTATTGAAGTATGTGTTTGTGTTCCCAGGACTTCACTCCATGACCTCTGTTCATCCAAGGCGCAGCAGAACCCATGCGGAGGTTGGCTGGCAGCCAGGCTACATGCAAACAGCTGGCATCGGATTGGAATGGGAGCAGTGGGGATTCACTTGTTTCTGCATTGGCCTGGAAGAAAATGAAAATATTAGTTCACACAAAACCCAAAATAGGGCTATGAAGCAGAGAGAGGAGTGGTGTCAGAGTTCAAGGAGCATCTGGATGGCACTCTTAGTCACGTGGTTTAGTTTCAGGTAGTCCTGTGAGGAGCAGGGAATTGAATTTTATGATCCTTGTGGGTCCCATCCAACTTCGGATATTCCATGATTCTGTTATTGCCTTAGTCATAAAGCTGAAGGATCTTTACTGTGTATTGATGAACCTGTGAAACGCAGCAATTTGTGTCATTGATATGTGCTAGAAGTAGGAGGTTTGCCTTACGAACCTGCTTTGAAACAAGATTGATTTCAGTAAAGAAAGGTTTTGTCTCCCATGTTTCTGTCAGCTCTGGATGTGTAAGTGCATGTACTGAAGAAAACAAGAATTGCAGTGGGAATAGTATTTGCAGACGATAATAACAACTAAACTAATTATCCAGTCATTGTCACCTCTTGGTTTTGTAGTCATTCATGCCTGTGTGGGGTAAGTATATACACTGAGAGAGAGGGATTCAGTAGGATTCAATGGAGCCCTGGTATTTTGTACAATAGCATTTTTACAATCCTTTCTGCACTCGTATGGCAGGCAGTGAGAGTGAGGTCTAAGCTATACATAATCAGATTTATCTTAATTTAGGTACAAATTTATTCTATTTGTGTGGAATACCCAAGATATTTAAATGCAGAATATGTATCCTGACTGTCTTCAGAATTAGGACTGGATACGAGACCCCGAACAGATCTCCCTACAGAAAATGAAGCAGAAATATGTATTTCCAATTACAATTCAGTAGGTCAAATGGTGGGTCAGCAGCTCAGTCCCCTCAAAGACAGGCAGGATGAATGGAGCTGTGTAAAGTTTGACTGATGTTTTTCCCTTCAGAGATTTCTTTATCTGGCGTGAGGCTGTGGTTCCTATTGCTCCTGCCACAATGGTAGCCACATGGAGTTAACCTGATTTCATTTTTTTTTAGTCAGGCTTCAGTTTCTCAATTGCAACAGTCATAATGCATCCGTTCATCATTCATTCTCCTTGGTTATTAATCTGAAGTATGAATCCGTTTATATTCAGGGAAAACTTTCTTTAAAACCCTGGGGATCGCGGTTCACAGCGTAGTCCCCCTTCTCTGGATTTTGCAGATTCTATCATAAGTGTCCAAGGTCACTGGGAAAGGGAGGGTGAGAGACAGACAATTCTAATTCTGCTGACGTTGAAGTGTTATGTTGGAATTGACCTGGAAAAAAATTCCCTGAAGAGCAGTAGGGTGTCAGTGTGAACTCCAAAAGAAAGCAAACAGTGAAATTATTGAACTGTGCCAAGTGTCATTATTTTCATCTCCTCTAAATGTTAAAAGACCAAGTAGTGCTCACGTAGCAAGAACCTCTTAGCTCCTCTCACTAGAGGTTCCTCATTAGAAGAGTGATTATTATGGTAGTAGTAAACAAACCCAATGTTTATTAAAAAAGCACAAAATGTATAGAATATGTAATAAGCACATCACACTCTTTCTGAAACACTTTTGAAGTCCCTGCCCTCCACAGCTGTCGTGTGGTGTCAGTTGGCAATGCCAGGATGTGTTTGGATGTTCCAATACAGCACGTCACACTTGCTGAACTTTGACTGTTGGAGCACCTATGGCAAAAAAATCCATAGCAGTGGAAATAAATGTTCTTTTTCTCCTCTCACCTACCTCCCTCTTTTCACTGTTTTTCTTCTCTTCCTTATTGACCTAATTCTTTTCCACTGGTTTCCTTTAGGCTTTCCCTGAGCTTGTGGGCATATGGGTTTCCAACTGTAGTTTTATGCCAGATATGAAAATTGAACACGTCACACGAAAACTCCGCTTCATGGGAAAGGGGCTGCCCTTCATTGCAGAGCTTGCCGGAATTCTGACATCCTTTTCTCCCAGTACAAAGTACAAGATCTTGCAAGAGCAAGAAGTGAAAGGTGACCTTTGTTCCAAGGTGTTTTTTGTCTAGTTTTTGTTAGGTCTTAGCCTTTAAGCGTAAGGTAAGTGTACCTGCCTTTCCCTCCTTCAGGAAACAGGTCTCAGCCTGGTGAACTGCATCAGCAACTCTGACCAGAAAGAATAGATTCCCCTTGGGTTAACATTTATGTGGACACTGCCTTATAGTCCTTGTATAGGTACAATAAAACAAGTTTTATGCCTGAATCCCATTCTGCATTTCCAAAGAAGGTGTGATGCTGGCATCGTAAAAGCTGGAGCAATTTATACATGGCAGCAGGAGCCTATGATTGAATTACAGGGTTACTATTTAGCCATGAAACTCTATATTGTTATTGGCCATGTGTGTTAAGAGAATATCAGTAGTTAGCCCTCAGGGGCTATAATTTATAATTTACTTTGCAGGTGGAAGAAGTTTATAGTTCAAGAAACTATGTGTGTGTGAAATCATGTTTGTGCCATTGTGTAGGGAGGATGGAGAAAGACAGAATCAAGGAATGTTTTCGTTTAATGGAAAAATCTGTGGATTATATGAACATGAGGTAGAATGCTCCTCTTTTTTGCTTTTGTATTTGCACAGTGCACTGTTGTCTGTGTAATTCTGGAGCCGTCATAGCATTATGCACTTTTGCAGAATAGTTCTTCATCTGTAGTAAGGCAGTTTCATGCTTGAAAAGATGCAAAAAGGCTTCCTATAAATTTTTCACTCAGCGTTATTAAAATATACATGGAGCTCAAAAAATATACAGTGCACTAAAGAACATGTGATGCATGTCATAGAAAAAGTTTCGTGTGGTAACACAACTACTACATTTTAGGTACCAACTAAGTGAAAGTGAATTAAGTGTGTTGCACACAACTGTCATGTTTAATAATAAAAATAAAATCAGATTAGAAATTAATTTAAATTATTAACACCGTTGATGCTATTGCACATTCATTTTAAACACAAATGTAATTACTGTGCTGCTACTTGATTCCAGTTGATTTGGGCTTTCACAGAGAATATTGCAAAAGCCCTTCTACATTAAGATAAGGATTGCCATGGAAGATCAAACTGGTTGTTAATTTAAGACTGTATCTGTCAGACATTTGCAAGTAAAAATATAGTGGTGATGGGTGGAAAAAGCACCACAAAGAGTTTGTATCCCTGATAATTAACTTTATCCAATGTAATCCTGAGTGTTTCTTCGTAAATGTCTGATCCTTTGAGTTCTACTGAAATTGTGGACTGAGATTTAGTGTAGAGAGTTCATGTAGCAAATGATTCACTGTAGCAACGATTTCCATGTGTTGCCATTATAAGTCACAACGAGACTAATGAGAGGTTCACGACGTTTTAAAGGGGGAAGGGCTTTTTAAAAATTCGAAGGATTTTGTGCATTTTATGTGCATACTTATCCAAATAGAATGCACATGCAAAGGTAGCATATTTAAGGCAGTTAGATAAGCAGTTAATTTATTTATGTGAGCAGAACTCTTCATCGTGGGGAGGAATCAACAAGTAGCTTGTGATAAGATGAACAGCTTCCACTAAGCTATAGTGGACTATTGCCCAACTGAAATTCTATTAAATGATTAAAACATGCTTATGTGTATGCCTTGCAGAATCCACAGTTTTAAAATAAGGCAGAAGGTTCAGTGATACACTGAAAGGCAAGGGTTATAGTGTCATTTCAAACAGTAAATTATTCATAAGGATCAATTAGGCAGTTTGTACTGTTCTTTGGAAATGCAAAGCTTCGTGGAAGTACCAAGTCACAGTATTAGGTCATAAATTTTAGCTTTCTGAGATCTATAAATTTGTATTCTTTCCTTTGTATAATGTGATTTTCTATTATGTACCTCATTTTTTTAGTCTGTTTTCACAAATATATAGCCTGTGTTTGCTGTAATCTCTACAAGACAACACTGACAAGAAACAGCAATACTTCAGTGCCTTCTTGCTATTTTCTGTGTGTTGCTGAGCTCTGTTCTTCCTCAGGAGCCAACATTTCCTCCAGGTGAAGTGGCAGTGAATAGTCAGGTGGAGATAACTGCAGTTGTTGTAGGAATTGCAGCACTGTGTTAAGACCACGGAATGCCTTTAATACAGTATAGTTTGCCATGACACATAATGCAAGCTGGTGGCAGCGAAGCAGAACCCCCCCCAAACACTGTATGAATTTTGGATGGGATGCTGTTGTGGATTAGGCTGCACAAATACACTATTTGTTCTTTTTTCCCGCGTTGTCTTTTTCTAGTGGTTGTTGTAGAGTTCAGCGTCTACCACAAAGCCAAGTTTGAGCATATCATCCCCTAAGATCCATGAAATGCAATCATTGTCCTGAGGGCTTAACTAATATGGGCACAAAACCCATTGATATAACACCTACAAGCAGAAACTAAGTTGAGACTGTCTCAGGAGTATGACCAAGCCCACAGATTTGTTGACAGAAATGTTAGAAACTAAGCCAACCTCCCTTACTTAGGAAGATCATATTTTTAGCCCGTTGCTGTCCCAGATCACCCCTGCACTTATGAAATGACAGCAGATGGCTCCTTGTGTTTGCACAGCTGCCAGGACCGGTGCTGAGAACAATGCTGCTCTTGGCTTTTGTAATCCCTTCCGTGCGACAGTCCCGCAGAGGTGTGGAGGCTGCTCTGTGGGTGTTGTGCTGCCTTGGGGAACGTCCCCCGGGGGCATAATTTACCAAAGATTCCCTGCAGGTTTTCTCCCTGTCGTGTCCCTGTGCTTAGGCACCAAGGCAGCCTCCAGCTGCAGCTCTGCTTGGTATTTCTGGCTCGTTGTTGCCCGGCTGCTTTTTGTCCATCCACAACCTTCTGATTGCTTTTTTGCGATGTTTTGACCGCACCCTCTTTAGAGACCTCAGGATATATTAGATGCTGCTGAGGTGGTGAGAGGGGTCGACAACAGTGAACAGGCTTATAATTGAAATTGGTGTTTTAAATGTGTCACTGTACTCCATGTAAGATGTAGGCCTGGTTTATTATTTGCCACTGCAAAACAGAAAATACAGACTGGTAGATCCTTATAAGTTTTGGGGTTTAATGCTGAATGGGAGAAAAGTTTCATTTAAAATGTTTGCTTGTAAGAATCTGCATCTGTACTGCAACTGAACGCTTTGATATGAATTTGGTTTGGATTAACCTAGAATAACTTCATGGAATTTGATAGGATCTTCTTTGATCTGTAATACTGAAGTTTGATTATCGTGTAATTTCCTTTCTTTCCATTGGCACTAATTGGACTGTTTTCATATATTTACTAATCTTGCATATTTTCCTCTTTTCCCTCTCCTTTGCGCAAAAGAGAAAGTAATTCTGTTTGCTCTGAGATTCCCAGACTACTCATCAATTTGTGCATCATTTCCAATATTTACAAAATTAGCATTTCATAAAAATCGAGAAGAAATATTTCTGTCCCTCTATGAAAACAGTATTACTACTTCTAGTGAGGGATATTGTATGTTCAGGGAAAACTCCAGTGTCTGGCTTAAGAGTAAACAAAAGCCTCTAAGCAGGCTTTTATGACACTCTATAAATGAAAACATGTGGGGAGAATGGGTTTTATCATCCACTTTCCTTTTTTTTCTTTTTGTTCCTCTTATTTCCTGCTTCTCAGTTGACTACATTTTCTATCCACTGAGCAGGGGACCGGAGTCTTGTTTTGCAAAGTCCAGCTCCAATTTCACTCAGCACTGTAAGCTGAGCGTCCCCAGACTTGCTAATTGGACCCTTTCAAAACAGCCATGGGGTTTTTTTTTTCCCTGAAGAGCAATGCTGCTAGTCCCAGTGTACGGAAAGCCTCCAAAAAAGAAGCTAAACCCTTTGCCATCACAAAGAGCAGTTTCATTTTGTTTATTTAATAGGGTTAAAATGAATGCACCATTATTAAAAAAAATTGAGAACTAGATCTGTAAACCAGCTGTTCTGAGAAACAAAAATGCTCTGGACAGATCAAATATGCAACAAAAGCCAGAAAGTGCCTTTTGCTGGAACATTGCTGGAAGGTTACCTTGCTGTTATTTCACTTTTCCACCGGCTCCAGGTCTCATACATGTATTTCATTTTTCAGCATTCGCTGTCTTTAAATAAATACATATAATTAATAAGAAACAGCCTATGTACAGAAATTAATGAAGTGGAGATTACATGGCTAGCAAGCTAAAAGTGAGCTTATTTTCGTTAAAAGTGCACATCATTTAGTGCAGCTACAACATCCGTCAATAAGAGGAAAGTGTGACACAGAAAAACAAAAATAGAACGAAGAGTAGGTTAAGGCAAAAGAACTCTGGCTGACAGAATTCCAATTGCCAGTATATAAAAGAGAATGGCACATTCATTCTTTGGAGAGCATGTGCTGTAAGTCCTATTAAAGAAGGAATGGGTTTACAGAGCTTTTAAATATTTTCAGAGTTCTGGAGCAGATCCTCTAATAGACCTGTAACACTCCATCCAGAGACCTCCAAGCGCTGTGCAGGGGGATGAACGACGACTCACAGTAGTATTAATATTTACCCTCTCAGCTGAGAAGGATTCTGTGATGCTTTAGTCATCAAGAACTTCCCACATCTATATTTAGACATGCAAAGGCAAGATTTTCAAAATTGCTGAATACCCAGTATTTTTCAGGCAGGAGTGATTTAGGAGTATAAATACTTAATTTTAAAAATCTTGGACAATGCTTTATAAAGTCATGTATTACAGAGCTATCAGCAGTAAATTGGCAGTTCAGGTTGCATTGATATTTTTATAGCAAGCAGGACTTGCACTTTAATGATTGAATTTACTCTCTGGAATGGTTCTGTTCAAATGAAAATCGAGTTTCCTAGGAAATTTTTTTTTAATAAAACTTTTGCAAACTTTTGCAGAATAAATGTTTATTTAAAACATTCAATATTTGAAATATTGTCCTGCTTTATCACCTTCTTTGTTTTCTATTTCCTGAGCTCTAGTGATAGCAGTCTCCACTGCAGTTATCCATGACTTTGTCATGTCCAGAATTGATTGTAGATTTGTAATCTGCATCGGAGCAATGCTAAAAGACCACTCTGAAATCTCAGCTAATGTAGAATCCTACCATCTTCCTAAAGCAAATCATCTTTTTTCTTTTCAGATTTAATTAGTTCCCAGTTTGTTTCTGGGTACACAATCTATTCAATGGCTGGAATGGTGTTAATCCAACATACCTGGAGAACATCTCTCTTTAGGTCGTACCTACTCAAGTGAAAGAACCTTAGAAGCAAAAAGGTGTTTGTCAGGAATCCAAGACTAGAGCATTTTCCATTGAGGAGCAATTATTTTATTTCCTTGGTCCATCACAGCCTAAGTGTGTTAAGCTTCACAGCATCCAGTAAAGCCCTGCTTTTTCCCAGGGGCTGCTTAAAAGGCACCGCAGTGGATTCCATGGATTTGATTGAGTGACTGGAGATGCTCTGTTTGCCATTTGTATGAAACACGTGCACTTCCAAACTCCTGCAGATTACCAACAAGTTAATCAGTAAATCTACTAAGAAATAAGCAAAAACTTGCTTGTCAAATGCAGACCTGAAATCCATTAAGTTTTTATGGAAATTCACACCATCCTTGTAATTTCATGACAATAATTGCAAGCAAGTTTTCCATGGTGCAGTGGAGATTGCAGGGCTGTACCTGGGGTAAGTGGCGCCACAAAGCCTGAGAGAGAAACACGTATCACATAATGAACATGGAAAGCAGTTAAAATCAAACATGATGAGTTTGTTCATTTATTTTTTTCTTTAATCATTTTACAACTATGTTCTCTGGCATGAAGGCAGTTTGGCAGAAATTACAACACTGGAGGGGAAATGGAAAGCAGTAATCTACAGGATTCTAGATGACAGTCCTGGGCAGTGAAAAGCACACAAATGCTAATTACATCGAGAGCAGGCACAACTGCTGATCAGGATTTATTAGAGCCTATTTTGTGGACAAATGAATATTGGTGTGCCTGGGACTGTGCATACATGGGTATTCTCAGGGTCATGGTATTTCTGGAATCACGCTGATCTGTGCTTTGCATCACACTCAGTTGCACTTCCAGAATTGAATGGACTTCTGCCCCATATCCAGGGTTCTTTGTCTCTTTTTGGTCTCATGTTTTCTCTCTAGAACTGTCACTTGTAGTGTTTTGATGCCTTATTATACTTTCAGAATGTTTGAACAACAGCAATTGACAGATTTACAGCAAAAACTAAAAGACACACATGGAACAAAAGAGCAACAGTAACCATAAATGCCTGTTCATAAGAGGGGGAAAAGCAAAACCAACAACAAAAAAAACCCACCCAATCTTCTTACTCCTATCTGGGAGTGGTTAGTGCAATCTTCTTTCTTTTTCTCATAAAGTAATCTAATGAAACCTATAACCTGCAAACATTTTCCATAGGAAAAAGTTTATGAAGAAGGGTTTGGTTCTTTTAGCTTCATCATTGGTTAATTATGGGCATGTGCAGGGTGATATCCTGTATCCAAGGTCTGACCTTTTGTTAAGTAAATTACACACCAGGCACTGCTAGTGACTCTTCAGCACACGGCAAGCTGGACTGTAGTACCTGACACTCTGGTCATCTGAAGTTACGACTCTGTGCCTCCTCCTGTTGAGGAAGGAGATGATTTAAATTGACACCTCTGACCAGCCAGTACCTGGCAAAGAACCATCAAGTCTGGATTTCTGTAATATATTCTAAATGTTCCTACTTAAACTGGTCAAGTCAATCCAAGATGATTTGTCACTGTGAATGCTTATGAAACATTTGTAGTCATTCCACATTTCCTGACCTGATGGCAGTTTCTGGTAAAGCATGAATTAACCAAGCACATGTCAACACTGATAGTAATGGGAGTTTGTCAGCTTTAAAATGTGCAAATCTTCCTTTTCTCAACTCCTTTAACAGATAGACTTCTACAACATTATTTGTTCTCCACTAACTGAAACATTGCCACATTTGTTTTGAAAATGTGTAAAGTGGAAATTGCTGTCAGGCTAAAAATATATATTACAAACCCCTGCCTCCAGCAAATTTTTGTAGTTAAATTAAGCAAGACTTATAACTCTAACACTGATAGACTTTTTATTACAGCCACACCAATGTGAGAATCCCTGGCAGAAGTTTTTTTGAGATGCTGCTGCAGTTGGAAGATTTGCTTGTGTCCAGTTTAGTTGTTAACAGCTGATCAGCTGTCCAGCAAATGACAGTGGTTACTGTAATCTGTCTCTTGGCTGTGCCCACACCCAACCATCGATCTCACCAGCAATAGTTCTCTGTCTGAAAAAGAGCTGAAACCAATCTCACAGTGTTTTCAGATGTTTACACTGCTTGGGAGAATCAGGAGATGGCAAACATAGACTCTTTCTTCCTTAATTAATCTTTATCAAAGAACTTTCGAAGACCCTCACAGGCAAATTTACAAAGATGCCAGGCAAGACCAGCTGACTTGGACAGACCTTTGCTGCCTAGAAGCCGACGATAATTTTAACCAAATTTTAACCCAAGTGTTAATGTATTTATAGCATAAGTTTTCCCGTGATGTTAGTGCTGGTGAAAGAGGGACGTAGTATTCCATAGCTTCACCAGGAAAATAGCTGCATTCTGTGGTAGTGGGAAGTGTGGAAAACCCTCACACTTTGAATCACCATCCCTAGTTTTCACTGATGTTTGCAACAGCAAGGACATTACGATACTCGTGTACTTACATTTAAGATTTGGGTGTACTATGCCTTGCACTTCTTTCAGAGTATTGCAGTTAAATATTGAAAATCCCTAAAGTCTATTTGTAAGGGATGTCAGTGGTGTTTTGTTTTGTTTTGTTTTTAAGTTGACATAGGGCTGAACTCTCCATATCTGCTTTCAGTGTAGCTCAAAGTTCAAAACTGTTGATTTCCTTGTCCAATTTTTTCGTGCAGAGAAAGCAAAACAAAATGCATCAGCTGTAATATACCAGCTGTGAATGGATGGTGCTTTTTAATGAGTGGTTCAGATTCTCTGCTCCTCTTTCTCTCTCCCAAACCTGCTTTCGTGAACCAATTTAAATTTGAATGTTTTGCAACAGTACAGGTCATCTTTGGTTAGTCAGATTTACAGGAAGGAAGTAAAATAGTGTGAGGAGCATATTGTGCACAAATGAGCAGCAGAAAGATATCCAGTGAATGGGACTTTGATATGTACAGCTCACACAATTTGTTTCTTAACTAAGCATTGGAAAACAAGTCTGAATTTGAAGTTGAATACATGAAGCTGACCTTAAGTGTTTCTTTATATCCACATCAGTTCTACCATTGCTCCCTGCAACTTTTCTCTCTGGTGCCTCAGCCACCCTTATTAGCACTCTTTTATTGCAGTCATTGATACAGTGTTGTTAGCTGTACACAGTGATTTACAAGAGGTTGACTAACACGTATAAAATTAAGTCCTTGCTTCAGGGGATTTGCAGATTAAAGGCTTGAGCAGTGCCCATATTCTGAGTTTATAAGAACCAGAACATAGAATAAGCACTATACACTTCCAAAATTCTTGAAGAGTCACATGTTCTGCAGGATTTCCATGTCTGGGATCAGTTCCTCAGTTTCTTTACTACATCCCTTATCAGTTGCCTTCCCTCTGCGTGGCACGTTCCTGTTGTGCCCTCCTTTTGCATGAAGCTTTCACAGCTTTATTATCCTGTGCTCAGCGCGTTCTGCAGAACTTGGCCAGCTCCGTCTTCTTACTGGGGATCCTGGCTGAGAAGAATAATGATAATGAGATGAGAATATAGATATCACTTTGCTTTGAGTGACTGCATGGTGACCACTTTTGCCAAGAGCTGATTTTGAGCACAGCTCTTGGTCTTTGCAGAGCGGGCTCAGCGATGGCTGACAGAGTGAGATCGCTGCCAACCACAAATTTTGTGAACTAAAACAATGATTATGTTACAATGGGCTGGAATTCTAATTGCAGCTAAATGCGTGTTTGTTGAGCCCTCCTTCTGCTCTGTCCTCGTCTCTAATTCTTAAAGCACTGCTCCATGTACTGTTGATCCCTCTGAACTGTGCTGAGGGAGCAGCTGCCTATTGATGCGTTTAACTTCTTTGAATGAGTGATGCTTCATAATGAGGGAACAATCCGGGCTACCTTTAATCTCCTTTTGATATTCAGTATGTGAATTAGAGCATAGGGCATCATGATCTATATGAAACGGAATATTATAACCAACCTCATCACATTTGGGAGCGAAGAGCCAAGTGGTGGGATTAGAATGGCTGCATCCCAGAGGCAGGCTGAAACTGCTGTGATATTGTGCTCTCTGTCACTGATATGTGGTGTCTGGGTAGTGATTTTCATAATAGGCTAATCTTGGTGGAGAGGAAAGCAGAAGAATACATTCTAAATTGTAATAGGAAGTTATTCACACAGAGCAATTAGCTTTTTGTTCTCCAACCTATAATACAGAAAAATAGAATTTTATCTTTACCAAACCCTAAATGCAGAGGCCTGAGAGGGTAAAGCAGCCAAATGACGACAGAAACAAAAAGTCATGAGGAAATACTGAAAGTGAACCCGTTTTTAGTGCATCTTCTGAAACTAGTATTCATTTTTTCCCAGCTGCTTTCAAAAACTAGGAATCAAATCATAATTGATTTGTTTTCTTCCCATGAAGCTGCACTCTTTCCGTGAGGGAGTGCCCTTCACGTGTGCAGCTGAGGACTGGCATAATTCACTTGCCTTGTGTTCCACACTTCCCTTCTAGCATGGTATGGACCATGTTCTCTGTTGCTAGGTGTGTGAGGAAAAGTGGTGTTGAACGTTGCATCTTCCTGTGCTTCTAATGTAACGTGAGAGCAAGAGCCACTAAAAGCACCCATCTCTGTTCGTTATTATTTTTTTTCCTGGAGCTTTCTAATTAAATCATTAAAATTTTATCATCACTTAACCATGGATAAAGCCTTTTGAAACATTTAATTAGTATGCTGCAAGAGATACGTGAGAAACCAAAAGCATTTATATGGTGTGAATGACTAAGAAAGATAGATTGAGAAGAGGAATAGATGAGAATTCATTTCCCTGCAACAAAGCTGCCCATGTTCCAAACAGGCTGTAGATGAAATTATACTGTTGTCAGTAGGTGCAGCTCCAAGTGAGCCAGTGGCACTTGCAGGAAAATGCCAACAGCTAACTCATAGAGTTAAGTACAACTATATTATAAATATGTTTTGCGTTACAATGTGTCAGGGTTTTCCTTTGGTAGAATGGGCTTGTTGTCCGAGCTCATTTTAGGAGTGCTTTAGCTAAAGAAAGGAGATGTGATTTTGGTCATAACATTTTACTACCCTGTACCATAATTTTACCATCCGTATCCTGTCTGTTCTGCAATTCCTTCACCTGTTTTAAAAGGGAAAAAAAAGCCTGGCAGTACGATTAGGCAGAAGGGAAGAATTCCAGTCTTTCAAAAACATTTTCAAGAAACTGAAAAACCAGACCAGCCATTGTTAAGGGCACTGATACGTGATTCTGGGGTAGTGTCTGACACAGGGATCAAACCCTGTGCTTGAAGCTGGAGTTCAAATCTGACTCTTGTAGATCTCCAGTGAACAGCACCAGCTGTGTGTGGGACCTGCTGAATTACACAGGAGAAACGTGGGAAATGGTCCCTAAGGAAGCATATACTATATTGGAGGAAGCTTTGGGAGACACTGGATGGCAATTTCCAATTCTATTCTAAGTGTTGTGAGTCCAACCTTTTCAGGACATTTTTGTTAAATAAGGAGGAAAGATCAAGAAATGCTCATAGTAGTCTATACCTACTTTTCCATCTCCTCTCAAAGGGTAGTATTTTTTTTATTTTATTTTTAAACTGCACCTCTGTTCTTTGCATAAATAAATTTCTCTCTGGCTGTTTTGCTGACAGACTGGCCTCCTCCAGGCGTTTCTCATATGTCAGAAAAGTTGCAAGAGTTGTGCAGGAAACAACATTAAATTAGAATGAAGAAGAAAAACATTTCTGTTTTTGCTCTCCTTTTCCCTGTCTAACGTAAGCACCACCTTTACTAAAGTCTCATAAGGTCTGCAGATATCAAAACATCTTGCAAAACATCATTGCTGTTATTGTGTGAGGTTACAGGAGTGCTGTAATAGGGATGTGAGCCTGGCAGCTCGAACAATGCATAATGATGCAGTTCTCTATTTAGAAATGGCAATGACAGCTATTAACCTATTCTGTTTGTTACGGGATAATAGTGCCAAGTAATCCCTTGATTTTGGTTAAGCAGCGTGAGAGTTTAATGCTGCCCTGGAAGACAGAATCAGTGGATTCATTTGAAGGAAATTGCAAAATACGTTTTGCCTACATCTTTGTTTTCAAAATTCTGTACTCAGAATTACGGTTCTGCAGTTTGGACCAAGGTTTAAATTCACTGGTGAAAAAGAGGAACCTTACTTACCTTTATTTGATTTGTAGTTTTCAGTCCTTATTTCTGACATTTTTTTTCCTTTTAGTAAAACTTGATTAGTCCTGAATTCTCTGCATCTTGGTTAAGCAGTGAAGCTGCAACTCTGACCTAGAAAGACTATCTTGTCTGAAGCAAAAAAAAATGCCTCCCTTTGGTTTTTTTTTCCATGCTGGTGTTGTTAAAGATGAGCTTCCAAACATTGTTCTTTCCATTGATCTTGAAGGCAAATCATACATTTGCTAATGTAAACCAGGTAACATTGAATTTCCCCTTTCATTCAAGCTTTCCTTTCTGAAGCTCTATACAGTGGAATGAATCTGACACAACTTGCCTTGGATTTTAAAAACCTTTTCATGTGACAGGAATATACTTTACCTCACCGTAAGGCAGCTTTTCCTTCTCTGACCCAGCACAGGCTGGCAGGTTTGGGACCTCAGCTCTCTTTAGGCACAGGGAGCTGCGGCATCAGCTCTGCTCCTGCTCTGCCCTGGCGTGGCACAGCCAGGCTGGCTCCGTCCTCCTGGAAGGGCTCACGGGATGGCAGCCTGGGAACAGCAGAAGCACCACCACCCCCAGCATGTCCAAGTGCCTCTGGATCACAGCTGGTTCATTATGTAGGCAGACGAGAACAAAGGATGCTCAGCACACAATTGTCTGCACTTCACCCTTTAGACGTGTCCTATATTTTCCCTCTCCATGGATAGAATTAGCTAACGATCCCAGTCAGTGTATGGGGCTGAGCTGTAACTGTACCAGGCAGAATTGCAAAGGTCACCAATGTACTCTGTTCCCATCAGCCTGGAGAAGAAAGGTGGGACCCTATCTGCAGAAATTCCAGAAAAACTCTGCAGTGTCCAAAAATCGTCTTTATAATGGTTTTATTTTGTTTCTGCCACAATTTATTCACATCTGTTCTTCACAAACGGAACTTGTTAGTGTGAGGTAAGTTTAATTACCCTGCAACAGGCTGCTTGAAAACCCAAACTCAGAAACACCTAGATGGTATTTTCATAAGGGTTTTCTGTATTCCTCCTCCCTTTGTTCCAAATAAAGGAGATTGGAATGATTAAAAAAAAAAATCAAACAAGAAAATCCATCTGCACTCCCCCTGAGGTTTACACTGCTTGTGAATTCTGTCATTGGTGTATTTATTCATATCGGAGTCAGAGGCTCACAATAGAGCGGCTAAATATCAGCTCAACACAGCTGCAGACTTCAGCACGTGATCATTTATAAATTTCTGATCAAATTCTACCCAGAGTTACATTTTTGCAATGTTTTTGACTTAAATAGAGTTGTCTGGAAGTACTAAGGACAGATGATGCTCCCTCAAATCTCTTATAATGTCAATACACCTACGCTTTGAGGACATCAGTTTCCCTAAATGTACCATGAAAGAATCGTAGAATCATAAAACCACAGAATAGTTTGGGTTGGAAGATACTCTAAAGCTCATCTCATTCCACCCCCTGCCATGGCCAGGGACACTTCGCACTATCCCAGATTGCTCCAAGCCACATTCAACCTGGCCTTGGACGCTTCCAAGGATGGGGCAGCCACAGCTTCTCTGCACAACCTGTGCCAGGGGCTCATCACCCTCACAGGGAATATTTCTTCCTAATATCTCATCTAAATCTGCTTTCAGTTTGAATCCACTCCCCCTTGTCCTGTCACTCCATGCTCTTGTAAATAGTCTGTGTCCTTCTTTCTTTAGGCTCCCTTCAGGTAATGGAAAGCCACAGTTAGGTCACCCTGAAGCTGTAAGTAAAACAGCAACACAGTACATATTGTACGTTATTTTTTGGCACATAGATAAAAATTCTGTGTTCCTATATGTTTTGTGTTGGAGTTTACTTTGGTGGAATGACATCAAGAGAACTGGTTGCCCTTTCCCTTGTTTTCCCTGACTGGAGTAAACTCTCAGGATGCATCAGGCTTTTACTTCTGAAAGAGGAGCTTCCTGCTGACTTCACCTCTGTTTGAGAACTATTCTCTTTCCTTTTGTGATCATCCAGTAACAGCTTAACGTGCACAGCTCCTGCTCAGGTTTCTGACCAGGGCTCTCCTGAAAGCAACACTGAGTTACCCCCAGATTTCAATGCCTGGTTTATACTGGACCTGAACTCCTGGAGTTGTCAGCCCAAAGAGCAGCTCGAACAGAGCTGGTCAGGCAGTGTCTTGGGAGCACTCTGGATCCCAGGCTGTTCTCAGGACATGCTGCCAAATATTTCTGTTGCTCTCCAGGCACCATCTGCTATTATGGGCTGGGGACTCCTTGCTGAGCAGACATCAATGTTCTGCAAACAAGGATCCACACTCGCCTGCTCTGTCTGTCCCACTAAGTTGGTACAGGAAGGATGAATTAGATAAGACTAGGAACTTTTAATGCTGGCAAATTGTTGCTTTCTTGTGAGAATTTCTAACATCACTACACGTTTTATTTTGTTCAGAAATCTCAGCAGGCTTTTCCCTGAATTGACAACAGAATGCTTGTACGAGTTAGGGGGAATGGGGCTTTTGCTCTTTGCTAACAGTGGCTGCTGACAGAGCACTGTAGGTGCCATGGGATGTGCACCCAGGCAACCTCATAATGAGAATGAGAAATGGTTTGCACGTTTTCTTCTCTTTTTCTCTTGGGAAGAACCTGTCCAGCTATCAAAGTAAGATGCTCAAGCTTTCCCCCATCTGGAAGAATAGTCTTGAAAGGATCAGCAGGCTCAACAAGCACATGAAGCAGGATTCACTCTAAAGTGCTGAGATCCTGCTTTTGGAAATGCTTTTTGAGCTTACAGATCACGTTGGGATGAATGATATTTACATGAGTGATGTCAAAGTTTACAGCAGCATTCTATAATTGCAAATTCTGTTCCACTGAGCTAAAACTGGATTATTCAGATAACAAGATTCTTTCACTTAAAGATCTTTGGAGCATGATAGGGATGGAGGAAAATCTACTATTTGTTGTTGATAGGAAGACACCTGGGCCATTTCCCTACATTGGCAGATATGTCAAATTTGAATTATTCACCTGGTTTAGTGACTTATTTTGCCACTAACTCAGAGCCATCACTGTGCAATTACAGTTTCTTCTTTGCATGCTTAAAATCCAATAGGTGAGTGTTTGCACTCTGCTTTGCATCAGCCAACATTCTGACTCTGATAAGGAAATCAGATTCCAGCCTCTCCAGCAGTTTTATCTATCTGCAGGTTTTGCAGTCCCCTCCTCTCATGCCAGTGTGGCAGGAGGGCTTGCTAACCACTCCCTACCTAGCAGAAAAAACCAAACCAAAACAAAATTATACCTTGTGCAGGGCCCGTACATATCTTTAGATCTTCTGTTTATTTAATTTTTTCATTTCTTGTTCAGAATGAGGATTTTTGCTGGTGAATTATTTATATGACAAGAGGAAATGAGAGGGGGAGTGGTGTGAAAAATTTCCATAAAAACCTTATGCAGTTTTCAGTAGCGTTCAGTGAAAGCGTCGGGGGTTTTTTTGTTTTCTTTGCAAGTTTCATTTATATTTCGTCACTTGAGAAAGCTGCCAGGGATTTAATTTAAATATTTATACCGAATTACAGTCTTAAGCTATATGCGCACATTAAGAGAGCCATACATTAAGGAAGTTTATCTCCAAATAAACATTGGGAAAGGTTTTGTCTACAAACATCAAGTGATTCCTTCTTTGCTAATTACTGACTCCTGCAGTGGAGATAACTTCCCACCAAAACGAAGTCCTTTGGTCAGTGGTGGTTGTAAGGAGATGGAATAAAGGCATCCTCCATACACAAACTGCACAACACAGCAAATAAGGAGAGGAATGGGATAGGAGGGGTGGCTTGTTCTTTTCACAATAAAGGAAGTATTAGAGCTCCATGAGCTGCAGCCAATCCCAGCTCTAATGTAGCCAGCCACAGAGCAGCCTTTGTTGTGGCAAACACTGTGTATGAACCATACCTTTTTTAAACTTCACTTCTTCAGAAATGTCTTGGCCACGAGTGCCTTAATTCTTCTTGGCTGTTTCCTATCTTTATTTTCCTTTTGTTGCATCACTAGCAATCCTGAGATGACAAATTGTGAGATAATATCCTCTCTGTTTGGCAGCCTGTCAGAGAAATGAGATCTGAAATGAAAAGAACCCTTCATCTCCGGACGGGCAGGGTCAGTTGGCTCTGTGTGGAATTGTCCAAGCATGAATAGAGAGAATTGAGGAAAAGAGAGGTAAAACCCCAACTACTTAATTCTGCCATGTACTTCCACTCAACTCCTTCTTGCCTCATCCCCTTACTCCCGTTGGCTTAAGCAATATGCAGAGTATTCTACCAGCTTCAGCATTATGGCAGAAGACTTAATAGGAAAAAAAAAAGAAATATTTTCTCTTGCACAGCCTTCCATCTCTTACCATGGTAGCAAATGGAGAATTTGGAAGTGAAAGTGAAAAAGTACACTTTGGTTGAAAAATATCTTCAACCCTGATCTTAGAAAGGAAGACAAACTTGTAGGACCATCTCTCCTGTTCACAAAGCTTTTTGCTTTGATGAACAAGTTCAGTTCTGTACAGCACAGACAATTCCCAGAAGGCTTCTGGAATGAAAATTAAATCCCATGGAATAGAGGTGCTTCCATCACAATGGAAGGATTAGTTTCGTGTTTGCTTGAACATTTGGTGGGAGGTTGCCTCAGGAATAGCATGCTCTGACTAAAAGATATAAATGCATCCTAAAATCCCCATTTTGAAGGTTTTCTACACGCATTCCTTTAGTAGCCCTTTCCACTGGAGTTTGGAATCTCCATATGGCTGGCACGTCTTATCAGCTGCTAACGGGCAGCTGTAAACAAATTATAAACAAGTTAGGTGACAGTTGCATAAATTTAGCTGTGTATTGCAGGGTTTCTAAATACCCCACTTAATAAGATAATTTCTTTTTCTTTCAGGCTCAAGCTCTCTGAAATCTCTTATCCAATCATAACAATAGAATCTCTTTCCAGAATTATAATACATTTGTTGGGATTTGTTGTGCTTAATGTCGTACTTAACTCTGACTGAAGTTCCATTGCACCTTGGGTCACAGGGTCTGTCAGGAGCCCACCACAAGCACAAGCATTTCCTCACTGCTGTGCTTGTGCCACCGATACAGCCAAGACACTTGTTCAGTAATTACTCCTCCTAAGGCACCACAGTTATGTATCGTGGAGATATTCTGTATTGCTACAGCTCCATAAAACAGATATAATTGTTTTTTACTACTGTTAACATTAGATAAAGAGAAAGCAATCTGGTGGTGTGGCTGAATTTATCAGAATCAAAAGGCTCATATGGTTCATCCTGCCTAAAGCAAGCAAGGTGGTGAAGTAGAGCTTGGAAAGAAAGGCACAGAATTCAGGCATATTTGGAAAGAAATGGGGAGTTATAATAAGTTATTTCAAAATAAATAATGTAAACACTGCCTTGGCATACAGTTTTGTATCCGACAATATTTAGATTTAGATTTTACATTATTAGTTAATGGTAATGAAATGGAAGCGTTGAGTACATATGAAGATAATTTGAACATGAAGGGGTATTTTCCATCCCTTGTTCATCTGCTGGCACACTGTGTTTATAATAAATCATTAATCCCATGCAAATGTAAGCATTTTCTGAGTCTTCTTTTCAAGCAGTAGAAAACAGGGATTGACAGTAAGCAATGTAAACGTAAATCCCAAACCTCCTGCCTGGTGTTTGGTTTCTGAGTACACAACCAAATCAGTAACTCATTTCCTTAATCTATAACCCCTGCCCCACATTTGTAATGCTTTCTTTTGTAAATTATTATAAAGTAGCTATGCTTCCCAATAGTAAATGTTATATAAATTAATTGCATCTGTATTTCTTTTTTATTCCTTAACAGTATTTTTAGCTGGATAGTATTTTAAAGAACTTTGCTTGACAACTTCATTAATGTATGCTACCGTGGTATTTATTTTATAATGGAATTATATTCTCTTTGTATGTATCACCATTGCCAATGCTATTCCACAACTCCTCTATGTAATTTTTTTTCCCTGATACTTCTTAAGGCAAACACTTCTCTTCTATGGACTGCATTTTAAGGAGATGATATCAGCTAAATTAATCTTGCCCTCTGTAAGTGCTTCAACAGATAAATAACACATTCATTTAGCAGGCTGAATCTACTGCTGCCACTCACCACAACTCCACTGGAAATGGTGATCATTAAGCAGTGAGGCTTGGAGGCAACCAGGCAATGTCCAAGTTTTTGTGCAGCTTGTAGCCTCTGGGGTTTCGAGCGCGAGGCTAAAGCTGCACAGAATTCTTTAACCTCATGGTCACATTCAAATGCCTGTTTACCTAAACATTTTGAAGTGCCTTACAGCAGTTGTTTCACCTGACCTGCAGAACTGCTGGTGAGATGTAGCGGATAGGTCCTGCAGGAAAATAATGGGGAAGTTCCACCTCCAGCTCAACAAGTGAAGCGATGCTTTCCGCAGGTTTTATTGCTGAACTTGTTGTATTGGTGCATTCCTGACGCCGGGGCCATTAGGTGGCACACTTGGGCTATGGGTTTGGCAGGGCACGCCATGAGTTCGTGTGTGGAACCCAAAGTACAACTGATTAATCACACATCTTTTAATGTATTGGAGATGAAGCAGGAAGAATGAAAAAAAATGACATTTAGGCGTGAGACACTGTAAATATTCTGTCAACTGGAAACCACTGAGCTTTCTGTGTCTTTGGTTTTAGGGCAGTAGCAAAGAGATGTCTTCAGGAGCCTCATGCAATTTTATATGGATTTCATTACCGCTTTAGTTGAATTCCCAAGCTGTCGTTGCTTAATCCCAGAAAGCAACTAAGCCCAAGACAGCCACTCACCCACATCCCTGGTGGGATGGGAGAGGGAATTGGAAGAGTAAAAATGAGGACTCCTGGGTTGAGATAAAGGCAGTTTAATAGGTAAAGCAAAAGCCTCACACACAAGCAGAGCAACCCAAGGCATTCCTTCACCTCCTTGTGCATCCCCAGCCTCCTCACTGCTGGGCTGGGCAGCAGGAAAGAGGAAAATACCTTGACTCTGTGTAAGCACTGCTCAGCAGTAAGTAAAACATCCCTGTGTTAATGCTGTTTCCAGCACAAATCCCAGACACAGCCCCACGTCAGCTTCAGTGGAGAAAATTAACTCTCCCCCAGTGCAAACCAGCACACAGGTACTCAATGCACAACTTGCAGTGACACCAATGTGAGTTACATGAAAATATCCTTGTGAAGATCTACAAATGCTTAGAAAAGAGCTGTTGTTTATGCTCTTTAAAAAGCAAATGGACCAATAAGAAATTAATTATTTCAATTTTCTCCAGTTAGAAAGTATATTTTTATTGTGGCTGTGCTGCAGGAATTATGTAAAACTGTAGAAAAACTGTAAAAAACTACATACTTGGGATTATGCAGGATCGTTATACAGGGCTGAGTCTTTCTGAAGTTTGTGGAATTCGAGTCAACTGATTTGCGAGGTGAAGAAACAGAAATTGATACAGAATCATGTTTTACTTGTATCTGTGAACCTTTGGGCCAATCCCATCCCAATAGCTAATGATTTCCAGAGAGCCAACTCACTTGAAATTTCTGTTTCCTGTTCTCCCAAGCTTCCTTCAGTTGACTTGACAGTTTTTTTATTACAATGGGATGTAGTTGTCATGTAAAGTCCTAATTATGGGTAAATGAAGTGTTGTTATTACTTATTCACCTTAGGCAAAGAATATGCATAAGGCCAGTTTGTGTAACCCAGCCCTGACAGCTGATGTAAAACTCCCAGAGAACTGCTCTGAACACTGGGACAGACACCTGGGATTTCACAAACGTGGATTTTTCATTCTCTAAGCAGTGCAGAACCAATAGGAAAGTTGAGCTCTGGGATGACTTTGCTGTAGTTGGATTTTTTCTCCAGTTTTCATTAATAACAGAATGAGCTGTGGAAATGACGTCTGAGGGATCCATTGTGTTGCTGGCTGTAGGCCTGGGCTTGATTCCTAGAGCAATCCAAGGAAGGGTATGTATTTCTGGAATGTCTAGTGGAGCATCCATTTACACTGGAATGAGAAAGAAGTCCAAAAGCTTTAAGTTTGTTTAAAAATCGAGGGGAAGAGGCCTTCCATAATGAAAGAAGTCAGCATGGGCACACATAATTTTAATTTTTTTCTAATTTTGACCTTATGTCCAACTGACTTAAGCTTTCCTCTGGCTCAATGTTAAGCCATGTGGCCATGCAGCATCCAGAGCAGTGGGGTTGCACCCAGATGTGACTTGAAGTGTACTGTATTTTAAAAAAGTAAAATAAATAAATAAATAGCATTAGTCCTAGCATATGAGCATGACTAGGACTCTGAGTTTCCATTTTGCCTGGAGACAGAAGCTTGAGTTACTGTGATTCCTCCATTTGGCCAGAGCTCTTCGTTTAAGCTTCTGCATCACCAGAAATTCCACTTGGGTATGATTGCACACATATTCTCACCTATCTGCATTCTGATGTGAGAATTAGGTGCTCTGCTTATGTGGATTTTGGGATATTTATTTACATTCAGAGTTTCGTGGGTTTGGGTGGATGTTTGTGCGTGACCAGAAATGCAGAAGTTGCTTGATGAAGGCATAATACGAGATTAGTTAGTATGGAAGTTGTATTGTGCTTTCAGATTCTTTTGGCAATAAAAATCAGTTCCCAGGGAATATCTCGATGTGCAGTGTAAACAAACAATAAGTATACAAATATCTTGGCATTGCTTTTCATTGGGAAGCGAAGATGTTTAATTTATGATCAGGTTACAGCTACTAATTTAAAGCTCTTAAAACATTTAGAATTAATTCTTTGAAATATTAAAATACTTGAAGAAATAAGCCTAGAAAGTGACAGTTTTACTAATCCACCATTCTGAGTCTCTCTGAGGCTTTTGCCCTGTTTAGAAATAAGGTGTTATTGGAGCTGAGGGTACTGGCTCAACTAAGGCAAGGATCAATAAGGACAAGAACAGTGTCCAAATGATAAAAGTTTCCATCTAGCTGCTCCTCTCTCCAATTTCCTTACTGCAAGTAGCCTCTTTAAGAGAGGTAACGGTCCAGCAGTGAGCTCTACTATAAACCTGAAAGAGATGAATGATTCTTGTAATTTCTACCATAAATCTGCTGTGCACAGAAACAGGGTGGAATTCAAGTTCTGTTTTAATGATGACCAAAGAGGGGATCTGCAGGAGTGCCACAGGTTTGGGGTTTGGTGTGTTGACAGAAGGCCTATGGCTTGAATAAGAGGAGAGCCACAAACATCACTCTCTGAATACACTGAAAAATATAGGAGTTATAAAGAAGCACTGTGGGAGTGAAATAGGAGTGAGTGCTCCAGAGCCAGAAAAAAACTCTTTGCTAAGCACATGGGTTTACTGGAAAGGCGAGTGGTACAAGATACACTAGCAGAGTTGATAAAGCTGGGACTTAGATGAGTTTAAAATCAGGATTAAGGAGTTTTAGCAGAGCTCCTGATGCCTAAACAAATTTTCTAAAAATACAACACAAGTTATGGCATGAAAGACATTTGAAGCTTTGTATTCTAAAAGTGAGAAATGTTACCCTTTCCTCTATTTGTGTGAGAAAAGAAAGAACATTAACTAATTGGTATGCAAATAGGGATTGATCCTGACCCAGTTCTTCGCCGTCACTTGTCATCCTCTCAGACAGTGGAGCCATTATTCCAGTTCACACAGCTAATATTTACACAACCTGGGATGACAGCAGGAGGAAAGTTCACGAATGAGCTCTTGCCCTCCCCCACCCCTTGCCTTTGAATGAAATGCCTCTTTACACTTTCCCACCTCTGCTTCCGAAACTTTTCCTGTGGGACTTTCTCGCTGCTTATGGCCAGCGGGACACCTAATTTCATAGAATCATGGACTCACTGAACGGTTTGGGTTGGAAGAGACCTTAAATCTCATCTTGTTCCAACCCCCTGCTGTGGGCAGGGACAACTTCCACTAGACCAGATTGCTCCAAGCCCCATCCGAGCTGGCCTTTGACACGGACTCAGCATATGCTGAAAATGTGCTGAATGTTCCAGCCACAGCAGAGCAGCTTTCCAGGGAATAGTAATTGTCACAAAGTGCTGGTGTCTGATGTGTTACAGGGCAGCACAGCTGAGAACACTAGATTTGGTTTCATCCCCCGAGAAGATAAGATTTCAGAGACCCAGATATTAGGGGGCAGATGATTTATGCTGTATGAGCTTCGTTACTTAATAATATCCTAATTGTTTTTCTCACCCCCTGAGAGCATCCCTAGCAGCATGAAGGTACCTCAGTGCCAAAGAAAGATGACAGTTTTTTGGGGGGTTTTTTGGAGTTCTGTCAAAGGATGTTTTAGTGGACGTTGTGATGAAGGATGTTACACGGACAGAACCAACTCTGTTAGAGGCGAAGCCCCTCGGTGCTGGCTCTGTGTGCTGGGGCTCTGGGCACGGGGCTGAACTGCAGCAGGGACGCTGCAGCAGCTCTGCAAAGCACACAGAGCCAGAGCTGCCCGAGCACAGCTCGCCTGAAGAGCTGCCTGCTTTGAGCATATGCAATTCTAAATATGAAATATTTGTGTCCCGCTTTTTTTTTTCCCCAGCATGATAAGAAGGAGGCTTTGTTGATTGATTTCAGTTGATATATTCCTGTGGCATATGCCATGACATTGTTCCACAGATGCTATCACCAGCAGCACGGTACAAAAATACTCCTTTTCAAAGCTCGGTGACTGCTCACAAGAAGCCCCAACCTCTCATAACTATTCAGAGAGATCTGCAGAAGAAAACCATACTCTTATGCTATATTTGGAAGAAGTCAGCATGTGCAACTCCACGTTCATTTCAACTTGTAGTAATTTGATGCAGCATTTCCCCTTGGTGCTGTTGTCTCTGGACAGAGCATTGGTGCATTGCTGAATTGTTGTGCAGGGTTGTGCCGTGGTGGCACAGCATCACTTTGTCCTGTGTTGCAGCACAGTCTTCCAACAGGAAAAGTTCTAGAAGTGCTTCCTTCCTTGCACTGTGCTCCGTGAGTGCATACACGTGCACACAAACCCTTGCAGTTTCTCTATGGTTTGTATTTTACGTGCTGTAGCTCTACGTGTTGGGCATCTTGAGGCATTTTTAACAGCAGCTTATTAAAGAATGAAACATGAGGACAACAACCATATTTGTAACAACAAATCTGTGCACAGCAATCCAGCACGAAATATTCAAATAAGGAGCAGAAACGCCTGTAGTGATATCCAAGAGTAGAGTAGTTGTTGCTTTTTCTGTGCTGTGTCGAAGTGGCAGAGGGGAAATGGTGATGAAGATAAGGATAAAGACTGGTGGCTGGGTGGTGTTCCTGATGCACTGCTCCAGGGCTGATAACAGCCTTGGGTTCAGAATTAGTAAAGAGAGTCTATAAATCAGGCAAGTACTTGGAAATTCTGATCTTATATGTTTGGTCTCTGGGATTTATTTTTGTTTGGTTGGTTTTTATTGATTTACACACAGCTAATGGCTTGCTGGAATTTACTCTTAGTCTGATGTGGGATGTAGGGATATTGTGTAAGGGAGATACCTCCTCCTTTCAAATCCCAGAGTTGCTGGAGGTTAAAACCTTGTAAAAAATGTGCAACAAAGGCATGTTAGGAACAAATTGCCCTCTATTTTCTGATCCCAGTCACCTGACATAGATCCAGGTTATAAAAATTGAATGTCTCCTGTCACATGGGTAGATTATTATCCGTGGACTGGAATGATTGCTGTCACTGTCTTACCTCTGATTTCCTTTTCCAAATTTCAATTGCTTTGCCTTAGCAAGTGAAAAATGAGTGTTTATACTGAACATACGTATTTCTATTGTGTAGTCTACATACTAATTCTGTGAATAAGCAAGAGACAGCATCCACATTCGAAATCTTATCTTCTTTCTTTCCGCCTTTGGTGATAAGTACATCCTTAAGATATACATTTTTGTCTTTCTCTTCACTTCTGAGTCCTCTTGCAGTTCAGAAAAGGAAAGTGCTTAGATGTGAGATGGTTTTCTCTCCTGCTTTCAGATACTATTTTAATGTAAACATCACACCTCATCAGAAGAGAGATTCATTACATTCCTGCTAAAGGAAATGGGATTTAAGGATACACTAAAATTTAAGAACTTGATTACATTTGCTCAGACATGACTTTAGTAAGCATCATCTATCCTTGAGCAAGACAGAAGGGCTGTATAATTAAATACAGTAAATTATAGTTTTCAGCAGCTTCTAAAACAGCGCAGAGCTACATTCCTTGGAACTTCTGTGAAACAGGAGCATCTGATTCCCTAAGTTGCCTTTGAAACTGTGCTATGTGGATGAGGGGCAATGCACACCTTCAGATGAATCAAGGATGCAAAGGCAACCTCAGCTGTGTCATTCTTGGGCTAGGAGGTGATTAGTTTTACAGCCCTTTCTTATGCCAGCCTGGGGAGTGCAGCATTATTCATTGCAGAGTTGTGCACATTGCAGTCCCAGAAAAAGCCCTCGTAATTCCTGGGTATGCCGGCACGCACCTAAATCAGCATTCCTCCTGAAGTTGTGCTCACTGATTGCAAAACGTCGTGTGCAAGGATCTCAAAACTCTTCAGAAACACTTACAGAGGAGCCAGGCGCTGTGGAAATCAACGGATGTGGGAATGTGGAGGGCACAGGATCGAGAAAGCAGCAAAAGCAAGTGCAGGAGAACTAAAATGCTGGGAGCTGCACAGCAGTTGTACCAATATTTTGTCTGAAATACAAAGCAGGTCAGGTTTGAACTACAGAGATGTAATTCATGGTTTGGGTTCTGGTTGCACAATCCACTGGGTTCCCTCTCCCATAGTTTATGATGTCATCAGAACCCCCAGTGGAATTAGGGTCCTGTAATTCTCAGCACCTTTAAAATATGTCTATAAACACACACTTCTTGCTTATACTTAGTTTAAAATTATAGGTGAAACTAAGGCCCAACCTGAAATCAAAACTCTTATGTGAATATTGGGTTTCACAAAGGCTGCTTTCGTGAGAGTTGGATTGTTTGGTGTTGGGTCGACACAACATACACCTTGAGAACTCGGCAGCTAGAAATGATTGGAAGGGTCCTTGCTTGTAGTCTAAGATTCAAAAAATGGACACACATGGAGAAGTGGTCTTTAGGTAGGGAAGGGTGGGATGGATCACTGCAGTTTTTGAGAGCATCACCTCAGAGGGGAAACAATTCATCCAGCTGAGTAACTGCTGCTGTGTGAATGTGTCAACATGACGTTTGTCAGTCCTGGGACAGGGGTAAATGGCTACATAAAGCAGCAGCAGTATCAACCCACTTCATGCCCTAGCAGGTGAGAAACACTACTATTGGTAGTACCTCAGTAGTTGTGAGGGTGAGGTATAAGAAGTTTACTTGGTCACATGATGGCAGAAATGTGAAAATGTGCGCATTGATCACCAGACGTGCTGTCACCAAAGCTTCCAGTGATCAGCACTGCCTTTGATTTTCACAGCTTGTGTCAGACTGAAGTCACATTATATGTTATATTATGTTTTAACATAGTTTTCCAGAAGTAATAGAATCAAGGAGAAGAAGTGATTCTGTGTGTCACATAAACCTGGATGTAAGAGGCACAATACTGCGGTAATGGGACACCCAGCCTGCTGGGATACCTTTGTAAATGGAAATTGATTTTCTCCAGGATTTTTTACTGGGTGAAATAAATTAAATATGCATTTAGTTTTACCAGTTTAAAAAATGTCTTTGTTAAAATAAGAACGGTGATATAGAAACATGTTCAATAAATTAAAGTAAGATAAATTATATCCAGCAGCTTGTTGAATACCTCAACTTCTGAGGTTTTTTTAAATCTGAAGAATACAGCAGGGGCCTCCCAGGAAGAGAAAGCCCATGGAGATCTCTGGAACACTTTGACTAGTTACAGATAATTCTGGCTTTGATGATGTAATCCTGTGTCTAGGCTCTATTTTCCTCTTTCACTTCACACTTTTAATTTGATATGATTCTTCTTGTGAATATTTGAGGTGGAGTCAGTTTGGTTTAGGTCAATAGGCCAAGTATGACCTTAGAAATAAGACACTCAACCTCCAAAAGCTACACAATTTCTACTCAGACACTTAATAGGATTTTAGGACACAAATGAAACTGTTGTAGTCATTTTGCTGGTATAATTTACTACATTAATGATCAAAAAAGTGAAAAAAACAGAGTAAAAATGTTAATTTCAAGCACCATTACAGAAATACAATACAATAGAATAAAAAAAAAAAAAACAGATAAATGTTCATCTGCTCTAAACTGACGGTTGTTAAGAGCCCATTGCCCTAAAGCAAGCTGTGTTTGGAGCAGCAGCAGACCGAGGTCACTGTCATTTGTGAAACGCAGATTACTTATTGGGGATTTTTGTTAATGTTTTAATAGAAAAAGAGGGTGATTAAAATAGTGTTTCTTCGATAATGAAGAGTCATCATTGTTGTAGTGATGATGTTAATACCCTGCTGCCTGTTACTGTAGTGGCTCAAACACCCAGGAACAGATATCCCAGGCTGAGGTCTGGGTGCCCCCTGCATCCCAGCCCTGCTCCTTGGCTCCAGGTGCTGTTATTCCCGATCCTGCTTATGGAGCTGCCCCTTTCTGCCCTGCCAGTGTGAGCAAAGAGGATTTGAGCTGTGCTGAAGGGCATCAGTAAGCCCTGCTGTGGCCATGACTGTTTGCTCTCCAGCTGAAGGGGAAAAAATCCCATATTCTACTCTACTCGTTAGTGGTTCAAATGTCATGGCATCCTTTAACTATCACGGTAACACAACTGTGTTTCCCCAGGACCAAAACTGAACTGCAATCCCTGGCAAAGTTCACATGTATAAAAAAATTTACAGTGCTCATGCGACCACAGTGGATCCTTCTGTAGCTGCTTCCCTCCGATGAAAATCATGTGCAAGGCACAAAGTAACAGACACCAAATGTGGGGGCCACTCAGGTTTAAAGCTGAGCAGCATTAGCTGAAAGGTCCTTTGAGAAGATTTCAGTCCCTGCAGCATTAGTCAATGCAAAATAGGTTTCAGATGTATTCCTTTGGTGGGAACTGGGAGCCACCTTAACTCTTCACATTTGTTTAAAAGCTCAGGGATGACAAACCTGCTCAGGTTGAGGCTGTTGTGCATATTGACTTCTCAGTCTGGATCCGAGTCTTGTTAATCATTTGGTTTGCATTGCTTATAAATATCTAAAAATCAGTCCAAAATTTTTTTGAAAACTAGTTGTTGAATACTGAACGTATAGTAGGGAAAATGTAATTTAGAGTAAATATATATTTTTAAATAAAATAACTTCTCCAGTGCTCTTTTGCATACAAAACAGGCCTAGTGACACTTGTGATATACTTCATGCCTTTTGACATTTTTACATTTTCAGCCGGAGAAGCAATGCAGTACACAGCAGAAGTGATTGCACTGCCTATTGTATTAAATAATGGCTTAGAAAAATAAAATAAATCCAGTTCATGCATAAAGATGAATGGAGTAGAATAATCATTACGTGCATAAGTTCGGGCCCCGAGTGTGGTACACTGTGGGAGAAGCCAGGCTCATGCTCCGTCAGTGCCTGCTCCCATCCTGCTGAACACGAGGGACGTTTATTCATCAGTGGTGTCTGTCCCAGTCCTGCCTGCGGAGGTGTGGACATGGACATCTCCTGCTGAGGGATTCCAGTGAGCTCAGCTGCTCTTCCTTGAAGACTCTCCCAACAGAGGCTGTGCAGGAGCTCCTCTCTCACCGTGAATCGGAGCAGAGGATCTGCTTCCCCCCCTCTGCTTAGAGCTCAACTCAGCAAATACTCATTGCTTTGCACCTCCTCGTGTAAACCCCACGGCACAGCAGGAGAGCCCCCTCACCGGGGAGCACTTGCTCTCCTGTCAGTGAAGAATACATTTCTCTCAAAGTCTTTTTTACGCCAGACTGAGCACACTTTGTACTACAGATCGTAGAGTTCCGTGTGCCCGTATCCACTGTGGGAGCAGCACACTTGGAGATGATAATTTGCCCAGGCATCAGGAGCAGTTTGTGCCGGGAAGCATCGTGCCTGATAGCAAGTTGCTCTCAGAATTAAAGGCTATGACACCTAATTTTGCATCCTGTTCATTTTTATAGGTGTTTCTGCTGTGAATAGGCAGCAAGATTAAATGCTCTAATTTCTGTGGTGCACTTGGAATGCAGGCAAGGATATTCTACGGTTTCATGAATAGGGATCTCCCAGAAAAGGGCAGTGACTTGGGTGTACAAACCTCTCCACTCCCAGTGTTGTGAAAAGCACAGGAATGGAACAGAACAGTGTAGAATAGATTAGCATAGAATAGATCAGAGTACCTGTTCAAATCCATTTTAACTTCTGAGAATATATTTCCTCTTTAAATGGCAAGGAAAAAATAGCCCAGAGAAGCACATGGAAACCTTAGGAAGGATTTAAAATATTCCATCTGTGAAACTGTTTATGATTAAAATATTGACACGCAATCAATAAACCTATGAAATTTTACCAAAGATAACTCTGCAGTGGTTGCAAAATTTTGTAGGATAATTAATATTGGAATAGCATGAACTAATTTAAGCATAGTATTAACAATACATGCATAGAATTTGAAAAATTTTTTTGGCAGAAAAGACACTTAGGAGAGATGAGCATTCTGCTTGCTCCTGGTTCTCACATAAGTTTGTGCTTTCCAACTTCTTTGGGCATTCTTCCAGTAAAGAAAGCCCAAATAGCTCTCTCTGTTACAGGAGTCACTGCTGTCAGGGACTGAGCCATAAAGAGAAACCCGGATTTGTGATGAAATTAACGGAATTGGAAGGGTCCAAGATTTTTATTTTGCTGCAGGTGCATGTATATTTGTTGTAAAATAGTTTTAAGTAGAGTTTCAAAGGCCATTATGATTTTATTGAGGAAGTGTTTCAGTGTTTAATATAGGAATCTGGCTATAGATTTGCATATGTCTCTACAGAGGATCTCTAAAAATGAGATGAAGCAAAAAGGTAGCAGGTTTTTTATATTATGGGATCATATTACTAGCAGTAGATCTGAGATGATATGCTTATTTATCCTCTCCTGTATGTGATCACAGCTTTTTTTGTGAAATTTATCAGTGATTCAGAAAATAAGAACAGCATAGCAATAAGGGAAGAATTTCTGATCCCCACTACCATAACCTGGACCCCCAAAGAAATCCTCACCTCGTGAAACTACAACTTGAAATAGAAGCAGTGCTATTTATGATGTTCACAAACAAGCCCACTGGAAGTCAGGGAGCAGCCAAGGTAATATCATTCTCTTGCAGTGTAGATATTAGCCAGAGCTGTGTTTAAAATTATTTCTAATTGGAGTGTGATTCCGCATATTTTGTACCCCCATGCAAATGCAGTGTGCAGATAAGGTTCTTAAAAAGAGATGTTCAGAGCAGCAGACACTTGGAAAACACAGAGTGTGAAATTCAGAAGCAGTTAGTTGGTAATTTTCTGTATTTCATATGGGTTTTATTGACCCAAAATGATCTCTCCTTTATGAGAGAAGACACAACCTCACTTGCATTCCCCACCGTGAGTGAGACCCACTCTGTGCGGACTGCTGGGTTTTGAGAATTAACAAATGAGCTAAATGAATGCAATAAAAATAAATCAGGGGTGGTGCATTGCAAAATGGGCTTTGTTCATTTATTTCTGACATGAATGGTTTAGTTTTAATTATTTATAATCCTTCACAGCGCATTGTTAAATGTGCTGCAACATATTTTGCAGAAGTAATGAACTTTTTGAAGTAGCAGAGCACAGTACAGCTCTCACACCAGCTTGGTACACTGGGGAGTGACCACTGCAGGGGGAGAGGGACAGGAAGGTGGTGTTGGCTCCTGGTTCCTGGTGGTGTGGAAACAACTGCACTCACAGACTTTGTGCTCTGGGCGTTTGGGTTCTCTCGGCGCCGTGGGATGGAAGTGGCACGTGAGGCGCAAACCAGACCCGAGGACCGCGCTGGGGATTGTGCAAATGTTCTGCTTCTGAGAGCAAAGCTGCTGCTCGTCCTCCCGGCCCAAAGGTGGGAGCTCTCTGAGTGGCTGAACAAATCAGTGTCACACACGCAGGTGGCACAGGAACAAGTCACACCAAGGCAGCTGAGGGAGCTGCGCTGCTGGTCCTGGGGAGGATAAACAGGGACAGCAAAGGCTGCGAGTGACTGAGCACATACAGGAATGAGAGGTTTGAAACTGCAAACTGTGCACTTTCTCTGCTTCCACATTTTCACGTCATTGCCTGCCCTCTTAAGTAGGCATTGGCAAACAAATGAGGACACGGGTTTGGAGGAAAAGATTTCTTAAATAATCACAGATCTATTTCATATGATTTTGCATGGGAGCTAAGGAGTAAAATTGTCTCTTTTCAAGCAGGAACAAGGAAAAGAGTAGGGCACTTGGAGAGGAGGAAGAAAAAAATCTCAAAAAGAACCAAATATAATAATTTAATCTACTGTAAATACAAAAAAAAATGAGCTGAAGTATATTTTAATCCATTTTTCAATTTGTACAGAGCCTAAAAGTTCACTTTTGATTCCAACTCTGCTAGCTCCTGTGAGTTTGTAAACTCTAAAACCATTCCAATCAAATTTTCTGCATTTTATTTCTAGTACTTTTAGTCTGGTTGAAATTATTAGCTACCTGAATAAAAGGCTAATGTATGAGATAACCCTCTCTGCATCCGTGTGGAGGTAATGGGAGATATCTGGTACAGGGGGGTTGATGCAACTTGCTTGAGGCAGTGAAAACAGTCATAGAAACACACCATGGAAAGAGTCTTTTTACCTTTCATGTGAAAACCCCACCCGAAACCTTCCCCTTTTCTCCGTGTGTGTCATTGCTTTGATAATAACGTGGCTAATGTCTTCTCCTTGATGGGATGAAAGGCTGCATTTCACAGCTGTTTATGATGTATGTGTCACACTATTGATGGATTCGGCACTGGAAATAATGCAGAGAAATTAGTGTCTTTTTCCCACTTTAGGATAGCAAATGCATCTACGCAAGTGTGGAGATGCTATGCAAAGGCAATCGAATTTAGTCTGGCTTTATATATATGTAAATGTTTTGTTTCTCAGTAGTATTTGTAGCCCTTTGCTGCAGCAATCATATTAATCTCTGATGACTTTCAGGAAGACCAGAAATGTTAATGAATAGCACAGCTTGTACGGGTTCTAGGATCTTAGAATTTATGGAACATGATTTGCAGTCTACTTTATTCTAATGTCTTTCTCATGAAGCCCCTTTCCAGGATTAACACGGGATTTAAAATACAGTCCTTGATCCTGATCCTGCAGAGACTTATTAATGGCCTTAATTTTAAGCACTGATACTTCAGTAGGACTGTTCACAGTATGGAAGAATCTACATGAGACTTTGCAGCATTGAGATCCAAAATACTAACTTTGCCTTAGTCTTCTTCTTAATTACAGCAGTGCACTATTTTCAGGGACAATTGCCAGCTGCCTCAATTACAGGGAGCTGCCGAGCAGCAGGTTGTGTTTGTGCATCGATCCTACAGTCTCTGGCTTCACAGCCCTGGTACCATCCAGCCACTGAACCTACACACAAGGAATATTCTTGTTTTCTCTGACTCTCTTCTGCTCCATGACAGAATTAGTTACCCTTTGCTTCTGCCCATTCCGGTAGCACAGCTGGGTGCTGCCTCCTCTTCCTCTTCTTTCCCTCCAAATGAGCGCTGAGTATTCATTAGAAAAAAGAGAGGTGCTACCATACCCACAGTTGTCTCCTCCTGCAGAAGCCTCACAGTGAGTTAATCTAAATTCTGTAACCAAAAAGAAGCAGTTGGGCTCTGTCGTGCCCCTTTTTCTGCTCTCAGGGTCATGACAGGAAGAATCTGCATCACCTTCACCCCCTCACAGCATATGGAGACATCCTGAATTCAGCTAAAAGGAATGTATACGTCTTATTCCAGAAACAAGATTTGCCCAGTGTCTGTACCTTGTGCACATTCCACTACGTGTCCTGATGGTTCTCCCTATCACCCCTCCTCTCTTCAAGGACAGCGAGTTCCTACGAGGTCTCCTGCCATGATCCTGCTTTCCTCTGGGCTCGTCAGAGCAGACACAGTGCTCCTGCTGCCCTACTGCAGAGCAGTTGAGGGTTATATAAACAAAAGCAGCCGTCCCTGGTGCGCAGCTTCACCCAAGTGATGCGAAGCTGAAGCGCTGCAGATGAGCCTGCAGTGGTTTTGGGGGGGTACCATGTAATGAGCCGATAAACCACACAGTTACTGCAGTTACTGCCCTCTCACATGTCATTTACTTTCCCCAGGGCAGGCAAAGCCAATCCGGGCTGAGCGGTAATGGTCTCCAGCAACTATAAAAGCGAAATGAAAAGTGACACTTTTCAACTCAGCAAAATATAAAAGTGAGCTCTCCTTCTCCGCTCCTCTGAACGCTTGAGTTTTCGCTCCCAGCCAGAGCTGTCAGTTTGGACTAGACTCAGCAAAGTGAGAGCCTCTGCTGAAAGCATTGTATCATCATCTTAATCTTTCTCCTCACTTCTTCTTGTTTGTTAATTCATCTTTATTAGGGATTTTGTTACTCACTATCATACTTGCTTTGTTTCTTACACCTCAGGCATCCACAGTGGTTTCCCATATGAAAAAAAGGCTGGACGCTAATTTTAGTGTAATAATGATCTAGTTGTGCTAAGTCTTATGGGGCACTTCTTGTTTGCCTCTGATGAGAATGTCTGTGGCTGTTCTGTAAAATTTCAAGTCCTGTTTTTTCTGCATGTGTAGGTCAATATTACTGAGCTGCTTTCTTTGGGAAAGGTAGAGAGAGAAGCTTAGAGAACCTGCTGCAAACCTTAAATGAAGGTAGTGTAGCAGTGCACGGTACTATTGACAGCAAATGTCTGTTTCCTAGCTGTTGTTGAAAACAGAACACTACCACTGCCTTTAGAAATGTAAACTAATGCTTGGTGTGTTTCAAGAAATCAGGACAAACTCTCCCCCTTTGTTTGTGCTTTCAGCATTCCTGATCCTTCCACACCCCCTCAGCAGCCCCTTCCACCAACACATCCTGTCCAAGGTTTGGTTTTCCCTTCTCTCCTTTCCGTTTCATCATCTCAAGTGCAATATTTGTGTACGATTTTTTTACTCCCTTCAGATATTTTTTAAGCCTTCTATTCTTCCTTGCTGTCATCTCTATTCTTCTCTCTGAAGCCATCAATTATCAGAGTATTCCTCATGAAGATCTTAGGCCAGTGACTGCTGCATAGTTTTTGGAAAAGAACAATGTTCTGTGTGTAAGAAATCACTTTTAAGACAATTTCATTACCCTTCCATGTCCATTAGTTTTTTTTGCTTCCTTGTCCGTACAGAACTGTGGAGAGCTACAGCTTTTGGCCAGCAGATCTTCATCTGTTGGCCACTAACAGCTTGTACTTTTGTCTTTGCAAGAGTTAAGTCTTCTGAAACTTACGTACCCATCTTGACTGCTCATCTCTCATCTCCAAACCCTGTTTGCCTGATTAACTTTGATTACATCATTGCCTAGTTACTTTGGTTGTATTTCCAGACACAGGCTGTGTCCAAATGGCAAACATTTTCTAGACCTTCTGTATTAAAAAATAAATTACATGGGAAAAAATCAGATTCCCTGTTTCAGCTTCTCTGACATTTTGTGAGCATCTTGCCTCTAGCAGCGACCAGAGTTAGGTTCTGTAAGAATGGAATAGGACAAAGATTTCAGAGAATGTTTATAGGAAACTCATTCCCTGCCGTGTCAGTGGAAGACTGATGGTTTTCCAAGCAGCTCTCAGCCTTCATGACAGCCTGTTGTCGATGTGTTAAGTCTCTTAAGACCCAAACCATAGTCTTGTTCAAACACTTGACTTTTCCCCTGGGAAGCTAGCGCAGCCAGAAATGGATTGCTGACCATTCCTGCAGGAAGTGTCCTGTCTTGTTTGTTAAGTGGATGATGCTAAAAACCCTTGAATCCCCTATTAGGGAGCGGTTAAATACAGTGAGAGCGAATGCACTCCGTGCACGCTTTCATTTCTCATGGTCACAGAGACACAACAACCCGAGGTACGAGGCACGCATGACTTCTGCGCAGGAGAAAGGCAGGCCAGGCTCTGACAGCAGGGATGTAATTAGCAAAAGGCTGCCTGGTGGTATATTTTGAGACAGAATTATTTTTTTGCGGGTAAATTTTCAGGATTAGTGTGAGCAACTGTTAAATTCTTCAATTATGTTGGTGTAGAGAAAGGGCTCAATAGATCCATGATAGAATATAGAATTTAGGTTGTTTCATCATGTAAGGATAAGAATTGGATACGGTAGTTGCAATGGGAATATATCATTCCCTAAATCCTAATATAAAATGGTAGTTCCCTCTTTCTGTCAATACTCTTAAGATTATTGCTTCTTTGTCTCGCTGAAAAACCAATTTAGGAGTCACTGGGGTTTCATAGAATTTACAAGTTTTACTCACTGGAAGTTTAAGCCTACAAGTTTATAAGCAGTTTTTCATATTTTGGTGAGCCAAAAGAGGATAAATGCATAATTTCATGTCTTTTCAGAAATAGACAATATGGTTTCTTCGTTCTATCCAAAACTTTTTAGACTCTTAAATAAGTCTAAAGCACTATGCAGTGCTGTAAATTTTAGACAATTTTTTTTCAGTTTTATATGAATGGACTGTGTCCATCTCTCTGTCCTTTTTCTCCTACATACAAAATATAATGTAGGCATATTTCAGTGAATGAATGGGGGTCAGTAAGCTCAGCAGTGGTCTGGTGTGTTTTACACAAGAATTGGGTAATTAACACATCAAATCAGGTAATTAGTGCAATGTCTCATAAAATCAGCCCTCAGTTTTATTAGATATCATTATCTATTAACGTAATAAATTTAAGAAGTTATTAAAATCACGGCAATTTAGATCTCCAGATAAAAACCTAGACCTATGTATGATTGAATTAATTTCATTTCCATTACTTATTTTGAGGTGTGTTATCTGCATTCTATTACATCAGGTGCATCAGAAGTAACTCCATGAATGACAAGTGAATTATTATCATTATTTGTTACAAATTTCACGGCCTTTAATGACTGTGGGTATGTGGGTCTTGGAATGAAGTGGAAGTCCTGTAGATGTAAAGGTATTAAACATTGTAACACAGAGTTGTCATGCAGTGAGAAAGCACAGCTTCCAGAAACCTATACTATTGTTTCAAAGAGAAATATTAAAAATTCAAACCCAGGTATTCATTTATGAATCAATAAATAGCAGTCATATAGTTTTATGGCTACGTTTAATCTCACATATGTAAAACGTTCCCTGATCTATGACCACTATTTATATGCATCTTAAGAGCTCTCCTGCAGGAATGCTCAGAGTGCTTCCCTTGGGAACTACACAGTTAAAAAGAAAATGAACATGAGACCTTGGGAGAACAAATACATCCGAAGATGGAAAAATCATTTATAAGTAGCAAGTCACAGAGAAATCCCACATACTGATCAAGTGTGGCATCAAGATTTCTGTAAGCTCAGGGCTGTGCCCTAAGTCACACAGACCAGTTCAGTCTCACAGGCTGTTAAAAACCACTCAAGAACTCTCCACTACCTGCTGCTTCCGCCCTCTTTCCCTAGCTTGGAAAACATTATGTGTTCATAACCTGCCTCAGAACCCTCTGCTTTCAGCAATGATCATTGCCATTTCGGCAGAATATCTGTGAACGTGATGTTGGCTGTAGCTCATTCTATTTAAAAGAAACAATAAGGAGAAATAAGGCATAACATGGTAATATCTCAGTCTGACCTCCGGGATCTGATAACTTTTCCATCAAATTACTGACTTAGCCCAAGTTGCTTTTGGCAAATTCCTGTTTCATAAACTTATCTCTGTTCTCCTCTGTAATGAACCGTGTTCCTGCAGTGGAGCTGCATTTCCATAAGGATGGCTTCAGCTTCCAGCTTTGGGAACACACAGTTCCTGTTGTCTGGCAGAGCTGGGTCTTTGGTGTGACTCAATACAGTAATTCTTGCTTTTCTAACATGTACTGATGTTATGCTCATGTGAAGTTTCATGCTCTGGTTTTGACACATCTCATTTATCTAACAGTTTCAAGCTCAAAGGTGTCGTGGTTCTCTTGACAGATGAGGAGAGTGGAGCACTTTTGGATTCTGTGAATCATGGTGGATGCAGAAGACCTGTAATGAAAGGTAAAAACTCCTTAACTTCCAGATCTGTGCTGCATTCCCTGGATATTTAAGCTGTGGAAAATATCCCCTTACCATTCAAGCTATGTGGATTAATATATAACTCTTGGTTTAGAAATTACATCATTCATATTATTAATTAACCCTAACATTACCATTTCTGTGAGGCATCTTAGTGCTCTTAGCACAAGTTTTCCTTCTCCTGACCTTTTGAAGAACACTTATAGATTCAAAAAGATAAAATGTTGAAGAATGTGAGCCATTAAAACTCTGCCATTGTTTTCAATTCATCTCTATTAAAAATCTGCATACTTTTTTAATTGGAATAAATGCTGACCTATAAAGAAGATAAGAAACTTTTCCAATTTAAAACAAGCAAACAAAAATAAGTAACTCACCTCTCCTTGCATCTACTAAATTTCAAGTTTGATACATTATCCTTCAGATTCCAGATAAGTTAAATCCTTCAGTCTAATAATCAGAATACATATTGACAATGCTACTATCACATAAATGGGGAAAGATGACTTTGTGTTTTAAGCAAAAGATGAGATATGGGACTGATTAATTTATTCAGAAAAAATGTTAACAGAAGCTGTTGAACTGAAATTATTTTTTCTAGTATTTGTTCTGGTAACAATGATCTGAGTTCTATGTATGGGGTTTTTTCAATAATAGTGATTGGATTTCTTCCCATCCCCCTTTATTTTTAGAGAAAAATGTTATTTTAGAAGTGTCTGCCTTGATGTTTTAACTTTTTCCAGTTGGCTTTTTTTTTTAAATAGACCAAAAAATTGAACTATGTGAAAAAACTAAATTTTTACCACCTTCAAGGGGGAAGAAATATTAATTTCTTACCTCTCCAATACTTTGTCTCATCATCTACTGAGGATGGATGTGAATATATAACTCATTGGTTGCTGTGAAACTAAATCATTTGTCTGGAAGGTTTAAAGTTCCTTGGATTTTAAGCCCTATGGACATGTAATTAAGAACATACGGAAGAGCATAAGCACCTGAGCTATGGCTCATACCCAATTTTGATGAATGATATATGTGTAAGGGAAAGAGAACAGTTGGAATAACCACTAAATTAACTCTGACTTTTCTGGAAAGATCACAGAGTCTGGAGCTTCCCTCCCTTTGGCTCCAAGAAGGTGCAGAATTGGTCACAGAAACACAGAACTGTGCAATCCCAGACTGGTTTGGGTTGGGAGGACCTTAAAGCTCACCCAGTCCCATCCCCTGCCATGGACAGGGACACCTTCCACTATCCCAGGTTGCTCCAAGCACTGTCCAACCTGGCCTTGGACACTTCCAGGGATGGGGCAGCCTCTCTGGGCAAGTGCCAGTGATTCATCACCCTCATAGGGAGGAATTTCTTCCCAATATCCAATCTAAATCTACCCTCTTTCGGCTATTCCCCTTTGTTCTATCAAAAACTCAGTTCTGGGTTCCTTGCTCCAGTAGAGGGCTGGTCTTTAGTGCCATGGATTGTGAAGCCAGATCCCAGAATGGATTTGAACCCAAATTTTCCATAATGGGTGAATATGCTAACAGGTGACTGGGATAAATCCCATAATACTGTCAAACTTGACAGAGACTGTACATTTTGTGCAAAACCACGTAAGCCCCACCACTGTCAAATGAGAGAGGGAATTTTATGCTCTCTGTTCCCCTCTGATATATGTTTGGCTGTCATCTTATTTCATAGTTGAGGCAATTGAAACACTGTTTAAATGTGTATCATAAACCTATAGATGAGAACATTTCCCTGCTGGATTTAAACCATTACCCCCAAAGGTGTTAAAGAAACCACGCTGTGTGTCACTTTTTAAGATCAAGGGGCATTTTTGATGTTAATGCCTAGAAAAGGCAGATGAACACCAACAGCTGCTTATCCACAGGCTGGTGAATTGAATAGGGAAATACTTCTGTTCTGGAAGTCAGATCTCCCGAGGAAAATGATAAATTGTGAGCATCCTTAAGTAAGAGTGATGGTCTCTAAGGATAGTTGAGCAAGGCTGATAATATAAAATATGTAAAACGGGGAAAATATTTAATACTTCTGTTTCTCTGCTCTAAAGAGTTGGAAGGGTTGTGTTAACAATATATACGGTGCTGCTGTGCTCAGGCATGCAAGAGAAGTGCAATATATTAGTTCTCAAATCACTAGTTTGTGAAATGCCTTTCTGGTATCCAGGGATTTTCAGGACTGTTACACCGATAAGGAGTCAAGGGCAGTCTCCTCATGGGCTGGGATGGCTCTCTTGGGAGAAGAGGGGAACAGAAGAAAAGGGGAAGCAGATTAAGAGCTGGACAGTTTCGTGTTTCTTTACTTCCAAATGCTGATTTTTTTTTTTTTAACTCTTCAGTCTGCAGTTATTTAAAGCTCTGCAGCAGCTTCGGTTCTGACTTAGAGCTGATGAATCACCTCTGTAACAAGGCCTTCTGTAGGAAGTCGTGGTGTACAAGGAGAACCTTCCAGTGAGGGAGGTTTATTCCCTCAGGAGACAGACAGAAAGAGAAAGAAGAGAAACTTTCCCTATAGACCCCAATAACGATGTTCTGGTATGAAAGTTACTTGTGGGCAAAATATTTAGGTAGCCAGCAACAATGGGGAGGAGTATCTAAGATCCCAAGCCCTCTCCACTGTTGGATCACCTAATAGAATAACCTTGACATTTAGCTGGTTTTTTTATGCAAAGATCCCAAAGTAAAAGCCTGGAGGAAGGGAAGGTACAGCACCACCAAAAGGTTTAAGATGCACTTGTCATTCAGGTTTTATCATCAGGGCTCAGATCCTGCAGAATTAGACCAATTGGAAGGAACTAAATACGTCTTTCTTTTCTGAAGTCTCTGGGAAAGAGAGAGACGGCAAACATACCAGCAAACATACCCCTTCCAGGGGACTTTCTGGTGAGGGGAATTCCTTTGAAAGCAGAAGTGCAATTTATTGTTTCCCATACCAAGTTTAATGAAAGGAATCTGAGAAGCCATAACCAACAACGATAACAAAAAAAAAGTATTGTTGATTGTTACCCCTTAGCTGGACAGCTCGTTAAACTGAAAGTTCCAGTGGAATTATTATTATTATTTATTATTATTATTATTATTATTATTATAGAAAAAGAAACAGAGGACAGAGACAGGTATCTTTGTGAGGCAATTCAGTCTTCTCACAAAAAAAAAAAAAAAACAGAAAAAGAAAAAGAAAAAAGAAAGGAAAATTTCTTGCTTAGAACTCCACCAGTCAGGCTCCCAGACCCTGCATTCGGGCCAGGAAAGCCCCCGATTCAAACTCTGCAGCTTTTTGCTGTATTTTATGTGGTGCATCTGAATTTTCTCATGTTTTCTGGTTGCCTAATAGAACATAATTATTTTCTACAGTTACATTGTGTGAAACACATAACTTCAATCTACCAGCCTCAAGGAACTGCAACCTCACCGTAACACTTTTATAGCTTGAGAGAATTTTTTACACCTGAAAACTGGGATTAAGATTGTAAATTCTTATAAAAGAAAGTTGATACTCAGTTACATGTGGCTTTGTGATTGATGACTGTATCCTGCTCAGCTAATCTCAGTTTGCCAGTAAAGCCTTTATGACTATGAGAATTTTAGGTCCTCTGATTTCTGTGGTAGATTCCTTAAAGCTGCTCAGGCTTTGCTGGATAATTGCTTCATCTCTAGGGCGTCACTTTAGGCCCAGGGAAATGCTGCATCTTTTTTAAAACAGTTATTATACTTTTTGATCTGTTTGTAATCTACAGCATTAAACAAAAAAAAAAGCAGAAACAGGAACAAATGATACCTAACCCCTTTCTTGGCTCCTTTGGGCAGTTTCAGAGGCTGCTGTCTGATACCCTGTTTGCTGAAGAAATCAAGGACAGGAGGAGAAAGCTGTAATGAGACTTGGTGAGTCTTGATTTGAATTTTTAGCCTGTTTTTCCTTTCAGGTTAGGAACCATGTGTGGAAGATCTGTGGTTTTAAAATTGAAGTGAAGCCACAAAGCCTCCTGCCAGCACAGTTAGTTTCTCTGCTTGTGCTTAAAATGGTTCCTCTGTTGCATGCACAAATCAGCTTCCTCTGCGAAAGCAGCAGAAGGCTCAACTCAAAAGTAACTTCTATTGGTTTTGATGGAATAATTGTAGGCCATGATTCTCATAGCTCTGTTTCACAGTTTTCCCCCAAAGTGTCGCCAACTCTCCCCCAGTCAGAAACTGCAGAACCTCACCTGTGCCGTTGTCACACGGAAGGATTTTTGGCTGCTCCAAGCGGGAAGTTTTCCTGCACCTTGTGACATGCAGCTCCAAGTTTGTTCAGCAGTGAATTTCGGTGAAGCCCCACAAGAATATAAGTAGCACACAACAGTGTAGTCCTCACCGGAAAAAAATTGGTAGGGACATAACAAGTTCTGCTATTGCTCAGCAGGAGACAGAAACTCCTGCCTTCCTTAGTCGTTGAGCTCTTAATTTGGAGAACTGGAATTACTTCCAGAATCCCTTTCAGTATCATCATTATGGGTAAACTTAGACCCTCACCAGTCCAGGTACAGGTAAAATGTGTGAAATTAGAGAAAAAATAAGGGAGCATTGGAGCACGGCTGCCCACCACATTTTTCTGCCTGGAATATATTCTGCACCCTTGCAATTCTTGCAGGTTCAGGTTTTCAGTCTGGTAAGAACACTTTTGCTTGTTATTGTAGCGACACTTTGAGCCATGTATTTTCTCCCTTACATTTCTTCTTTTCACTTTATCACCTCACTTCCTCTATTCTGTTCTTTGACGCCGCTGTATCCTTTGATAGTTTTTCCACTGTTCTTTTGTACTTACTTTCCACTTGTTGTGTTTTTCTTTATTCTCTACCAAATATTGTTTCCTTTCTTATTCTCTCACTCCACTACTGTCATCATGCTTTCCCCCCCACACATTCTTAAATTATCTATCATAGGTCGCTTATGCTTATTTTTCTAGTGTTTCTGCTTTTATTTCTGTTATTTTCTATCAGGAAATAAAAACATACTCATGCCCATATATAAGTAGTTGTTTTCTGCTAGCCACCCTCAGAATAAAACTGAACCTTGCAAAAATCATGAGGGAGGAGAACGCATTCCAGGCAGCAAAACCTGTGGGCACCTCCTCTCAAATTCTCCCTTACTGTTCCTGTAATTCGATGTGTTTGTACATGAACCTGGACTGGTGACCTTTGCAGTCACCCTTACACACAGGCATCGTTATTACACTCATTCTGCCTTCAAGGCTTCTTTGCTCTGATCCTCACACATCCAGGACGTGTTGCTGACTTCACCTCTACCCAGTGGCAAAGTAAAGCCTCGGGAGCAACTGGGAGTAGAGCCGTACCTGTGCCTTGTTTTGTCCTCAGGGTTAAAGAGGCAGGAGCAGAACAAAAACCAGCACATGATGCAAGGGGTTCAGGCTCAGGATCCCTGAGCAGGGTGGCAGCAGCACTGAAGGATGTTTCTAGAGGTGATGGTGACTCCTGGTCGTGCAGGAGTGGGAGAACAGCAAGGTCAGAGACTGACTGACTTTGCTCTGGTGGGTTTGGCTGGAGGGAGGCTCCTGGTTGCAGCTTAGAGGTAAATGTCCTCAGGGAGACCCACCCGGGGCTGGGTTTATGTGTTGGCCTTAAGCCTGGAATCCAACATAGAAACAATACAAAATACTGTAGCTTCTTTCTGTCAGCAAAGACTCTCTTTGGAAAATACATTGCTGAAAGTATCATTCAACTGCAGAATAATCTAATGCATAAAGTAAACTTTGTTGACTACCTTTATAGCAAAACCAGCTATTAATAAAATAGATGCTTTCTTGAAAAAAACCTTTGAAACTTCGGGAAAACCCAGAACTCCTTCTGCCTGGAACTGTTGTTCTTGAAACTGTTTTCTTCAGTTCTTTCTTTCTTGTTTCTTTCCCGCCTGCTTTCTGCCAGCAGAACGCCGGGGCTGCCCTGTGGTGGGACAGGCACAGCACCAGCAAGGCTGGCAGCCACCACATCCCCTTTTGCCTGAGGGAAACATGCCCTGGGAAGCGTGTGGAGCTGGAAGTGAGGCAGTGGAGCCAGGCTGCTTTTTGTGCCTGAGCCAGGCGTCTGCGCTGCCTCTGCCCACTGCTCTTCCTGGGGAAGGGGCGACGGTGCCTCTTTATTTGTGTGCTTGGTGTGGCAGGGCTCTGCTGTCACCTGCCTGCAGAGTCATTTGCAAACAGGCTCTATCGCTGGGGAGCAGAAATGTGTTTTTTTCAAACCCGGAGCAGATTTATAGTCTGGTTTCCTGTCAGATCTTTGCATTTTCCTTCTCCGCCCCTCCCAGTCTCTGACACACTTTTTCTTACTTTCTGTGTGGCTCCTTGCTCATTCTGACACCAGTGCACCAGCCTCCTTCGTTCCTGATTCTCCCCAAACTTTTGTGCTTTAGGGGCCAGGGGGTGTTCTGCTCCTTGTGTTCCCCTTACTTTTCCACACCTGCAGAGCACAAATAACCTCTCCGAGACTCCTGAAGAGACACTGACAGTTGCATGGAGGCGACGTAGAGAGTTCCAGCCTGCAGCAGCTGCAGCGAGGCAGCCGGTCACTCATGAGCACCCAAGGTAAGGAGTGCAGCTGCCAGAGCAGCTCCACCTCCCTGCTGGCTACCACAGCACTTGCCTCTGATCACTGAAAGTTCCACTTTCACCTTTTTTTGTGTCGATATTCAAGAGTTCCTTTGGAAATGGTTCCATTTGTGCTTTCCTTGCCCTCGACAGGTCTCGTGCTTTGCAGGCGCCGATCCTTGGAGCCCAGGGCTCAGGGAGGCAAATGGGCTGTAGCTGGAGGGGCAAACCTGCACTGGGAAAGAGTTGATTGGAGGTCTAGAAAGGGCAGGTGAAAGGACTGATCATCAGCACTGGTCTCCAGGGAATTTCTGGTTCTGCCCATAGCGTATTGTGCTCTAGCCCTTTCTTTAAATCTCTTCACTGAGATTTATGCTTTCTGTTAACTAGTGAAATCTTTCTTATTTGGTTTTCTTCCTCTTTTTATTTGTTCTTCTCACTTCCTTTATTCTGTTCTCGACCCTATGTATCTCTTATTATCTTTTTCACCATCTTTTTACACCTTTTTTTAATCAAGAGTATTTTCTGTGCAACAAATGTTTCCCTTGTTGGTTCCTTTCCCTCTGCCTTCTCTTTCGTGCCTGTGCAATAGACTGTACATCCTCCCTCAAGTTCTTAAGCTCTCCCTCCTTCCCCTCTGTCAGTTCCTTCTTGTTCTTGTGTTCCCCTTTCCCGTTACTCCTCCAGCTTTACATGCACACTCCTACTTCCTGCTCCATCCACTCTCTCGTGTTTGCTGCCCTGCCAAGCTCCTTTTGCACACACAGAGGTGTTGCCGCCCCACTGGGCTGTCCTTGTACACACATGGCTCTTTCCTGACTGTCCCTTTCATGGACACGTGCAGGATTTGCCTATTCACAGTTTTGGGGATGCATCCCAAAATACGAGACTTCTACACTTGCATAGCTTCCTTCCAGTGCTCAGATTCATATTTAGTCATTCACAACAAATAACCACTGTCATCCTGTCTCTCTGTTTCTTTCTGTCTCACAAACAGTATTTTCTAACCCCTGTAACACCCCTTGTCTTTTCTCTCCACTCACAAATACAGCCTGCCCTGACTCTGTGTACTCTGTCCCTTCTCTTTCTACCATCCCACTCCTTCCTACCTGCTTACCACAACTCTCTACCAGTTTTCTCTATCTGTTTTTATCTTTATGTTGCATTCAAATTGGAAGGAACTACTGCTGCAGATGGGCTTACTCTGCTGCCTTACTATCCCTGCTGCCAACCTGCGGGGGAACCAGAGGAAGTATTGCAGGCTCTCAGCTCCTCTTTCCTCTGCAGAACATGCAAGCTGAGCACATGAGGAGCTTAGTGATGGGACTGAAGGTAGATGAAAAAATGGGAAAGCACAATGCAAAATGTCTTTGGAAAAATGGAAAAAATAGTTCTAGTTGATCGTAAACCTTTTTACGAAATAACCTTTTTGACTTCCCGCCCCTTAGCAGAACTTCTGCTCTGACATTGGCATAGTTTTTGTCCTGTTGATTCCCATGGGATTCCAAGTCTTAGAGATTGAAGTTCTCAACTCTAATGCTGTGTTGGGAATAAATTTTTTCCTAGGATCTGGAAACAGCTCATTTCTTTTATGCCAGATATATTGGTGAGTCACCAAGATCAGGCATGGCTAAAAGCTGCATCCAAGGACAATATCTGGTATTAATCCTTGCTTAAGTTTGTATGCTTTGAATCAAATATGACAAATAAGTACATTTCTTTCATGAAGCTTTTTTGCCTCACCTTCTTAAGCAGGACTCTTGAGACTGAAGATTTATTTCTATGGATGTTCTGATGTGGTCTTTTGGGAACTGAATAAGGATCACTTATTAAACTCAGCTGAATTAATAAGAGAATTATTATGTGGGAGAATTCTCTTAGCGATCTGTCCTGCTCTCTCAAATTGTCCGTCTCCTTATGAGTGAAAGGAGCTTAAATTTTATGTTTGCAATTATAAGATATCCTTTCTGATTCAGAGCTAGAAGACTGTGGCCTTTGAGCTGTGAGCATTCTCTTCTGAATACAGAAACAGTCACATTAAAATACTTTTGTCTTTTGGAACTTGGAAAAAAGTCCACAAGTCTAGAACAATAAAATAAGAGATGCTCATTTTATACATCCAGGTCTAATATGACCCTTTCTTACTCTGTTACAACTCATCTTGTGATGTGAGCAGCATTTGTATTCCTTTGAGTCATTCTACAAAACTTGTTGATTTTGTGCTTTGGTTTCTCAGTATTTTTTGCCCCTATTACCAGTTCTTTTTGTAAAGGCTTGATGTCTCCCAAACATAAATTGGCTGAGACAACATCTCTTCTCTCTCTCTCTCTCTCTCTTCCTTCTTTTTCTTTTGCATCGTGATAGTTTGCTGTATGTTGAGTTAAAAATGGACATTGTCAAAGTTGGGTTGTGACATTTGCAGGGGGACCTGGAGACAGAAAGTTTATTTTTGTGTGTGTGTGTGCATATGTCTAGTTTCTAGAATCATGTGTCTGGCAGAGGAGAAATTTCCTCTGGAAAGAGCCTGGAAACTTTCTATCCTACTCAGCAAATTGCTGTATCAACAGACCAGAGCAGAACCTCAGAGCAGAAATTCAGAATCACATGTTTGACTCCCTGTTCTTATGCAAATAGTTATTTCCAATTAGACTGAACTCTGAATTAAGAGAACAATAAACTTTCAATATGGGTGAAAATAGAGAACCATCTGGCTGCATATAACTGTTAAAATTAAAGGCAATTTCTACCTTCTCTAGAAGGATGCATCCCAAATAAGTGGGATATGCTGGAGATATCTGAATGCCATATACCAAATGACCTTGGTTTCTATACTGTGGCTTGGTGAAATTCTTCACCAGATCTATGGAATGATTGCTCACAGAGGATGAAATTTATAGAGATCCGTAGCTACCCGCTTGTTAGCAGATGCCTCAACTCTCTCTTTGATATTGAAATACATCTTTCATGACATACGAATCTTTCACTTAGATATGGTCATTAAGTTCTGTAACTGATGGTGGAGTTTGACCTATGGCAGCTTTCTTTGGCAGTAGCCTCCGTAGCAATCTAAACTTAAAAGGAAATATGGAACTAGGCCTTGTGATTTTCAAACTGAAGGGTAAAACCATAAACCCCACCAAGTTTAGTCAAGTTTTGCCACTGATATCAGAGAAAAATCCTTTCTCTCTTGTCTGTTTTTGCCACCGCTCTCTGTAGGATTTGCATTTGCAGAACACTGTCTGCTTTGCTGCGAATCCAGCATCTGCAGTGAATCTGCAATTCCTTTTTCAGAAAAAATGATGGGGTTTTCTCGGGTCTACATGTAATAAGATTCTCCGTCTCCACCCTTCCCCCAAATTTTCTCTTAAGTGCTGCCTTCACCCTCTGGTCTGGGTCACTTATTTAATGGCAATGAACATTTTCAGGAAGGTAACCTTTCTGCTTGCGATTTGTTCAAGGACTCTGGAATTATAATGGTTGCTGTCAAATGTATATAATTGGTGTCTGTGGCACACATCCAACGAGTGATAAAAGCTTCCCTCTCTCTGCTGCTTTAGTCTGTATTCTCTCCCTGTATCACCCTCTCACTTCTGCTCCTCTCAGGCAAGAGGAGAATGCGGTGCCAGAGGCTGTTTAAAGTGGAGTTTGACAGAACAGCAGCTCTGCCATATTCCCTGGCAGGGAGTGTCCCAGCCGTGGGCAGTGATTCCCTTGGCTGGAGGTTTGCACACTGACTTAAGCTGAACATTGTAGCAGGATGAGATTCAAAGCGAGGTGGAGACTCCAGGCAGGTGCAAAGGAGAGACGTTTATTGCAAAAATCCAGGCTTCTTAAGCAGTTAGTCTGTTATCAGTTTGCATACTTTTAAGGCATAACAAACTAAGTTCAACCAACCACCATATACCACGATGTGAACACAGGATGGTTATATGACTTGTTTTCTTGGCTCTAATTCAGCCGAGTCTCTTTCCCACAGTCCTTTTTCTACTTAGGCTAAGTAATAGGCCCTGAACCATGATTTTACAAGGCCTTCCTTTACAAAGTTTTACTTATAGGTGACAGAACATGAAGGTCTTCTCTGAGCTTTGATTTCAAGCTCCTCCCTTCATAACCTTCTGCCAAATATCTGGGCTCTAGGAAGGGTGATAGTTTGTGAGTACCATGTATTCACATGCTTAATGATCTCCATGTGACATTTCACCAGCGGCTAAGACCTTTGTGCTTTCTTGTACAGAAAGCAAACACACAGGGTGGTTTGTTCACAGCTCACAAAAGTACATTACTGATGGCACCAAAAACTGACAATGTGTTGTGCACTGTCTGCTCCCAGAGCTGAACGTGTAGTGAGGAGAATATTCCTGTTATGTTAGTCCTGCAAAACCTATTTTATCTTCAGGGCTGGATGGGGCATCACTTTCTAATGCTGTCTACTTCAGTGAATCTGTTTAGCAGCTCAAGAGGAAAGAGAAATTTGTCAAATCTCACTGGAAATCTATCAGAAATGTCAGATGAAATGCTATAACATTCTGGTTTTGTCAAAAGGATAAATGTATATACAGCTGTGTGTGTGATATTATTTGCAGTAATTGTTGCCTCAGTGAATTTGTGTGTGTGAAGTAACTTGGTGTAGCATTAAGGGATATGTTTGTTCTGGTCCCTGAGGCCAGTTTGGCCTTACACAAAGATACTTGTTATTTGCCCAAGTCAGCTCTGGTTTTTGTAGTTCAGGGGAGGAATCAGCTTCAGCGTAGCCAAGGAAAGGATTCCCACTGGCCTCCTGAGCACTGGGTGTTTGCTGGCAAATTTTCCTCAGGTTGTAATTGAGATGCTGAAGACTAAATGTAACATAAGGTTTCCATTTAAAATGGGATAAGGATTTTTTTTTCCACTTGAATGCAGAAAAGGCTGTATGGTAGCAGTACATATATGGTTGTCATTAGCAGTTGAAGGATTGTTTCCACTTCATTTTTATAGCTCTATATGTGTATAAACATGTCCAATCCAGCTCTGCCCATACTTGAAATCAGTCTGAGTGTACTTAATAGGTTGTTACACACATTTAATATGTTTGAGCACAAAAGTAAGTTCCTCCGAGATTTGAAACACGAATAAAGACACCTTTCAAGTATTTCCCTCTGGAGATTCTGAATCCTGATGAAACTGGGAAAACACCCCAAGGGTGTTTCAACTGTTTTTACACCAAATACATTTCCAAACTACAGTGAAGGTGGCGAGATTTTTCTCCTTGATCGTGAACAGAAAGATTATCACATTTATAAGACCATTTGAAGGCTTTTTGTTTTTAACACCCCAGTTCAAATACCAGTGACCTGCAATACTCACTGACCAAACCAGTCCATTGCATGGAGTCTGTGTTTGAAAGAACCTTTCCTCCCTGGCTGCAATTTTGTGTGGATCCTTTCCAAAGTCTACTGGTGCATCCCAGTCTGTTACAAGAACAAGTCACAGTGTCTATCCAGCATCTGCTTCCTGCATCTCTATTGCTTGGCTTTTTCTGAATCACAGAGTTATTTAGGTTGGAAAAGACCTTTAAGGTCATTGAGTCCAACTGTTAACCCAGCACTGCCAAGTCCAACACTAAATCATGTCTCTGAGCACCATGTGAAGGTAGTTTACATTCCATATGTTTTTTGTAGTTCATAATGAGGTAGTTAGTGAGATCATCAAACTCTTTTCACTAATGATTTGCAGTGACTGAAAATAGAAAATTCCATAAATTTTTCCCACCTTCTTTACTACCGCCGAGCTGATTTTTTCCTGAGGAAAAAAACAAGCTTAAGGTAAGATTCTTCCCTGCTCCTACACTGCTAGTCTTGCTTCACAGTTCCTGCCAAAGTTAGAATAGATCTCAAAATTTAATTTTTTAAGAATCTCTTGTGTGTGCTTCATCCTTCCAGTAACATATTCCTGTATTTCCAGTTATTTTTCAGGAAGACCCAAGACTAACATGTTTTATTTTAGAAGGTTTAATTTCCTTCTGTCTTTTATTCTCTCATTTTTGCAATTTATGCCATGAAAGATATCAATGTAGCATGAAACAAAAAATGTTTAAACTTTGGTGCCAGGATCGAAAAGAATATGTTTTCCTCTTGCTTGAGTTGTTCGAAAGAAGCGAAGGAGTTTTACATTTCCCGTAAGGCTGGAAACGCTGAATCTGTTGGGTTGTTTAATCTGCTAGTCTGTGGCCTGAAGGAAAAGTGATACTTGAGTATTTTCATGTGGAGTGTTACACTACAGAATGGTGGGTTTGTGACTCATCCATATCCACACTGAGAGCAGCATCCAGGCAGTGTTGCTGGATTAAATGCTATTGACAGCAACACCTTCACTGAATCACTGACCAACAAGGGCTGCACCCCTGGGAGAGTGGGACTGGCTCGATATTTGCCTTAGAAGCCATGTGAGAACACAATATCAGGAAGGATATTCTGCAAGGCACAAGTGGAAAATGCTTGGTCTGAGACAGAAATGAGCAGAATTTGAATGCCCCTTTGAAGGCTGTGGATTTAGTGACAAGCTCCTGATACACTGTAGTATGTGCTGCAATGCAGAAAAATGTAAACTCATTGCAACTGCATCGTTGCAACATGATAATACTGCAGAAATCCAAAGCCATTTGAGCAGGATAGTATTAGAAATCTTGAAGGCATTTAGAAATTCTGGCTATTAAATAGCTAATGCGATCAGCACAGATCTAGTAGAGTCTCTGCACAAAGGGACTGAACAGTAAAGATGATTTGAACATTCAAATATTTGAGGAAAGAACATGAGGAAAGGCAGAGGGTGGTTTGTCACTGCTCCTTTGGTCCCCACAGGACATCCCAAGCCCTCTCTCCCTGCAGCCTGACCAGTTTGTCTGATTTACCTCACTTGTCTCATTTAATATCTTCTTTCCTCCTCCTCTCTGATTCTGATTCCGAGCCCATGTATGGGAGTCCCGTAAGTGAGAGATGGTAACTGGAAAACTCCTCTCTGTACAACAGACTTGAGAGCTGAAGGCATCGCTCACCTCCAGCTTGTGACTGAGGGAAATGAAGCAATGCACCAAGCACAGCAAATGAAAAAAAATCTGCTTGAAAGAAGAGACAGACCATTGTGCTTTAGCAAGGGTTCTCAACTCACTGACAAAGCCAGATTTACATCTGGGATATTCTTCCACTTCCTTTCTCTTGTGGAGAATGCTTCACACGTACAGCTGGCTGTAGTAATACAGGTTGTTCAGGCTGTTGTGCTGGGTTTCAGATCAGAGCATCAGCTTCTGTGGGCTGGGCAATGCCACATCCTGGCATTCTGACATTATGCTGTCTGTGCCTAGAAGGGGTTCCTGCCCACCTTCCCCCTTCCCTCACGTGGAGGCAGTGAACTCTGTAACCTCAGACCAGAAACTTGTTCTGCCATGAATTTAGCCAAAGAGAAGCTGAACAGCTGTCTGCTGCCCAAACCAGCAATCCTAATTTCCTCCAGAGAAAAATACAGTGAGTGGAGTGAATGCCCTTGGATGGCTGAATGTGGATTCTGAGCCACCAGCTGGACCACTCTGTCCTGAAAAGGAACAGCAACATTTTTGGCTATGTGCTAAAAGTCTGCATATAAGAATCCAAAAGGAGCATATGGCTATTGCTTTAAACTTGCCTTATTCTTTAAAAATATGCTTTACCAGAATTACCCATTTCAGACCCTCTATCTGTGGAGTGAAAAAGCTTAATTTCCTTTTTTGCCTTTGTAGGATAAGCGGCATTATAAATATTAGAAAGAAACAAAGAGTTATTTCAGGGAGTTGAACTGGGATACGTCTGGTTCACAGACATCACCACTCCACTGAAGATTCCAGGGACTGTGCATCCATTGTTTGAAGAAAGCTGTTGGTCCTTCCTCAGTTCACCTCGACCCCACCATTCACCTCAGGACCAGAATTATTGATAAAATATCCAGTGTTACCCCAGTCAGTCTTGGTGATAACAGGTCTGGGTGTGGCTGTTTGCCGTTGCAAGAGACTGATCATGTAACAGTGATACAAAATCGTGCTGATGTATATCAGTAACCAGGACCAGCACTAATAAAAGGCCTTTTTACCCCAGAGAATGTTGTCATCGAGAGCACCCAGGGGGCTTGCCCGCTCACAGATTTACTCCTAAAGCTTTTCTAGGAATCCAGGAAATATTAATAATTAGTCACTCTCAGGAAAGGTCCTGTAAACACTTCCTCCCACACGGACTTGCTGTGAACAATTTCAGTGTGAGTGTGGGGAGAAAGCACAGCTTTGTGGTTACTGCAGTTCACCAGCCCTTGCAGAGCTCTCCCACGGCTCTTGCCCACTTGGCACCGAGTCCCCTCTTCTGTGATGTTCTGTGTTATGTGTTCCCTCACCGAGGCACCTCGTGGGGCACCAGGAGAGCACCTGTCCCCCCCTTCAGCTCAGGTAACCGTGCTGCTGTGCAGGGAAATGTATTTGTGAAACCCCTTCCGACAGACCCGGGTGGGCAAAGTCAGAGCAGGAGCTCCCTTGAGGACCTCTCAGGAACTCAGGGAGAAGGTGGCGGAGGGGGCTCCCAGTAGATGGAATTCCACCCAGTAATGCCAACGTCAGTGCTGATGGCAGCCTGGGACATGGCTTCTTAAAATGCTAATAGTGAAAAGGCTGGACACATTCCTATGTGAAGAGGCTTTTTAAATTCTCCATATGCTTCCTTTAAAAAAATTCCTTTAATCTTTCTGATGTTTGCAGTACCCCGGAGAATAATGAGAGTTCTTTTCTCATTTGATGAGTCTATTGCTTTTACAGGATTTGAAACACTTGCTGACCTGAGTAGCTTATGACAAAACAGGATTTTGGATTCAGATCCAACTTGCTCTGCCTTGCTTCTTTTTCTAATCCAGAGTGAACCTTATCTGTTGTTATTTTGTATTTCGCATGATGGGGCATCATGCTGGAGTAATTACTGCCACGCAGGATAGAAGGGCCTTGCTATCAGAGGAGGAAACCTGTGAACACAGCACATCATTCCTAAGAAGTCTGAAACAAGAGTGGAGGAAAGCAGGAGTTAAATTGGCTCCTGCATAACAGTTGCTTTGTCTTACGCTTGATGTTCCATCCCTGTGCCTAATTCCTCAGTCTTGTCTTCCATGGTGACTTCGTTAGCAATGAGATGCTAATTAAATTTCATATTTACGATTAGAAAATAAAATCATTGGACCTTTTTTAAATAGATTTTTATGAGTTTTGGCTCAGTTAGCTGAGTCAGCAGCATGGATTCTGCAAGGCTGAACTCACCGGCTTTGAAAAAAAAAGATAAATAGAGCAACTAATGATGAAAGGAGAGTCTAATCTAAAACCTCATACAGTTTCTACACTGTATTAGCTTTTGAGCATAAGAAAAATAAATTTGTTTTCGTTCCTTGTAGAAAGAAATACTGTTAGTCATGTAGAAAGAACCCTTCTTTTATTATGTCTCACAGGGTTCAAAGCTTAAAATTTCATTTAATTCTTAAAATCTCAATTGTGGCTGGAGACAATGTGCTGAAAAGAGATTGATGCATCAGCAGTGTTTGTCATCACCTGTTAGCTAGCAAAATATTTATTTCACAGCTTCAGAAGGGTTAGAATTAACACAGGTAAGCGCTGACACAAAGCATCTGCCCTCTCCCCCGTGGAATGTGTTCTGCTGGAGAGTTTGTACAACACGAGAGAACCAGAACTGCTCAAATACTGCTGCCAGCCAGATTTATAGGTGCTATAGAGAGCAGTTCCCTATTCATGTAAAAATTAGCACCTCACAAAGCTTTAAAGGCCCATTTTTCCAATACTTAGAATTTGAAGAATGTTCCAGTAGCGGGAAGATTTTTGAAAGCATTCAGCTTCAATTTGAGTGTGTACAAAAGCCCTGATTTTAAAAAGTGTTTAACGCTCCGCAGCCCTGTGATTCATAGCACCATCTTATCCCACACTCTGAGGCAAGTCTTGCAAAAATCTGGCCATTTATTTTGATGCCTAAATACCACCTGTGCTCTTACAAAACCTGACCCTAATTACGAGTTGTGCCCTTGAGTAGGAATGAGAAATAGGGGAAATCAATCCTCGCGCGTGGGAGCCATTTGCTCGTGCTCATCTTGTGTGTAACCTCACCTCAGACTCAAATGCAACACTGCATTTGAAACAAAGGCTTTTCTGCACATTCTGCAAATGATTTTGTTGTCAGGCTGTGCTAAGGAATTGTTATGCTTCAAGGCATAAGTTGGGAGAATAAAACAAACTTTCCCTGACTCTGAGTTGGTTACCACCCTTTGTACCATTAAACATCTCCTGAAGATCAGGGTTTGGGTGCAAACAGTCCTGCAAATCTTGCTTTTCTGGTATTTTTTTGTAGATACTGTTTTAACAGCAGCTGCCCATCCTTAAAGGCTGGGATGCTCACAGATGGAATGTAATTCTGGCATCACTTCACAGTCGTTATTTTCACAAATATTTATTTCCACAGCCAGCAGAGAATTCAATACAATTCTCATACTTCTTCTTATGTTGACTTATGGTCAAGAACCACACCAGGTGAAGACAGATAGTCACATTTATTGCTATTTTAGTACTTTTTTCCTTTGGTCTTTTCAAAAAAATACACATTAACCGTGAGCCGAACCGGCCAGAGTTTCCTGATGGAGACCAGAGTTTAGTGTCTTCCCATGGTTGGTTAATTCTTTGGGGATAAATTTTCCACATGAAAGCTTTACAGTATTTTATTCTCTATCATCAGAGCAATGGGCTTAGTTATGGAAAGAGCAACAGAAGATGCTTAATTCCTCCTTGCAACGCTTTGAACATAGAAAATGTAGAATTACCAAGTATTTGGCATTATCTCTCCCCCAAGACAGCAAGACAAGGTCACGGGGACCTTACCCTGTGGAAATAACGGACAATGTACAAATAGACAGTTTTTGCTTTAGATTGTTACAGGAGCCCTCCTGCAACATGGAGACTGAATTGTCTCTCTGTTTCCCAGAGGCTGCTTTCCTGCTCTTAATTGCAGACCTTTGGTGACAGGGAATGGCTAAGGAAACCCAACTGAGTTCTCTGCAGGAAAAAAGGACCTGTTTGAGTTCCTCGTCAGGCCCTTCCTGCTCCATCCAGAGCCCCCAGATCTCTGTGGCTGTGAGAGCACTTCCCCTAAGACTTTCCTCAGCAGCGGTGTCATATTTGAAAGTTACCCACAAGCTCGGTTCAGAAGAAAAGGGAAGTAAGGCAGCCCCCAGCACCTTTCTGCCTGCTATATATAGGCTGTGAGTCTGAGAGAGAGGATGGTGGGTGTGGGTTTCCGGAGCTACGTGACACAGTCCCACAACACTGGTGCAACAACAGAGAGGGCACAGAGCAAGAAGAAGAGGGAGGTGACCAGAAAGCACAAGTAGGGAAAATCTATTCATAAAACAAGCACAACCCTTTCCATATGAAAGGAAGACTCTAATTTCCAGCAGTAAAATACCAAGCTCCTTCTGATTGCTGGTGAGGGTTTGCCCTTCCTAGGGCAGGCTGCTGTGATCCGTTGTAGACTTTTCCTCCTCCAGTGGCATCCAGTTGTCCTCTGTGTGTGTTGTGCGCTGCTGGCTGAGACGTTCCTGCAGCTCAGAGCAAGGCACAAGGATTTGGTCAAAGAGCTGAGCATCCAGCACTGTGGCAGACTGTGACTAGGAGGGAAGTTCACTTCTTCCAGTGAGGTGTTGGTTACATAAGGTATGTATGACATTGTTCCAGCTGCAGTGGAGCTACAAGAGAGCAGCCTGTTCTTCAAAATTAAAGTCTATTTTAAAGTAATAGTTATGAAGAGGTCACAAAAAGGAATAAGGTGTAGATATCCGTTCTATCTGCATAAAGCTGTGCATTTACATAAAATGACCAAAATGCATGTGTGAACCTTGGGAATCATCCCCTTTAGGAGACTGGCCAGTGTTTCATCCAACAGAACATCCTTTTAGCAATTAGGGGCTAAACACAAATGGGTACATCTTCACAGAGCTATGTGGGGAGCTATTACACCTTCGCAGAGTGCATTTAAGATATTTTACTGAATCATATTCCTGTCACAATCAATGCATGCTGCTCTTGTAGTGCAGTAAAGAGTTTGCATGAGGGTTGTTTTTCATGTGTTTGGAGTAGTTTGTTAAGGTTGATCTTAATAGGAGGGTTATGAGTGTGGGGTTCTTATTTGTTCTTTCTTTGTATTTTATGTGTTTTGACTAACTGTAGGATTCTTTCATGGCTGAAGCTCTATCAGGGGAGGTTTAGGTTGGATGTCAGGAAAAGGTTCTTTCCCCAGAGGGTGGTCAGGCACTGAATAGGCTCCTTAGGGAACAGTCACGGCCCCAAGGCTGCCAGAGCTCCAGGAGCATTTAGACAATGCTCTCAAGCAGAATTGTTGGTGTGTCTGTGCAGGGCCAGGAGTTGGATTCAATGATCCTTGAGGGTCCCTTCCACCTCAGGATATTCTATGACTCTACGATCCTTCTTACAGGTTTCTGTCTTATTTTCCTGCCATATTACAAAGCCTGCTAGATGAAATATTATTTTCAAACTATCCTGGGCTATGGTGAATTACAGTGAGATTATCTGACAGTATTCAAGATTGGAATGTGACCTTTTCTGTTTTAAGAACAGCCTACACATTTACTGTCAGTTGTTTCCGAATTTGGGGATTGTTTAACTAGAGTGCAATGCTCTCCTCGAATGCATTCTGCGTTATCCCTTGACTGCTTGGAGACGAGAGTATCACCTACAGAGGGTCATTATCTGACTAGGTGGAAGATGTTCTTCTCTCTGTTATTTTTTTTAAACTTCTGTACTGTAAGAGTTTGTAGCAAGTGGCAAATTTTTTAAGAAACAGACTAAGTAGGGGTTTTGTTTGGCAGAGCTACGCTTCTTTCTCTGTTCCTGATGTAAGTGGTATTAATAGAAGTGAAATGTTAATAACACTGATAAGAATCAAGCTGTCTGTACCAGGGTTATGTGGGTTTCATGTGTACCAGTTATTGAACCTTTGTCCTCACCAGGTTCTTGTGTGGCTCAGTCTGTGGAAATCCCTCACAATCACTGGCTCTCTGTAGCAAAGAATGTGCTGGCTTTTGTAATTCGAGCACACATTTACTAACCCACTGTCATCAAAGCCATTTGCATCTTTGGGCAACTTGAATTTTTTATTCAAGGCTCCCCCTAAACACACAGGACTTGCCTCCCAGCTGCGCTTCCTCCTCCTCCTGAGCTGGTGAGTCTCATTATTAATTGTAAAAGCAAAGTGACTCAGTCTCAAGAAAAATTTAACCTGGGACCCAGTGATGACTCCTGAGGCGTTTGTTGAACCAGCATCCTCACGAGCCTCGGCAGCCTGAGGACGACAGCTTCTTTTTCAGATCTTGGCTTTTGGCACACACGAGTTGAAAGGAAATGCTTGTGTCAGTAGCTGATGCTCCAGAACAGAAGGGCAGCTATATAAACATATTTGTACTACGTTAGCACAGTGATTTCTGCTGCCCTCTTCATCACCATGCGTAACCGGACGGAGCATGTGTAGATTAAAGCATTTATTAAGTGTCAGCAGTTCAGCTCTCCACTGCTACTCTGCAAATCCTTTAAAATAGATGCACTAAAGTCCCGTGGTAAATTATTTATTTAAATTATTGTGCCGTTATGTTGATTTGCATGCTCAGAAGTGACACTGATTTCTAATGTTTCAGGATCTGTGGAAGGTCCTTCCCTATTTGTTTTTTCATTTGCTTTACACCCCACATTCCTTGCCTTTGCCTTTACTAAGGCCTTTCCTATTCTTATCTCTCTCACTTCTGTTCCTCACTTTCATTCTGTTGAGTTCCTCTTTCTCTAACTTTCTTTTTCTTTTCCTGTTCCCTTTTTATACTTCCTTTTCCCTTGACCTCACCATTTTTCACCCTCTAATCTTGTCTTTCTCTCCTCTCTTCCCTTTTTTTTTTCTGCATCTCTCATTGTTCGTCTCTCTCGTTTCTCATTTACTTTTACATGTACTAGCGTTGAATAATGGTAGCACTGACAGTTTCTGAACCTGGGTATCAAATTCTCGAACAATATGTGAAAACAGAGTAATATCCATCCAATCACCAGGGCAAATATTGACATCAGGAGGACAAATCTCTCTCCATGGACCCCAGAGGGAACCCAAGTGACTCGGAGTGGCTGGAAGCCAATCTTTAGAGGGCATTCCAAGGTGGAAGCATAAAATGGTGGAATGGAGTCTTGAACAGAACACTTTTCATTCACTAGAGAGGAACTAGATTTCTAAATTCATGCCTGATTCAACACGGTGAGATGATGAATCCACCCCCCAAATTTGCCCCTCTCTCAGTAGCGTTTGGACAGTGTGTTACTGCCAGAGCTGGAAGCAGCTTCGTTGTATGTAGGAAATAGTGACACACAGAAAAATGACAGTTGTCAAAACATCGTTTAAGCTATTTGTAGAGGAGGATTTTTTTTCCGTTTTCTTTGTTTATTATCAATAATGTAGGTTCTACAACCAGATCTGATTGGATGCTGCCTGTTCGAGGCAGCGCAACCTCCTGTCTGTTGGCCATTGAGCAAAATGAGTCATTTCCTTCCTGTGAGATCAGGTGATGGGAGCTCTGAGGCTCTAAAGCTGCCAGACTTGAGGAAGACCTAGACCAGATCCTCCCAGCAGGTGGAGTGTCAAACGGGAAAGCACAGATCTGAGCCTTTCATGAAATAGAAATCATTACAGGATCCTAAGAAGTACTGCTGCACTGATTAGGGTGTTTTCACAATATTTTATTGGGCAAAATAACATTCCTAACATGTAAATAGCTTTTTCCTCCAGAAAGTGATAGGAATTGTATAGAATTTCATTTGCAATTTCAAAACAGCCAAAAGCTCAATGTTCTAAGTGTGTAATTCAGCATTGTTCAGCTCTTAGACGATATTATCCTGCAATATTGAAAACTTGTCTGTCTTTGTTGCACAGTGTTTTCTGGTTTAGGTGGTTCTAAGCAAACTGTTGAATGTCCTGACTGACAACACTAATAATTGATCTGTGCTTTATTTATGCCTTACCCTTTCTTTTCTTCTGAGATGGAGTTTTATGTGGATCTGTCTTTAGGAAAGTAAATAAAGACAAAGAAAGAGATAATTAAAGAGAGTTCCAAGAGTATTAATTCTTCTGACCTCCTTCTGTTAGGACAGGAATGGTGATTAGACATAAATCTCTGATTTATTCCTTGGCTGTTTTTTTTCAGATGACAGAAATACCGAGTGAGAGTACCATGGTAGAATTCTTCATTTCTTTTTCTCTCACTTGGTTTTTGAGCTTATAGTTACGAAAATGAAGGGAATTTTCTTTCTCTCTTCCGAAGCCAGAAGATGAAGATGCCTCCAGAGCTCTGTGAACCAGCTGGGGAGTTTGGTTTGCTTACTTCTCTCTCTCTTCTGTTCAGAAAATGGGAGTACTACTCATGGCTGTGGCTGTCATCTGGCTTCACTGAAGAAATAGTTTTACCTCCCTGAAGTCTTGCAGGGCTGCTGGTGTTTGGGGTTTCTTTTGTAGGCTGTGTGGAACAGGAAGATTGACTCAATAGAATTGAATAGGACAATTTTGTGCAAAAATAATCCTATTTTGTGTTTAAAGCTTCTTGCTCTTCTATTACTTTGGTATCTCTTATTCTATATATTTTTCTTTTATATTTTGTTGAAATAAGTAAGCTGGTTGAATGTCTTGTGTAAAGAAGGGGTTCCGAGATACACAGAATGGTTCTTTTCATATAGATCACTATGACCCAAAACAGAAATACAGCCCAGCCCACTCAGCAGTGCTGCTGCCTTCAGAAAGTGCCAAGTCTGAAGTAGTAAAACTGCACTAATAATAAATATTTTCCTGGGGACTTTCCACCTTGGTGGTTCCATGTGCTTTGCAGTCATTAATTAACAAGTCCTACCTTGTCATAAACATGCCTATTACCAGCCTTGTTTTCAGGTGGGAACACTGAGGTAGAAAGATTGGACATAAAGTGCAAATTCTTAAAGGCAGATGAAGACACTGTCTCCTCTCCTCTGGGAGTCCAGGTTTAGACATCTGTATCGAAAAAATTGCAAGTGTAGGTAAGCAAATTTAGTCTTTATCAATGTTTAAGCCTTTTAAAAGTGGTTTCCAGTACCACAGAACATCCAGAGAGCAGCCAACATAATTGGAAACTGCTGGTATTCAGCATTTCAGAAAGCCTGGAGGGCACACAGAGCTCTCCTGTCCTTAAGCAAAGGAATATAATTTCCTTATCACACTTTAAACTGTGACTTTCCTCTAAAAGTAAAAATAGCTGTAAATCCCTTTGTGGTTTTGTGGTTCTCTGATATTGCAAATCTGCACATATCCACACAAGCAGCTTTTGAGAAAATCACCCAGTTGTTAGACTTTGTCATGTGAGGTGCTGTACAAACTGGAGGGAGAAAAGACATTGCCCCACGGAATCTAGAGGTGTGCAGAGAAAGATGATGTAGAACAACACCCTCAAGATGTTGAGGATAATTATCTACACATTTTTAGAGTGTTATTTTCATCTATATTTTTGGTTGAAAGTATGATGATTTATATGTAATTCTTTCATACTTAGTATTTAACATAAAATTCTATTCTTATTAACTTAAAATTGGCAAAACATTTTGTATAGTTTCTTTTTAAATACTGCCAGTCTGTGAGCATCTCTGACGAATGCATAAACTCAAAACATTACAATAGATTACCTCTTCCAAAATAAACTTCCTCCTGCTTCTCAATACGAAGACAAAACCCTTTTATCACATTTCACAAAGGGAATATCAGGAAATCAGGAAACTGAGCTGAAAGTTGCATTTGCAGTCGGCTCCACGGCGATTCCTCAGTATTGACAGGCTGGCAAGAATTGAGAGCACCGGGATGCAAATAATTAAACAGCTGAAGGGTTAATTTCTGCACCATCATGAAATGAAGCACCAAAAAACAAACAAAAAAAAAGAAGCTTTAGATGTGACCTGATGATGAGCACTTTATAGAACCCCTGGGTCTGAAGCCTGCAGGCTTTATTCCCTTGATCAGCGGAGAGTGTCACTGACATATGAGAGTGTGGAGTCTGAGTGAGAACAGAGAGCAGCTTTATCCTGCAAGGTGATTTGTTCAGCTGAAAAATATACCACGAGAAAACCAGCAAACATATAGAACGATTCATTTGTGTGTAACAGCCAGCAGAAGGATGGTCCCTGAGAGAGAAAAGGAGACAAGGGGAGCAGAGTGTTCTTTTTAATGTAAAAAGAGATTCTCTCTTTTATTTGTCTGCATCGACAGAGATCTTTGAAATAGATGGAACTAGCTGAGATTATTACTGGATTAAGCTCTCCTGCAGTTAAAAGCTATTTTGTATACTAACTACTGAAAGGAGCAGCGGGAGAGCAATTTTTTAACTGCTGGGATGATTCTGATTTCTTTTTGCCTAATGTCTGTCGAAGTCAGTCCAAGTCTGTGACTTCACACCTGTGATTTGTAACGGATGCCATAGTATTTCTGTGGCATATCACAACTCCTGAATGTGTTAGTTTACAGCTCAAGAGGTGTTGGAATCACAAAGTAAATAATGGTAATAAAGATCAGATTAAATTAGTGATTACACATTTGAAAACATTTTAAATCTGTCATTTTTAATTTTACAAGTGAAAACAACTTTTCTGCAATATCATCGTAGGAAGGAAGGACATAAACAGGGAGTAAGGGCTATTAAATGCCTAGAAAATGCATATGCTGCTAAAAACTTTTAAAATTAAAGCCAGTAATACAAGACCTTTATTGGTTTCCCACTGAGTTTCCGTTGTTATATCTGGGTTTTGACCAGCACACCAAAATTTCAACCAACCGCAAACATTTAGTTTCCTATTCAACATTTTATTAAATACTAAATCAAAGAACTATTTGCTCAGTAGGAGGGGTTCTGCACTAATATCAACTGTTCATTGCTATTTTGTCTGGAACAGCTCCAGTGGACAGTGCAGTTACATGGGGGTTGTACTCTTAGTCCAGCCTGGCCAAAGAAACACAACAAATTCAACACCTCAAGCTCCAGGAACGGGAGCGATACCTGTTACACATCCCTGATGGACAGCACAGGGAGTTAGGACAGAGCTTAGCTGTGCTTCTGGCAGGGCATTTCCAAGGTGGAGTTCCAAAGAAGAAAGCAAAAGGGGGAGTCTCACATTCCTACGTGGCAATGAAGGACCATTCCACTAATTGCCATTTCTCAGGGCTTGCTCGTGATAATAGGCTGTGTTTAACAGGAGTTTGCTACCAGAAATCTCCTTTTAAAATTCTTAGCCACCCACGCAATATACTTATTACTCTCCCATTAAACATTATGTCCCCAAAATAACAGCATGGATGTATTATGCCCAGACACAAGAGACTATTTAACAAAGATTTTTTTTAATGTCAGGTAAAAAAAAAAGCGTGTTCATGTGGAGAATTACGCTGATGAATGAACTCTTCTTTGAATCATTTAGTGGAGAAATCCCTTACTAATGTCCTGAGGGAACTGCTGACTGTGTGCAATAATTTCTGGTTCAGCGCAGCAGATTACAAGATATCTTGCATTTTATGAAATTCAGGCAAATGCTTCTTTTGCACTCTGAGGTCCATCCGTGAGCTCCCTGGTATGCTCCCAGAAATTAAGAGGCCTGTGACTCTCCTTTTTTCAGCTGCAGGAGATGGCTGAGGCTGGGAGATGACTGAGGTACTGTGTGACCTTCTGCTTCACTGCCTTCTACTCCCCAAAGTCCAGCTTCTCCAATTATGTTCTGTTTGTTAAACTCACCTTTGAAGTGAAATGCAGTTACTTCCAGAATAAGTGCTGGAGAGTAAGGTTCATGAGAATGTGTGTGGACTTCAGATGAAGCTCCTTCACCTTTACCATTCCTCCCACTGCAACCTGCTTTGTAAAGCTTTTTTCTATTGTTTTACCTTTATTCTGCTCATTGCTGCAGTGTCATTTTTACCACACATAAATACTGGCATTTAGCGAGAATTTCATCCAGCTAGTGTGGAGTTCATAAGATCAGGGAGATTTTTCCCATACAGCCTTGCCCCCATGATTCTGGATCCCAGTGAGCCACCCTGGTCTTCCTCACCCTCTGAGGTCTCTCCCAGAATATTTAAACCAGTCACTGGAGTAATGAATCTACATGCAAGCACCAGAGCAAATCTGGAATAAGTGATTCCTAGGATGTGAAACTGCAAAGAAAAGAACTCTGCTGGAATATAGGAGAACAACAAACCCCCTGGCACTGCTCCCCGAGCCTGTCCATACTATGAAGAACCCATCCAAATTTTTCTCATAGAGATACTGAAACCCAGAGCAGGATTTTTGACAAATTGGGAAAGCTTTTAAAACCATCAAGCAGAGAGCATGCTTTTTTTTTTTGTAGGAATATTCTGTATTTAATTATGTGAGAACCCTGACAAACACTTCAGCTGATTGGCACTTTTGGCTTTACTTTTCAAAATGAGGAATTAATAGCCCTTGGCTATGCAGTTTACAAGCTGGTTTTGCCCAGGGATGCTCGGTCTAACACAGGCTGCTCCCCAGTCCCTTAAAGCTGGAAGCTGAGAAAAACATGTTGCTTTTGAGGTCTTTAGTTACTGATTACCAGCAAAGCCTCATAAAGCACTGCTCTCATCTCACATGACCCAAGAGCTGCATATTCTTCTTCCACTGGTCTCTGAACTCGAAATAGAATCTTATGTTCCACTTGCCACCTGGATCACAAGCTCCTGGGAAAGCTAGAATGCAAAAATAGTACTTGTTTAAAGGTTAATATTTATTACAAAATGAAGAAGGAAAGATTTTTTACAAAGGTTCTGTAGTTCTAACTTAAGTACAAGTTTCCTTGCCTCACTGTAGCCTGCCATGTAACCTTCTCTAATGAGGTGGGTATAAATTAGGAGCTGGCAGGAAATTGCTTAGCAAGCACTCAGAAATCATGTGACAACATTTCCATGAGTCAAGAACATTTTCAGCCTGCAGTGATGCGGTGCTGTTACCTACCCCCTCCTGCGGGGAAAGGCAAGCTCTGAGCTCACAGGTACCTGCCCTCACACCCCTCGCTCCATCCACAGCACACACAGACCTGCTGCTCGTGGCTTAACTACCCTTGTGTGCAGCCACTCACAGGTGCTGGCTCATCACATCTGTGCAGGTTCGCCTCAGTGCAGCTGAGGGGAGCAAAGGAGGTGAGGATGAAAGCCTCCGTTGCCTGCAGCCAGTATTCGTCTTTGCTCTGTGCTCCGCAGGTTCGCTCCCTTCTTGCCTTGCAGGCTGCCCTTTGCCATTGCTTGTGTTGAGCACAGGAGTTCTCTGACTTGCAGAGACCTTGGTGGAGTTGGCTGAGTGCAGATTGGGCACTGGAGAGCGATGAGCAATAGTTCATAGACTCGAGACAGCACTTCTGCGAACTGTCATTTCCCAGATGAGCTGTGGACAGGCTGCACTTCAAACAGCTTCAATATTGGGCAAATTCAGCATTAGCCAGAAGTGGTCCTGAGCTCACCCCGTATGACATGGAAGCACTAAACAGTGCAGGGATTGAAGCTGTCCCGCTTGGTGTTCATTTGCCAATTGTTTCCCTTGTTAAGGAGCAGAGCCAGAGATGGATGACTGCCTGGAGACACTGAAAGATGAGGAGGAGGCTTTGTGGGAGAACGTGGAGTGCAACCGGCACATGCTGAGCCGCTACATCAACCCGGCCAAACTGACCCCCTACTTGCGGCAGTGCAAAGTCATCGATGAGCAGGACGAGGATGAGGTGCTCAACTCTCTTATGCTGCCCTCCAAAATTAACAGAGCAGGTAATTACCTGGGCAATGGCTACATCTGCATCCCTATCTGAACAGCATTGCTTTGCTAAGTCTGGAGGGAGCCTGTATCAAGTTACAGATTATCATATGGAAACCTTCTATCTTATTTACAGGAGATTTAAAGCAAGGGAGGGTTCTGCTGCTGCTATTTTGATAACAAAGACTTTTTCCTGTGCTGTGCAGACCGGAGCTTATGGGGTTCAAATTCCCATCAAAGCCTTGGCAAATATTTCACTTAAGCAGCAGCCAGTGCCATTCCAGGAGTAGCTTTTCAGCTGTCTTGCAGTACTTCGTGATTTGTCACTGAAGGATCTGCCATCCTTGCCTGGTAAAGGCTGCACTGAATAACTTGTCCTTCGAAATTTCTGTTCCAGAGACGAATTTGCCCACGCTCCTTCAGAATAACGATCAGCACAAACGTGTAGAATCCGTGGCATTACTTTCTGAGCTCAGCTGAACTCGGTTAATCAGGCAGATTTCGCAGAGTGCGTGGCTGTGGCAGAGCTGAACCTTAGGCAGATCTGTCTTCAGGGATGTGGTGCTTGCTTGTGGTGCTGGTGGTGCTCATGTGTCGCCTCTCTGCTGTCTGTGCTTAGGCCGACTGCTGGACATCCTCCACACCAAGGGCCAAAGGGGCTACGTGGTGTTCTTAGAGAGCCTGGAGTTTTACTACCCTGAACTCTACAAACTGGTGACGGGGAAAGAACCTACACGGAGATTTTCCACTATTGTTGGTGAGTAGAATCAATCACAAAGGAGCCTGTTGAAGTAAGGGCTGTCTGGAAGACTGGCTTGGTGTTTTTCAGGCAAAAAGAGGAAATCAAAGCTAATCTTGTTGTAGCATTCTGCAGCTTTTCAGTCTCTTTCAAAGAAAAATGTGGTAGCAACGGGAAATGTATAAAGCAAAGGGACATCACAGCTGCCTGAATGAAGCTGAGGAGCTTCAAATGGAATGATAGGCATTACCAGAAATCTCAAGAGAAGCTGTATTGGAACAGTGGACTAAATTACACTGTTGACCTACACGTGTGCAGCACGTTTGAAGCGATCAGATTAATTGTACTTGTACAGATTCGTTTTGCAAAGTTTGTGCTGTTTCCACAGGCTCTGCTGAAACAAGACAAATCTAAAGGCTTCATCCATCCAGACAAGCTGTATGTGTGTATATTGCGATTCTGTGTAATATTTGTACTGTTCCCAGTTAGACATACAGATGTGTATGAACTCGTGCAAATTGTGAACCTCTGTACATATTCTTAAATATAAGAACTTAAGGTACTTTACTAGACATTGATAAGCTGTTCAAACATTTCCAGTGGAGGAGGGCCATGAAGGCCTTACCCATTTCCTAATGAATGAGATCATCAAGCTTCAGCAGCAAGTGAAGACAAAAGACGTGCAGCGCTGTGAGCTCCTGGCGAAGTCCCGCCAGCTGGAGGACGAGCGAAAGCAGCTGAAGCTGAACAAGATAGAGCTGCTGACCTTCCAGGAGAGATACAACAAGATGAAGGAGGAGAGGAACAACTACAACGATGAGCTGGTCAAGGTGAAAGATGAGAACTACAATCTGGCCATGAGATATGCCCAGCTGAGCGATGAGAAGAGCATGGCTGTGATAAGGAGCCGAGATCTGCAGTTAGAGGTGAGATAAATGCTCTGGGGTGCTTTAGTCAGGAGCAGCATTGGAAGGTGCCAGTGGCATCCAGGAAAACGAGACCTCCTCTGGCAGCAGGAAGGTGTAGAGCTGGCATTGGCTTTGCTTACCCAGATGATTGAAGGCATCACTGTACAGAAATGCCAACTGCAGTGATGTGTATTAATGGCAGATAATTTACATACTTGTAATGAGTTGACAGAACAGAACGCAAGTAAAAATAAAATTTAAAACATAATTGTTTGCTAAAAACCTAATTTCAGCTTTTCAGGGTCAGTAATATCTCGGTACAGTCATCCAGGCTTGCACTGCAGCTGCTGGGGGTTTATTGAGAAAGTCTCACATAGAGCATTGGAACAGGCTGAGGTAATTTGGGAACTACAGAGAAATGCTTCAAGTGCCATAGAATTCCTGCTCGTGTGTGTGGGACACGTGAGATGGAGTAAAAACTCCCCATAGTGGATGCTGGATTTTAGCTTTGGACTAGTGATAACAGACATTTTACATCAGACGTTACTTTTTCTTTTAGGGAACCCTTCTTTCCTGTCCAGTACTCAAAGCTCCCGTTTTTCCTGATCCAGATAGTCCATGTGCAAAAAGCACAATGTGTGGTCAGCTTCCTCACTGTTAGTTCTGTTTCCTATCACTTTATTTATCGAAGGATTTAGAGTGTGCCACTGTTTTTTAGTCCAGGTGTTCTAAAAGTTCACAACCAGCGCACACGAGTTGTAGCTGGCAAGTAGCAGGTTTGTGCTTGAGATTTCACCAGTTCAGCTGTGGACATTCAATACCCAATTATCCTCTCCTTGGAACTATTCACAGTTTAAGCTATTTTTTCCACCTATGTTTTCACCTGGAAGTGTTTTCAGAGCACTAAATATCAGAGCTAGGAAGATCCTCTTTCTCCTTTTCACTGCTCCCTGGCTGCTCTAGATTGACCAGCTGAAGCATCGCCTGAACAAGGTGGAAGAGGAGTGCAAGCTGGAGAGGAACCAGTCTTTGAAGCTGAAAAATGATATTGAAAACCGACCCAAAAAGGAACAGGTTCTGGAGCTGGAGCGGGAAAATGAGATGATGAGGACTAAAATCCAGGAGTTACAGTCCATCATTCAGGTATAAAAGCAGACTGCTACCCTCAAAATCTCTGACACTTCAGCTTGCCCCTCCTGCTTACCCAGAGAATGGATTCAGCAGACTTGGACCACTCCTTGCCTCCAGGCATCCCCACACTCAGCCCATCTATCTCACATACCCCACATCTCCTCACAGCCTGCCTTGGAGGCTGCCCTTTGGGATCTAAGTGTTTGGGGGAGGCTGGGAGAGTGGTGACAGCTCCCATGTGTTTCCAGTAAGACACAGGCAGCTGAGGGTATGACAGGGAAATTGGTGCCGATGGGCAAGAGGAGGTGGTGTAGTCTCTGCTGCTGCTGCTCACCTCAAATTCACACATACTCCAGTTCTAGTGCAGGAAGTGTTGGCTGAAACCTCTGCCTGCAAAGCTGCAACCAGCATAAGCGCAAAGTTTGGACAAACAGAAGGTTGGCTGTACACCTCCCAGCTGTCTGCAGTGCTCCCTGTGCAGACACATGCCTGAGGAGAAGTTCTACAAAAACAGTCATCTAAAAAATCAAGTGTACGTGAGAGGTTGGCTCTTCCAAGGTGCAGAGTGCAGCTGTTCCATTGCTGAACATTGTACCAGCCTGTCACTACAAAGCCACGTTAAACAGCCAGCCCAGAGATTTCTGACAGTGGCTCCGGGTATCCTGTTTTAGGCTGTTGCCCAATCTGTGCCAAAAGGTCTTAATGTAGCAGAAGGTAATCAAGTTCCTGTGTTTGGGTGGTCCCTAAGTACCAGGGTGCCCCCTGGAACCCACTGTAACTTGCACAGGGAGCTTAACTACCCTGTGTTTGGGCAGGTAGGGAAAACAGATGATGTGCAGCACATTTAGCCCTCCTCTGTGAAGAGCTTAGCCAAATATTGGGACAGATGTGAAACTGCTTAGCACTTTGTTGGAAAAGGCTTGTGGCATTTTAAAATGACAATTAAATTATTAACAGAAGGCCTTTCAGAAATGGCTGTACCCTCTAGCAGCACCTAATGATTCTTAGTTCTAACACAAATTCATTTCAAACATTGAAAAAGGGTGTAGGATAGAACGTTCTGGGAGTTCTGATTCATGTAGGATCCCTTATATTAATTGAAATAGTCTTATAGCACTTAAAGAAACAGAGAAATAGCTAAAAATAAGATTAAAATTCTCCTAAGTGAAAGTATAAATAAACTCAAACCAGTTTGTTTTAGAAATGCTTAGGTATGCTTAGAAATATTGGATAACCAAAATGTCACTGAAATCTCCAACTTAGTCTAGGTATTTCAAAAATAAATATGCATATTCCCTGCTGGCATTTTATGCTTTTTTCATCTTCCATTTATGGTTAATTTTGGATGGCAATTTTTGTGTTGAAACCTGCTTTTGTAATCTTGTTAATTTTAAATCCGAAAGACATAATATTGCAGGACAGTGTAGGAAATTAAGCAGTGGTACAAGGTACTCCAGGCATGTTTAATATTCTCTGAGCACAGCCCTGCAAAGCCTGTGCGTGCCTTAAAAATTCCCCTGAATATTTTCTTAGGCCCAGCTCTTTGGCAAAGGGTGATTTTTGTGCTCAGTGAGAGCTGATTAATAGAAAAGAGTTTTGAATGCAGGGCTTGGAGTGAAGAATTGTCACTGCATCCAAACCGGATCAAATTATAGCCAGTACAATAGACCAGTAAAACAGTTCCTTCATCAGACTATTCTGACAGCAAGACAGATTTTATTCATCTCTTCTGACACCACTTTAAAATATGAACAAATGTCCATCTCTTCTCCTGCTTTCCCGTTGCAGTACCTTGTTCATTTGCTATTCCTCTTTCTTGTTGCTGTCTCTGATACTTTCCTCCCTGCAATGCTGTTTTCTGTTTCCCTGGCCTGTCTCTTAAAAATGTCTTTCCTCAGGCTGACAAGAGGGGTTTGCCCGATTCGGACAAGGCCATTTTGGATATTCTGGAACACGACCGTAAGGAGGCCCTGGAAGATCGTCACGAGTTGGTCAACAAGATCTTTAATCTCCAGGAGGAGATTCGTCACGTGGAGGACTTGAGAGACAAGGTGAGAAATGGAAGGGTAGAGAGATGGGAGTGTCTCAGGCTGGTGCCCAGAATGCCTCGGAGAGCAGTGGTGGTTAACAGTGTGTCATTTCCAGTATCTTGAGGAGAAAGAAGATTTGGAGTTAAAGTGCTCAACACTAGGAAAGGACTGTGAGATGTACAAGCACCGCATGAACACTGTGATGATACAGCTGGAAGAGGTGGAAAAGGAGCGGGACCAGGTATCTCACAGCTAACGTGGGGGAAATCAATAGCAAAAGCTTCTATCTCCTCTGTGTCACTTTGGGGAATTGTGGGTAATTGGGCCCAAAAATACCATTATAAAATAAGCAGTTAAAAGAATTACTTGCTGGGATTTGCATTACGGTAATTAAACACTGGATAATATTGGGTTGTTTCCACAGTGTAGCATCTGGCAGGCAGGACCAGGATCCTAACAACAGCTACTGCAAGGCTTTATGTCAGTGTCAAGTCACCCCATTTGCACTCTGGGACTTTTTCCCACCGACCCAGAGGGAGCTGTAAATGAACCACCCTCATCATCATAATTTTTAATGGTGCTACCGTGGCACATCGTGGCTCTAACTGCTGCGTTAATTGGTGGCTGGGTACCAGTTCTGCAGTCCCCGCTGCAAACACCTCACAAACAAAAGCAGCAGGAGAAGGGCCCCGTGCCCAGGTGCCAGAGAGGCTTCTTGTCCCCGCCGCAGGCGTTCCGCTCGCGCGACGAGGCTCAGACTCAGTACTCCCACTGTCTGATCGAGAAGGATAAATACAGGAAGCAGATCCGGGAGCTGGAGGAGAGAAACGACGAGCTGCGAATCGAGGTGGTCCGCAAGGAAGCGTGCATCGTCAACCTGGAGTGCAAACTGCGCCGCCTCTCCAAGGACAACAACTTCCTCGACCAGGTAGGGCTCAGGAAGACAGACATGATTTCTTTTTTTAAGACTCGCTTTTACAAACATTTTGGTGTGGAAAGGAGAGAGGACTTTTTTAAGTCTTTCTGTGAATTAACTGGAAAAAATAATCTCCTCCTACTAAATGTCAGTGTTGTGAGTTCTTTGCTATGGTGTTGTTCAAGCTGTCTGTCATGCAAATGGCTCCCCAAAGGCTGCCATTCCACAGCTTGATTTTAAACGGAAGGAAAATAAATGCAGAAAACCAATTATTTTCTACACTGGGGTAGAAACTGCAAATACTTTTTAGTAACGGGAGTGAACAGAATTCAGTCAGCGAATGGAAGTCCCCACAAATCTCAATCCAAATCACTGATTTGGGGTTGGAGCCACATTCTATGTGAGCTTCTGAAGCACTGGCGTCACAATAAGTCCAATCAGATTACTCTAAAGGAAGATCATGAGCTGTACCAAACTGATCTCAGAAGTAAAGTGTTCCCTTGTGATCTCTAGAGTTTGCCACGGAATCTCCCCATTACCATTATCTCCCAGACCTTCGACACTTCTGGCCCGAAAGCCAATGGTCAGGAAGCCGACGACTCCTCCACTTCTGAAGACTCTCCAGAAGACAACAAATTCTTCTTGCCTGATCAAATTCGTCTCAAGAGAAGGGTGAACCTAAAGGGAATCCAGGTGTGTCTGAATATGAGGCTGGAATGACACAGAGCAGGGACTGTTAGAACTATCAGACATAACACACATAGTGGTCGTGCCTCTAAAACTGCTGTAAAGATAAGAATAGATTTGTTTATGATAGCGAGCTGTCAGTTTTTGCCCTGTGGTGATTTGCATCTTGAGGAGCAGATATAATCAGGCTTCATAGACTGTTTTCTGTCCCTTCTCCCCGTTTTCTCTTTTCTTCTTGCTCCTGTTGTTCATTCACATTCTTGGAGCGTTGTCAATAAATTGATTCTTTGCCTCCTTAACATTAGAGGGAAAAAAAAAAATGACATAATGCCTGAGGTCCAACACACACTGAAGGTGAAAAATGAAGCGTTGGTGGAAGAGCTCACAGCAGCTGGAAGGAAAAATAGGAAGAAATGGACACAATCTAGAGCAAAATTAACTATCTAATTTAGAATTAAATTATGGCAATTTCCTCACCCCTAACAGGAAGGGGTAGCATGAGTTAGGTTCATGAATTCCCCGACTAGCCGCATTCACACAGCTATTTTCTGATGCTATATTCATGAATTGTAAAAAACTCCACAAAAATCTAACATTCGGGCTTTTGAGGTTCTCTTTCCTTTCATCTGCATTTGAATTCTGCCTGCCCTTCATAACCTTTCTGAGCTCTGACTGTCATTATTACTTATGGCAATAGAGCTGCATTTTTCACATTGCACACTCCAAAAGGATGCCTGTTGTATTAACAGCTGCCTGAAACCAGTCCCAAGGCACCCACTTCACCTTTTGTCTCTTTGTTTCCTCAGCAGAATCTGGAAATTGCAATGCATTTGGGCCAGACATTCACAAGTAGTCAGGTAGCAAACCCTCCATCACTGCTGTGGTATTTAGATACCTAAATATCTTCTAAATTTTGAGTCCTGTTGTTTAAAGGAGGGCAAATATATTACAACATAACACTGAAAAGAGGTGGTGAAAAAATCTGGTTTACAGTGTGTGGCAAATATTGTGCATTTGTGCTGATTTTTGTCCTCTTTCTTTTAGATAAGTCCAAGAGCTAAATCCCCTGTCAGCATGAACAAAACATCAGAGTTTCAAGGTCAGAAAGAGCACCCATGTCCTTATTCCTTTTCCATTTTTTTGTCTCTTTCAGTTAATCTCTTTAAGTTGTTTTAACAAATATGCCAACCAGGGAAATCCTTAACTAAGTCCAAGTCAGTAAAATAGACAGTTTCCCTCATAGTTACCAATGTAATAATTTAAAGTAGTCAAGTGTTATACTTCAATGTCCTCTCCATCCAAAGATCCCTCCACAGGAACATGATATGCATCCCATAGCCTACCTAAATTTTACGTTTACTCAATTTTCCTTGTAGTTTACAAAAATTGTAAAGTCATTTGTGTAAAATCTGTACTAAAAATCATTATACCATTCTCTTTTTGCTGTTGGAAAAATCATTCAAGCTGAAAGGGCCCTAATCTAGTGATCGTCTGATGAGTTCCTTTGTCCTTCAGCAAAAGAGAATTAATTTTAAATCTAAAGCATTGCAAAGACTGGGGGAGGGGGATTGACCCACCCCCCGGTCAGCTGCCGAGTTACCAAATTTGTTGCTGTACACTCATGTTTGAGCTACTCCTAATTCTTCTTATTTGTGTAACACTATCCCTGAACCAAACACCATCGTGGGCAGCACTTCCTCCATTTGTTCTGTGTGACAGTGTGCCCCTGTTGTACAAAATATCATGGGAAACATGGTTCCCACTCCAAGGTATTCCATGTGAAACAGCAGGTTTGGTACCAGGCAGTGAGCAACATTAGTGCAAATCAGAGGTGCTGAGGAAGGGAAGGAGTCCACATTCACCCTGTGTTACCTGGGGCTGCTGAGGGACCTCAGGCTTCTTGGTCCATGTTGTAAAAATTGTAATTCATTGAGCCAACCTTGCAGATTGCCAGATTCAGGTGATGAAATTAAAACATAATGAAACAATCCTTCTTTAATTTGTCAAATGCCATTCATAGATCTATTAAAAACGTCCAGGACAGAGTTGAGAGACAAGGTGGGCAGGAGTCTGTGCAGAGGGGTGGGAATTTCTGTGCTTTGTTGGGAACTGCCGGGGAAGGAACGGGAGCCAGAGCTGGTGGGCAGGAGAGTGTCCGGGGCCCCTGTCCAGTACAGGGCAGAGGAAACAAGGTCAGCTGAAACGGAAAGAGAACATAAGTGTAGTGGCACACCTGTGAAAGACTCTGCACTGGAAGTGGTCTGACATGCTCCTCTGGTGTGTTTTCTCTGTGTGTGCCCCTGTGTGCCCCCGGGAGTGCAGCAGTCAGAGCCCAGGATGAAGACGGGGCCGAGGGCAGCACCGGCCGCACGGACACGAGTTCCTCCGTGTCCATCGGTAACTCCATCAGCAGCTGCGAAGTCACCAAGATCGTAAGGATGCCCCTTGCCTGTCTGCAACCTTCTCTCCTGATGCGGTTCAGAGCTTTCACAAGTCCATATTAGCACTTCCCCAGCATCCCAGCTGTGATCACGTTCAAGGCCCTTGTCAGAAGCTCCCTTAATCCTTTCACCAGCATTTTGTTAGAACTATGTTATTAGCCTTTTCCAAAATCACAGAATTGGTTTATGTTTATTTAAAGATATTTCAAAGGTATTTATGACCTCTTGCTGTCTCCTTATGTCATTTAACATTTACTGTTAGAAGAAAGAGATTTGCTTTAAAAGCTGCTTTGTAACTTATCTGAGAAAATTTTAAGGATTTTTTGAGTTCTGTAATGCTTTTCCTAAGTAACAGCGAGTGAGAAAAGGGGTGCAGATCACAGTTGGAAATTTCTGCATACCATAGTCAAACCATTTCTTCCCTGCTTGCTGTATCCCCATAATCTTCCAAGGTAGATATTCCATTATACATATGTGAGCACTGACACAGCAGGACAGGCAGATAGAGCGAGTGTTCTTGCAGAGTGTTAATAACAAAGAACAAAACATCTTTCTAGAACACCGTGAAAAATGCTGCCCCCAGGAAATTAAAATTATACTCAAGAATAGCCAGGAAAGAGCTTGCTGGCACTTGTAATAAGCTTAGCTGGGTTAGGAATATTTTTTTGGAATATCTGTTGGATGTTTAGATGACTTATACTGTCTTTCCTCTAGTTCAATTCAGGGTTTAGTTTCCAGTGTACTGGAAGATTAATTATTTAATATATGGAGATCTATATTTTTCTCCCTCATTCCAACTATATATAAGTACACACTCTGCTTTTCATCCTCTTCCTCCTATGTCAGCTGTGCAACACATACACCACACATCAAGGGTAAAGTTACAATGGCTTAGTAAATCAGGCAGTTTTGTGGTCACAGGAGAAGGTGCAGTGCCAGCACACAAGCTGTGCATTGTGCTAAATGCAAAAACAGGGCAAATACGAGTGCTCTTGGATGGAGCATTCTGCACAGCTATGATCAACTTTTTGCTGTTGTGTGTGCATCACAGTGCAGAGCACCACTGCTAATGGAGCTGTGAGTTAGAAGTGAGAGCACATTTCAGACAGATAACCTTCCTGACACCTTTTGGTTTCTTGTTCGAAGCAAACCCTGCGAAATCGCAACGATAGCATCATGTCAACCACTCCCGAGCCTCCCGGAAACGATTCCATCGTCCGGCGCTGCAAAGAGGACACCCCTCACTGCAGGTGGGTCACCACGCCGGGAACCCTGCCCTGAACCTGCTGGCTCAAGGAGAAGCTCAAAAGGGCCCTGGAAGTCCTTGTGTCTGGCTCTGGTTGAAGAGCTTCTATAAGGCAGCAGGATTAACTTAAACTTCTCGAGGCTGCAGCCCTTCATCCCACGTTTTGTCTGAAACATTCAGGAATCTCTGACGGTTCATCTGGGATGAATAACACAGTGATGCCACTGCAGCACTGACTTTTTAATGGACATGGATAGAAAGAGTGCTGGAATGACTCGGCACTGATGCTACTGGAGCAAGTGTTCTGCCTTCATAGCCCGATCCAGTTTCTGCTCCTCAGCTCCATGCTGCCCAAGGGTCCCTGTTCTTTCCCCTTCTCTCAAAGCCCCTCCTGCTGCTCTGTAAGCTGCCAAAATTGAGCAGAGCTGCTTGCATGTCTGTGAGGAATGGAAGGGAGAAGTGGAGGAGGGAGGGGGTTTTTGTGAGGCTCAGAGTCTGTATCTCAGCAGAGCACGGAGGGCAGAGAGAGGCTTTGCCCTTGGCTTCACCTTCTGCTTCAGCTTCCACTTCAGTCGGGTCAGGGCCCTGTGGACTTCCCCTGGCAGTGAAATCACATGAGCTGGTGAGTGGGAAGTTGGTGGCAGGAAGGAGAGAGACCTCTCCTGCCTCACAGTTCCCTAAAGGGCACTGACCCCTTTTCTGAAAGGTTTTCAGCAGTGTGATACTCGGGACAGGCTGTGTTGGTGTGGTGTCAATAGCACCCGTGTCGGCATCAGAAATATCAGGAGACACAAATACTTTTCTAAAGGTCCCAAGCTGAAGGAGGAAAGAGCAAAGCAGACCAATTTAGAAGAAAGCAATATATGTGGAGGGTTTCGATCTTTATTAGATCTGTTTTTAATATCTAATCTTTATTAGAACTTTATTCGGATTTTTATGTTTTTCAAAACAATCTGATCTTGGGCAGATTGCCACTTCTGCCTCTCTCTCTGGACAGCTTTGCAAGACAGCTTTCCACCGAGGGCATCCTCGGCTGGTTCTCCCACATAATTTTCTAGGCTGCTGAGGATTTAAGCAGTGTTCATTCTAGTCTCCCTTAGCTTCTCCTACATTGCACTGCAAGTCCCATTTTAAAGTGTGTTGTATCAATTCAAAATGGAGAAAAAAGATTGTTTTATTAATGATTTGAACGTTTCGTGCTTCAGGTGGCTGAGAAGCCTTTGGCATGCCTGAACTTTTCAATATTTGCTGTATATTACAGAACACAGTACAGATTATATGGAGATTATTCATCTTGTGGACTTATTTCACTGTAGCTCTGACTGTATTCTGTTCTGTATGTTAAAGCATTGGAAGATTGAGTTGTACTGAAATCTGAATTTTCCCCTTATATTATTCTTCATGTGTAAAGAAAAGGTACCCTGGAACAAGGTCTGAATGTAGACTTACTTTGTTGAGCTGATAATCACTGAAGTCAAGTATCTCAAGAGCCTGCCCAAAAGTTCACTGTAGTTTATAATTAGCACAATAAATTTTTGTAACTTATTTGTGAACATATTCCAGAATAATTGCTATTTGCATGCCAAGTTGCAGGTTTCACAGTTCATCTGATCTTAATTTGTGTGGGGGAAAAAAAAAGTGAGATCATCATTTAATGTAGGGAAAGGTACATTATTTCCCTGCCTTTGCATGGTGTAAAAATAGCTGATTCTCTGCAGTCTGGCTGCAAAAATTCACCCTTCAGCTGAAGCCAAATATGAGGAATATCAGCTCCACAGGAGACTTACAAATCATTCTGAATGGGAAAAACAACAAGCTGTTATTTAAACAGCTTTGCAACCAAAGGACATGCTCTAATGAAGTCCTTCCAGTGAAGCTGACAGATCAATCACTTGGCTGGACAGCCCTGATATCCCTGTAAGGGCAAAACTTTAGTGAATTTTGACTGGTCTTAAGGCCAACCAATCTAGTCACCTTTACCAGGAAGGGCTGTGTCACTGGGAGCTGGGCTGGGAGCAGAGCTGTGGCAGTTCCTGTGCAAAAGCCTGGAACACTTTGCCATTTTGTACTGCAGGTACCTGAGTAGCCACGCGAGGTACCCTTAAACTGCCATAAAATGCTTCAAGTAGTTTAAATCAAGCAGATAAATTACTCCTTTACTGCACCTCAGTCACTTCCTTTGCATTCACTTTGTCCATCAGTGAACTTCTGGCTTTTTCTCTGTCGTGGAAAACCCCCCTGGTGCAGTGAATGCACAGCAGGCATTGTGCAGCCTTTTATCTCTGTGCTGAAGCAAGTGTGGTGTGAGTCACACACGAGATCATCAGTCAGCAGCTTCTTTTCTTCTTCAGCAAAATCTTCATTCCCACGCTGCTGTTGGCAATTCTTCCTTCTGAACCTTCTTGCTGCTTCATGTGCTTCCCATGTTGGCTGACACGTGTTGTCTTCCTGCCCTTTTCTGTATCTTCCCTGGACCCTCAAGGATGTTACTTGCTTATTTTTTTGCAGCTGCGCCATTGCCTGACTCAACACCTCCAACATCTTCCTTTTTCACAGAAGTTCCTCCTTCACGAAATCTGCTTAATGAAAGGAAATCCTTTCCTTAATGAAATCTGCTAAAGTTGGAAATCTGCTGAAAGCTGGAAAGTGTTCATCTTTCTCTGTCTCTCTCTCTTCCACTATCTCATGGTTTGTTTTTAATTCCAGCCTGGTTGAAGAGGACAATGACAGCTTTGGATGTGATGCTTTGGAGCTGGATGGTAAGCAAGAGGATATTGTGTATAGTTGAATTATGAGCTCTGTGTGATCAGCTCCCAGCTACAGAGACTGTCAAATAACCAACCCTGCTCTGAGTAAATGGGACACACAGTCTGTGAGTAAATCAAGAAAAAAAAGAGTCAGCTTGTGGTGAGAATGATAAAGCAGTCATTCCTGAAGAACTAAGTGGGAAATGGGTTGGTTTTTTTGCCATGAGGATTGTCAAACACTGGAACAGGGTTTTCCAGAGAGTTTTAGTCAAACTCTCCATCCTTGGAGATATCAAAACCCAGCTGGACAAAGTCCTGAGCAATCTCCTTGAGCTGACCTTGCATTGAGCTTTGACTAGACAGTCTCCAGAGGTCCATTCCCACTTTCTGTTCTGTGAGAGTGGCATTCCTTGTGCCATGTTCTGTGGATATGAATCATGCCTCTGCATCAGGAATTTCCTTGTTCAGCTTTGGCTGGGATCAATTAAAAGTCATTTTGCCCTTTTTCATCTTTGTCACTTTATCTGGGACTCATTTTCATTCTTGTTACTCTTTCCAGATGACAGTCATGACAGGCAGTCACATGGAGCTCCTTCGGTGCACTCTTCCTCTTCTTCTCATCAGTCAGAAGGCCTGGACGCCTACGAGCTTGAGCACGTCAACTCCATATTTAGAAAGTTCTCTCTGGAAAGGTATTTGAGATGCCAGTTCAGCTATCTTAGAGACTGAGAGGAAAGACTGCTATGGTAGCAACTATTTATTTATTAGTGTCTGAAGTTATAACTGCAGGAGTGATGCCACAAGTTGTTATTTGACACAAATATCTCATGATGCTGTGCTGTCTTTACTCCTTTAAGGTGTCAGCAGTATAACATTATGTCAGAGCCCTTTCATGTCCTGTAAACCCATGAAGGTCATCCTAAAATTTCAAGAACTTCAAGGCAGACAAAATTTTCTAAGGGCTTCAATTTCTTCTTGTGATCTTGCTATCTTGCTGCGAGAGGTTGCTGAGTGGAGAACTGTTACACACTGAGTCTTCAGTCATGCCAGAGCATTTGGAGCTATCCAGACGCTCTTCTCCAGAACGAGGATTTCTTTTAGAGTCCTTAGATCCTAGTGCTTGATAATGCTAAAAGTTTATATATCTCTCATTTATCATGCATGCATTTAACTCAGAGTGAGATAACCAGCTGTCCTCTCTCTCCTGAGCACAGGCCCTTCCGTCCCTCTGTCACGTCCGTCGGGCGCATCAGGAACTCGTGCCACACGATCCAGCGCGTGACGCTGAACGGGGACAGCCTCAACTCGGAGATCACCCTGCTCGGGGGCAATGACAAGGGCAGCTTCATCAGCTCTGTCAAGACAGGCTCCCCTGCAGAGAAAGCTGGCCTTCGGGAGGGACACCAGATCCTCCTGGTGAGCATGAAATCATCACCAAACAGCACCGGGTGTCTGTCCGTCCACCTGTGCTGTCCCTGGCATCACATGAGCACAAGTTCAACAGTGCTTCTGCCAAGGTTCTCCTTGCTTAGTTTTTTCTCAATTGCCAATGTTCCAAAACTATTTTCCTGTTAAAATGCCTCCAAGGGGAAAAAAAACACACCTCACAATTTATATTCCTGCACTCCTTGCTCCCCTGGAAGCCTGGGATTGCCAAAGTGCTGCAGTTCTGTTGAGTGCTAGCGTTCCTAATTTGAGGGAAAAGAAATTATGTAATAAGAACATAATCTACATCCTGATAGCAAATTGTCTGCATTGTTTAATAAGTAAAAGATTATGGCACTTAAAAAAAATGGTATAATTGACTCAGAGATTGAACCTGCACCGAACAGTAATATTTCTTTCATATCTAGTTGGAGGGCTGCATTAAAGGGGAAAATCAAAGTGTTCCCTTGGATACTTGCACAAAGGAAGAAGTTCACTGGACGATTCAGAGGTGCAGTGGTCCAGTAACACTCCAGTATAAATCAAATCATGAAGGTAAGACCACAAGCATTTCTCATCTCAAATAGTCCCAGGTCTGTTATAGCAACTTGTCTGGAAGAGAATGACAGAACCTTTGTATTGGAATAAATCTGGAGCATGCCACTGGTGTTAGTTACAGCTCCTCTGTGGAACAGCTTCAGCTTTTAGCCTTGTGGCTGAGAAAAAAAAAGCCCATATGCTTGCCAACAGGATTCTGAAAAACGTACATGGTAGCCAATAGCAGCATGTCTCATGAAACACGTTCAAGCTTATTTTTATGTACAGTTTTCTGCAATACAATGTGGTGAGCTGAATGATCTTTATTCAGCTGGTCGATTTAGCATTTACCTGATGGAGTCGCCCTGTTTATTACCTCTGTGGCTTTATCTTATCTTTAACAGCTGGAGTTCATGTGTGGCGAACAGAATTTCGTGTTTTAGTGTTTTGGTGTTTTAGTGTTTTAGTGTTCAGGGCCTATAATGATAATTTCGGGTTATGGGTCAAAAATTGCATTCCAAAATCCATTTTTTACTGGTGTGTACAAAGGGGCATTTGTGTTTTTATGCTGGTTAGAGAATTTCAGCTGCATAGATCATGCAGGAAGCGATGCCTTTGATTTTCTTTGGTGTTTTCAACGGTAGGAAAGACTGTTGCAATTTTTTGAGCACCACTTAACTGCAGATAAAGCATGTTATAGATTCTGGGAGTGCCAATTAGAGTAATAATAATGGGAATAGCTTGTCATTAAAATTGGTGGCAGAACTCACACTGTACTTAGAGGGTAGAGCTATAGCTGCGTCTGCGTGTTTGCCGAGTTCTCTGTTCCACAGGTCATGTGCGGAGTACTGAGAACAGAGTTACCTAAAAGTAGCATTTTAATGAGAATATTCGCAGAGAGCTGACAGCAGCAGCAGGGGCTGTTCCTGGTCAGTGCCCCATCGGTGGCTCCGAGGTGCAGGCCCACGATCTTGCTGTAACCACTGCAAGCAGCGCTCTGGAAGTGCAACCCTCTCTCGGAGGAGCCTCAGAAGTTTGTGCTGTGGCTTCTCCCAGAGGATTCCCAGGAACGCGGCAACACCAGAGTGTGAGATCCTGCCTCACCCCTTCCTTCCCTGCTGCAGGGTACCGGAAGCTGCTGTCGGAGCTGGAAGAAGGGCTGATCACCTCGGGGGACTCATTCCACATCCGCCTGAACCTGAACATCTCCAGCCAGCTGGACTGCTGCTCCCTGTCGGTGAAATGTGATGAGATTGTCCACATTCTCGACACCATGTACCAGGGCAGGTGTGAGTGGCTGTGTGCCAGGGTGGATCCCTTCACTGACAGGGACCTGGAGATGGGCACCATTCCCAGCTACAGCAGGTGAGGGTGATGCTGAGTGGCCATGGCCGAGAGCAGGGGCTCTATAACAGGGAAATTAATTACTGCTGTAAGCAAAGAGGTATATATGTCTTAATTGTTGAGATAAGGCCTGGTGATGTTAATGTGTAATATGAGCTATAAAGCTTAAGAAAGAAGACTCCAGATGTTACCTGAAAAAATAACGTGGGTTACTCAAAAAGTATCATGTGCAAATATTCCTTGGAGATTCTTTAATCCTTAACTGCGCTGCAGTTTATTATTTTGTTCCTGCATTTACTGCATGGTTCAGTTAGTCCTCACTGCTACTTCTATTTAATCTTTTCTGTAGGCACAGACCCATTGCAACCCAGATTTCTTGAGAGTGGTTTCAGAAATATCTTGATCTATGTGATTCCACCCTTTCTTTCAGAGCCCAGCAACTTCTTTTGGTGAAGCTGCAGCGGTTGATGCACAGAGGAAGCAAAGATGAGACAGAAAACTCCTACAATACCCTTCGGGCTCTCCGGGTAAGTGTCTACAAACAGAGTCTTTTTAACACCTGATACTCCCCTGCTACTGGTCTTTCATTTTTCATTTTTCATCATTATTTTACAGAAATTCCTGTTTACACTCTCTGTAGGTTTCGATTGTGTCAGGCAATGGGCACTTTATGTTTGCTTTAAATAATATTGTCCCTGGGAATGAACCCAGCTCTGGCTCACTATTAACCCTTCCAGCTAGGAGGGAGTACACTTTAAAAGTCAAATCTCTGTTCTGTGTTTTAGTTAATCCTTCTCATCCTTCTCTGCCTGTAAACATGTAATGCATCTTCATGTACACATGAGGAAGAAGCTGTGTCGTTGGAGTTGATAATCAGAATTATTTCTCTCCTGTTGTGAGCAAGCCCCTAACCCACAGAGCCCATTGTCCCACATTAGAAAGACCTGGTTCTCCAACCTATGTGCTGTGGAGAGAATTAGGAGTATCAGGTCTTCACACACAACAGCCCTTCTAATTTCTCGTTTTCCATCACTAAAAGTAACTTGATTTTTATTTCTTTAGACCCAAAAATTCCACCTTTACATAATTAAAACCACCTTTCTGGTGTATTAGTTACCATAAGTTATTTTTAGAGTCTGGGAGACATTCACGCTTCCAACTTTTGCAGAGACAAGTAGAGAGTGCTTGTGCTTGATTTCAGTCAAGGTTAAGTGTCACACGTTCCTTCTGTGCTTGTGTCCCCACTGATCAAAGGGACAGGGATCACTGCTGCCAGTGATCTTGGTGATTGCGAAAGCAAAAGCTTCGCATGCTCTATTTTGGTGCAGAAATTACCTCTCTCTTAAGTGTGGAGAGCAGTCTCCTTTGAAAAAAGGAATGTGAAGAGCAGTGAAAAAGCAGTGTTTCTCAGCTATGTCCAGTTTGTTTAGAACATTGTATTTGGGATAGATACCAATCCCTATCCCTTTTATTGGAAATATAAAATATCTGCTTTGGCTTCTTTTGTTTCTCAAATGCTGTGATTTAAAAAAATACAAAAAAACTGCATGGGAAAGAAAAATTCCTGTATTATTTTTTACTAGAACACATTGCAGCCAGAGGAGCCTGCCCCACAGAATGACCCAAAAACCAGCCCTCGCCTATCCAGAGCAAGCTTTCTTTTGGGCCAGATTTTACAGGTAATAAAGTTCAAATCCTCAGTGCAATGTCTGAAATAGTGGATCTGAGCAGTAGATATTCTCAGGCTATCCTAATTCCCCCAGAAATCCCAGCTCAGGTCTAGAGGTTGTATTGGAATTTATTCCTATCAAAAAGAGATTTAAAAAATGAAAAGAGAAGGATGGGTGGTGTTTTCTGCCGGGATGTGGAGTGTTTGTTTTTAAGAGCATGACTTCCACTACGGATGTGCCTTGAGGAGTCCCACATTTCTGCCATCAGAGGCTGAAATGTGCTTTGCTTGAACCATAAGGACAAATCCAACGGGCTGGATCAAATCTCCAAGTCTCTGTGAGATAGGGCTCCATCAGAAAATAGTCCTTTAATTGTGGGTCAGTGGCTCTGAGCGTGACAGGGACTGTGTGGGTGAGAGATAAAGCCTCGTGAAGGAAGGTGGTTGTGAAGGTTAGCAAACACACAGGAGGAGGAGTTAATATTTGGATAGAGGAATAGTCGGGTAGATGAGGAAGGAAAGCATGAAGCCTATTTCTCGTGTAAAATGAGTGTAAAAAGATGCCATTTGGGAGCTTTTAAGTCTCTCTGGTAGAGCAGAGAAGAGGCAGTTTGGGTATAACCTGTGGTACATTTGTGCACATACTCTGGGTGTGATGTACACATCAGTGCTTGTACTGAGGATAGCAGGGAGCTCTGTGAAGGGAAAACATGCCTCTTAAGAGCAGAGAACAAAACAAGAAATCCCAGAGGGGATTAGCACAGACTCTGAAACAGATCTATGATATTTAAAGAGTCTTAGAATTCAGTCAGCAGATCCATGGAGTCCTGTCTTTGACAGACACAGGTAATTCAGATCTCGTAGGCAACAAGTGTCAGCTGATGAAGACATGGGAGGGTAAATAACGCAAGAAATGAGGGTCAAATCTCTTTTTTTTGTTCACCTGTTTAGTTTGTCAGTAGGTCTGAGAACAAATACAAGCGAATGAACAGCAACGAGCGGGTCCGCATCGTCACGGGCTGGCCCTCGGGCCTGGCACGGAGCTCATCCGAGGCAAAGAAGCAGTTGCCCGATAAACTGGAAGGTACAGATCTAAAATAGCTTCTACACACTGACACAAAGGCCTACATAAACATCTACATAACAGCATGGCTGGGAAATACGTCATAGGGCTTGCATTTGTGGTCCACTCTGCAAAAATTCAACAGCGTTTGTGACCAAAATTTTTTTGTTAAAAGTGCTTGGGGCACTAAGCCTTCCCAGGCAACTTTAGGACACTGAAGTGTCCTGTTTGGCTGGCAGTTCCTCCTAGGTGCTTTCTTGCCTTTTGCTCAAAAACATTTAACTCAAAGTAAGTCAAGATATCAAACAGAAACAGTTTCCAAGCAAATGTTGTGTTGAAGAGATGATGAAATAATCTCATGAAAGCAAAAGGCACTTGAATTATTTAGTATTAGGTTGGACATCACACTGCTGTGTATATATAGTAAAGACCACCCTGGCAAAAGGGAAAGGAGGATCACTTTGACTAACCATGTCATTTCTGGTTCATGTGTTTCTCCTTCTTATTCTCCAAATACTGATGGAGAGGAAACCAGAGGGTGAATGTCTTATTCTTTGCTCAGATTTGGATTCCGAAGGTGAAATCAATAAGAAGCTCAGTCTGATCCCTTATAGCCTGGTGAGACCCATCCACTGTGAGCGCAGGCGCCCCGTGCTCTTCACCCCCACCATGCTTGCCAAGCCCTTGGTGCAGAAGCTTCTCAACTCTGGAGGTGCCCTGGAATTCAACATATGCAAGCCAGGTAATGGGATAAAAGAGGGCCATGACTGTCAACCCTCAGTGCTGGAAATAGGAACATATATATGCGTGCACACGTAGGGGAATGCACGTGTGAGAGTTGCTTGAGGTACTTCGAGTCACATCAGGGTGATGTGTAGCTGTAAATCCTGCTTTTTGAGGCTATCTGGGATATTTGAATGTTTTTGAGACAGCCAGTACACATGGTTATGAGATTCTGTGTCTATAAATATTATCCATGTGTATGCTGTGTGGTTGCTAGGCTGCCCCTCAGAGACTGAAATGCTGTGAGTGCTCTTTCTGTTTGCATACTGTTTGCATACTGCATATCTAGGCAATGTGAAATTTTGATTAATTTGTTTCTAGTATTTGCTATTATGAGGAATATCTTCCCTAGAGCGACTTTAGGTTTCTGTCTCATCCAAGCTGTGAAGATTGTGCATTTGATCTACTGGAAAGACTGATTTTCTTCCATGCTAAGTATTTACTATTAAAGCAGTACGCAGTGCCGTGATGGCTGCAGGGCAGGATTGTATACAACCCAGCATTAAACAGAGCTGACGTTTCATTTTTACACTAATATTGAATACCCACAGCATAGTATGCAGCCTTACAGTCATCCAGACAGAGAAACTGAGAAGTTAAGTATTATAATAAATATCCCCTGTCTTGCAACATAAAACAAAAGCTTTGATGTAGAGCTGCAATTCACAAGGGGGCCGGTATCACACATTGCAACCTAAGCCAAATTTTTTTGAAACTTTAAACACAAATGTTGGAACACTAAATCCTTGTTTTAGGATCCTGTGCCGAAGAGACCTTCTTTTTTTAGCACTTCTCAGCATCCTCCATCCCTGAACTGTTACTATATAACATTAGGTGCTGGAATTGTATTTACTGTGTTAATTTAATGCCTTCATAGTGTTGTAGTAATTGCCCAAGGACTCATTGGTGCAGGATATAGCTGAGATGCTCAGCTGTGATCAGATTAGGCTTTAATTGAATTCAATGGAAGAAATGAGGCAGCTGTTAAGACAATTCATTGCTCATCTTCCTTCCCTGAACCATTCTTACATCCCATGTGAAGTGCTACTGGATAGTTTTCTACGTGTTCTGCTGTTCTAAATTTGATTCTGTCCCCATCCACATCTCTTTCTAGATATTGTAACAAAGGAAGAGTTCTTAAGGAAGCAAAGGACAGAGACTGTCATCTTCAGCAGAGAAAAGAATCTGAACACATACGAATGTATTGTACCTGCCAACATCGAGGCTGTCACTGCCAAGGTGCTCAAAGTCCTCTGTGTCCCTTCCCTGGGCTGTCTGTGAACCTCTCTGCAATGCCTTGGAGAAGAGACTGGCCAATTTACCATTGCATGTTCTCTCTCTTGCCCTCCTTCAATCTCAGATTTGTATTCATTCCCCCAAATGGCTTTTGTCTGTGCTCTTGCTTTTCCCTTTCTTTCCCATGCTCAGCCATATCCTTTTATATTCTTTCATTCCCTGTGATGACCCGCACAGATGCAGCTAAATACCCTTTCATTTTCTGTGCTCCATCCTTTATTCATTTCCTTTTCGTATCATAAGTATATATGAATCCACGAGAGAGTAGGAGATACATGGACCTAGACAAAGGGAAGGGAAGCCTGAAATCCAGACACGGGGGTGTACAGAACAAAGATAACAATGCCCAAGACAGAGATCTGATGTCAAGTAGAGTAGATTTGATGCACAGCATGGAAAAAAAGGAGAATTAAAGTGATGGTTTTTTCTCTCACAAGTAGTTGCAGTAGATGCTGTTTCTGAACAAAAAGCAAGCCTGTTTGTTTGTGTCTATATGTAAAACTGGTATTTTATCATACTTTTCATCTTTTGAGCAATCCTTTTCCATTTTAAACCTTTGTAGAAAGCTGTTAAGCTCAGCTGTTATTTGACTGTCTAGTTTTAAACCAGTAGGAGGAGCTGGACTTTAAATGTATATTTGATTAAAAGGTTTTAAATCAGTACAATGGTAAATAGAGAGCTTTCCAAACGACCCCATAAGGGATGGATACCTTTATCTTGAGATCCCACAGCAGTGAATTTTCCTTGGTGACACTGTTATGACTTTGTTTTTAGAACAAGCATTGTCTCTTGGAAGCTGGAATAAGCTGCACAAAGGACTTAATCAAAGCCAAGATATACCCTATTGTTCTCTTTATAAGAGTCTCAGAGAAAAACATCAAGAGGTTCAGGTAACATATCAAACCTTTTGCATATTTGATGTTCCGTCTTATTCAGTGAATAATTCTTGAGTCCAATAATGTTCTCACTGAGAGAAATAAAGAACCTCATCTCTCTTCATCTGGTGCTTCTATGTGCACTATTTCCTCCCATAACTCCTCCCTGAAATCTTACAACCGGAGAAGCAGGAATTCCCCAAATCTAGCACTCTTTCACTGTCACTGGTGGCAATGAGCATTGTGGGAGGATGAGACTGAAGAATATGTGGTTTTCTCCGTGCTCAGCACTCCCACAGCATTTCTTAAGGTAATGCAAGCTGGAAGAGGAGAGCTCGTAAACACTTGCACTCTCCCTCCATTCAATCCTCTTAAATTGTTTCCCCATAGCAAATATTTCTCCTTGGGGGCAGCACGGAGGTAAGGGGAGGGTAGACCTGGAGTAGCTGCATTCTTCCCTGCTTTTATTGCTTGTATGTAGTTAGTAGAAAATAAATTCTTGATGGGAGAGCTGGGACTGCAGGATTAACTTAAAATGCAGGACGTTTATTTTTGGTCTGCTCATTTGGTACAGGAAACTGTTGCCGAAGCCAGAGGCTGAGGATGAGTTTTTACGGATGTGCCGCCTGAAGGAGAAAGAACTGGAAGCACTGCCGTGCCTTTATGCCTCTGTGGAGGCAGATGCATGGAGCAGCATTGAAGATCTCATCCGGACAATAAAGGACAGGATCGGGGAAGAGCAGCGTAAAACCATCTGGGTAGACGAAGATCAGCTATAAAAAGCAATGAGTGAAACGGAGCTCTTCGGTGAGCAAAGGACACATCCAGGTGGAGCAGGGGCTCACAGAATTCTCTGATTAGGTGCCCAGAGCTCACTCCTGTTTCACCCTTGCTGGCTGGGGACTTCCTGCTGGCAGGATGCATGTCTGGAATGGAACTGGAGCTGTGCTGAAGAGCCAGTGTCTCGGGTGCTGGGATCCAGGCTGTGGGTCAGGCCACCACCACAACTTCTGATCCACTGGCATCTCTTAAGGGACAGCAGCTGTTTACGTGTGAGGACAAAGGTCTTGAGAGGGAGCTTGGGGTAATTTATTATGTTCGAAATATGGATCTCATTTGGCTCATTGAAACCTTTTGATGAGACCAAATATGAGAGAGGGATAAAGCACGAGGTGGGCTACAGAATGTGGAACTGAGATGTGCCCCACACACCCCCTGAGGTGAGATTCTGAACATACCCAGCTGAGGAAGCTGAAGGCTGGTTGGTAGCAGCAGCAACACAACTGCTGATGGCCAGAGCAGCTCTGTAACCCTATTACTCCACAGCCATTTTAATCAGAAGAGAAGAAAATAGCTATTCTTCCTGGCATTAATTAAAATGAGACTTTTCCCTTCCTTTTGAAACCCCAGTTTTATTTAACAGTTTTGCAGGTTTTCTTTGTAGTCCTGGCACTTACAGGAAAACAGATTTCACTATCCCAGTGGCACATCAGATCTTTCCAGATCTGCCAATGTTTCATTTAGTTTATTCCTGTCTCTGCCTCGTATTCATTTGTACATCTCTCAGTTTTTAACATTTTTTTACTCGTGGAAAATACCATGGTGCCTTCTCCAGACAACAGGTTTCTCTGTTTCTCCACCGAAATATTTCTCTGCAACATCATTGCTTGCCAACATGCCTGCTCTCAACAGGAGGGACTGTTCTGAGAAGAAGAAAAGGAGAATTTCATAAGCCAGTAATTGCTGTGAAGCACTCAGTCCTTGACCTCTGTGCCGTGACTGACAGCGAGGAGACCAGCGAGCACCACGCTGTGCTGCGGCCAGAAGCGTGTGTATGACTGAGGAGACCACGTCCCCTTTTCCAAAGCATTTAAATCCTTGGAGAGTTTAAGTTCCACTGATCATGAGTGTGACTTAGACTCTTAAATCTCTTCAGTCGTTTGAAATTTTCCCTCTCTACATTGGGCGCTGTATTGAGATTGCCAAATTGATTCAATAAAACTGACCCGATAATAATGACTCGCGCAATTGCTGATCTGAAATGCAATAAAAATTGACCTGCAGATGAAGAGTTGTATATCCTATTGTCCTTAGATCCTTCATTCCTTGCCACATCCCTCCCTTTTAAGATGCATTTAATAACAAATTTACTTTAGCTTCTGTGTTCATCCCGAGTCCCCCATCTTGGTGCTGCAGGCTGAGGTACAGCAGCAGGCAATAAAAAACCACTCAGAATCCAAACAAAACATCTGGCCTGGTTGCCTTCACTATATTAGCTGCTCTCTTGTCTTTGCAACAAACTTCTGTTCTGGGTGTCTCTCAGGTAGAGTGGGTCAGTTCATGTTGGCTTGTGGGATTGTGCTTTTCTTTTATGCTTTTTTTCTTTTATGCTCTTTTATGCACATCATTTTTTAACTAATGGAATCTTCGAGAAGTAATTTATGTCACTTTACATCTAATCGCTGCTGCTGTGTTTCTCAAGTTATTAATGTTTGAAAGGCTGTTCATAGCTAGCACTTCTCAGACAATAGCTCTTTACCTGCCCAGTGCCATCTGCTTGGACTGTGCAAGCAGGGGGACACTTCTGTGTGCAGTCTCTTTACAAAAAGGACAGGCTGCACACACAATTTGCAACTCCCTCCAGGGCAAAGAATAACAACCAGTTGGGGTATATATAGAACAAATTGGATGATTCTTCAGAGATCCTCTGTAGCTCAAGCAGAAATAAGAAAGCATCAGTTGGAAGAACTAAGCCTTCCAGGAGCATTTTGCATTCATTCCTAATGTCCTGATAATGCAACCTTGTGTAACAGCTGCCTGTGGTTTGTTCCTGCCCCTCTTGTGAAAGCTTTTGAGCCCACAGCTGAGCGATGGGAGGGACTGCAGGAACATTTCTCAGCTGCTTCAGCAAAAAGTTCAGCCAGGTCAGCGTCAGATGCCTGCAGGAGCAACCAGCTGACTGCTCACCGGACAGAGCGCGGAGATGTCCGTGTGCCACCGGCTGGGCCACAGGGATCGGGACCATCTGCTGGAATGGCTGCAACAGATGGCTGGTGGGGCGGAGGGGATGGAGTATCTCCGAGTGCCATGGTTGTTTCTGCAGTCATCTCCTCTCACCGCAGCTTTATGTCTCTTCACATGCACAAAGCTGCAGATGTGATTTATCCCACTTCCCTTTCGGCACAGGAAAGGCATATGCCAAACTCTGAAGGAGGTTCCTTTTGCAGTAAACAGGGATACACCTCTAAAGAGCTGTTTGTCTGGCTTACTGGAGATGGCTATCTAAGGGTGAGATAAATTGCCCTCTGGACTGTCTGGGGTTTTCATAGACTGCAGAGAGAAATGAGAGAATTAGACTGGCCTTTAGCATTTAGCTTTTCAGCTGTAATTTAGGACAGCTAAACCACCTTATGGGAAAAGTGGAACTAGAGATTGAGGCAGAGAACAAGACATCTAATTATTTCTGTGAAACAAGAAAGGAATGGATACATGGAACAGACTTTTCTCCTCATATCTGAGTGCGTCTGTAAGTTCCTAGCTCTGCAGACACTATAAGGCACTGTGGTTGCCTACTCATGTGATGCAAAGCAACCAGACCCTGTGCAGTGCAGTTCATGGCACAGCTGTGTGCTGTAGCCCGCACAAGCCTCGTCTCTCTGTGGCTCGGTGGAGAAGCACTGAAAGCTCTATTCCCTCTTGACTTCTGGGTGTGAACTCCAAGAGCAGCTCTGTAGCTGGAGTCGAGCTGCAGAACAGGCTCAGAGTGAAAGGGGCCACTGTCATTTCCACCGGCTGGGAGGTGCTTCTGGTCTGGAGCCAAGAGCTGTCCCTCTCCACTGGAGGAAATTAACCTCTGCACCTTTTGAAATACGTTCAAATCTTGAAAAGAGGCCACGATTTTCCCTGAATGTCAGCGTGCGGGAATCAGTGTGGATTCCAAGCCCTGAACTGGCGGATTTGAAGTGCAGACTTGGAGTTTGGGCTGTAGATCATTGTGGTATTTTCCATTCTGCTCAATCTCACTTGTGAGGTGTCACTTTAGGCCACATCCCTCCTCACACGCACATCCCATTTACACAAACCTGGACTCAGCACATGCACAAAAGCCCAGCAGGCACAGCCAGCTTTAGTAGGGGTTGCGTGGTTGAAAAACTGGGAATAAAAATTAAGAAAACCAAAAGGGAATTGGAAATGTTGTAAATGTTTCCCGTGGTGTCACAACAGAATCCCAAGCAGCTTCTCCACCCACATCTCATTAAAGGGTCAAAATGGGAGAAGTTTTATGTTGAGTTATTCTTTGGTTGTTTCTGTATTTTAGACAGCACTTGATATGAGAGTTGGGATCAATAAGTGGACTTGTGGGTACCACGAAAATTCAGATACATTCTCTAAATCAGTCTAAAAAAGAGGAAGATTCAAGCTGGAGACCTGAGTTGGATCTGGAGGCCATGCTTGGGCACCAGAGCTCTGACCCAGCTGCCGTGTCTGGATCCCAGGTGTACATCTCTACCCAACATAAGCAACATCTACAGCACAATCCACTTTAAAACTCAGGTTTATAATTGGAGTCTGGAACATTTCTCAGCAATTTGTGTTTTAAGTTAGAAAGGAGGTAACAGAAAGCCCAGAAATTGCCCTGTGTTTGGTCTGCTGCTGTTGCTGTAAAAGGCGTAAAACATAGAATAATAACTGCCTTTCAAAATGGATTATTTGAAAACTACTTCTTCTTGCCTTTAAGAGCTCATAAGAGCTTGTTGGAAAATTTTTCAGAGGTAGATTGTTCTTCTGAAAATGTCATTGAAAAATTGCCCACTAGGAAATGCAATTGGAAATTTTTTCAATGGAATATTGTTCTGTTAGAAAATATATTTTCATCTAAATCAATTGTCTATGGAAATGTTTCCATTCTAACATTTCATTTTTTAAAAAATTTAGAGTATTTCAATAATACTGAAGCAGTCATTTTCAATATTTCATATATGTTCAATCTTTATCTGAAAACATTTTTGGTTTTAATTTTTAATTTTTATAGTTGAAATATTTTCAGAAGTCTACATTTAAACATTTGATTTGGTTGAAATACTTGTTGTATTTGATGTTTATATACTACAAAACAGTGGAAGTAATGGCTTACAGTTCTCACATGTGGTATAATGCCTGTGATCAGGAGAGAAAAATCAAACCGAGCCTGGCTTTGCGTTTTGTTTAACTCTGCTGCTAAAATGATGTATTGTATCAGTCAGTATCATGCAGTTCAGCACATCGGGGAATTGTTGCAGGTAAAAATTTCATGCAAACTTTATTACACAGAATTGGATATTCCTTTGAATCAGAATTCTGGCTGGAGGCAAAGCTGTCAATCGGTCCGGCTGCAGCGCAGACAGCTCTGGCAGCACAATTTGCAGGGGGGTAGGAACACACACAAAGCACACTCGTGCCTACAAACTTTAAGTGGAGATAGATGCCAAAGCTGGAAAAATGCCTGCAAACCTGTTAGAGGATTCTGTATTCCTTGTGCCAAGCTATTTTCATGGCCCAGGGTTCGAAGGCTCAGTAGCAAGGCTGAAGTCGGGCACTGCTGAGCCCCGGAGCTGCCGTGGGTTCTTCAGCACCGCCTGGGGCTGCCTGTCTAAGCAGCAGTCGTTAAACTGTTCCCTGGAGACTGGAAAAGCAAGACACAGGAGTTTAGTGCTTTTGGGAGAGCAACATTCTCGGATTTTGCAGTCGTTTGTATTGTGTACTCCAAGTCATTCAGCCTTAAGCAGCTCATCCCGTGAAAATGTGTTCCCTTTTGGTGCAGTTTCTGTCTCCCTTGCTGTCGTTCAGTTCTGAGAATTGGATAGTGCCTCGCAAAGAGATCCACGATTTCAACCAGGAGATTGTGCTTCGCTTCTTTGTCTACCCCATTTCTCCTGCTTGCTCAGCTTCCAGCGTTGTTTGCTCTCCACTCTGTAACACAAGGGCTGATCCAGGGTGTGTAGCCCTGGGGTCCCTCATCAGGGCACTGCTCTGTGCCGTGCTCTGGTGCACCAAAACATTCAGGAACAGGTGTGAATTGGAACTGCAATTCCAGAAAAACCTTATGCTTTTCCAGACTCATCTGTGGAAGAAAAAGGAGGCTCTCCCATGGATCAAGGCATTGTGCCTTTTGGCTTTGGAGACCAAATCCAGCGTGAATTTTGGTTCAAGCACAGGGAACAGGGCTCTTGAGTTCCGGCAGCTTGGGTGGCAGAACAGTCATTGCCTGGGACACCCCTCCTGGCACAGCAGGAGTGACACTGACGCTGCTGTGCCAGTCCTGCCCACACAGCCCCTGCAGCAACCGGGGGTGACCATTCTGCCCAACGCTTTCCTGAAAAGAAAACCTAATCCAGCCAACAGTGCTGAAAGAATGTGGCATGAGATTTCCTCAGTATCTTTCAGGTACTGCAGAATTCTGCTGTGCTCCCAGAAATCACACTTGACATCTCTGTAAAACTCTGTCTAACCCTCAGGGATGATCCTGGACCTAAACACTGAAGAATCGGTGCCCTTCTCATGGAGTTTTCCTTGATTTCTTGTAAATTTTGATCTCTTTGAGGCTGCAGAAGCAAACAAAAGGCCTGGCACCCCTGCAGATTTCATCTCTAGAACTAATGCTTCTTTAAGAAAGTGCTGTTGCTGTCTTTTGTATGGCTGGAGCTGAGGGCACTTGTCCACATGGGCCAGTGGCACAGCCTGGCTCCCCCTGGGCTGCCCTGCTCCAGTCTCAAGACCCTGGATGGGGGCATAATGCCAACTGGCAGCTGGATCAAGGGTTTGAGTGGTGCTTGGCTTAAGTGGTGAGATTTCTAGTTTGATTTGAGAACCCTGCCAGTAAGCCAAGTTAGAACAACAGGAAGCTCATCCACCCTCCCTCCCCCACCTCCTTTTTTCTGTTCCTCTGTTGCAGAAAGTGTCTGATGTTCAGATCAGAGGTTCTCCGGGGTTAAATGCACCATTAGTCACTGGAAAAAAGGGAAAAAAAGACCTTTTAAAAGCAGATGGTAGATGATAGAGAACCTGTTTGAGAGTAACTATCTACAACAGCATGTCTGCTTCATCAGATATTAGCATCAAAAGCTGTCTGACAATTTAGCAACAAACAGCAATATTGATTTTCTTCCACAGTGCACATGCAGAAAGACAAAGATGGAGAGATGACTCTTTCAGAGGATCCCCATCATGCCTGGGCAAAGATGATTCAGGAAGGGACCTGCAGCCCCCAGTCCCATCAGCGGGGCAGGAGCAGCCTGCAGCGGAGAGGCTCTGGAGGGAGACACGGGATACATCCACTCCAGCCTGGTCGGGGTCTGTGCAGAATGGAGCGTCACCACCCCAGGGATGAGGAACTGGGACCAGGGCCAGCACCAGGCTGCTCCCACCAGGGAAAATGGGAATCAGTGCAAAGCAGTGGAGCTGGGATGGAGTGTGGAACGGACATGGGATGTAGGTTGCTTCCCTTGCTGTTTTCAGAGGATGTGTGAGTTAATTGCTGCAAAGCAATCTGAGCAGTAATAGCTACCACTCCACCTGTCCCTCCCTCAGGTACAGCAGCCATCCTGACTTTTCAGGGCACTGCCAAAATAACCATTTTAACACCTTGGCAATCTAGAAAAATTGCACTTTAGGACTAAGATTTCTTCTTTATCCCCTGTCCCATTAATTTCTTTTTCACACATTGGTAGAAAAGCCTCCTCATGGTCAGCAGTTGGCTCTTGGAACCATTTCTTGATGACAAGTGTTGGGTATATCCAGTTCTTTGGACAACAGCTCCCTACTTCTGATTTAAATTCCCTGCAACCAGTGGTTTCACATCAATTTTGTACACTGCTCCTTGTCTCTGTGTCTGAAATGTCAGTGAATCTGATAATTTTTGCTCACGGAGGTGGGGAACTAACAAGGATCTCTGGCACAGCCTGCAGTGATTGCATCTACCAAGGCATTAGCAAAACAGCAAGGAAACAGAAACAGGCACTGACACTTGCTGAAGTTCAACCCCTGCTCAAACCTGGTATTCAAAATAACTCCTAACAGAGTGCTTAGGAAGGCACCAGGGCACATCAGGACACTGCTCAGGAAGGGCTACACAGAGCAATCTCTAGCCATGGTCATGGGAACATTTGGAAAGATCAGGAAAGAAATAAACACAGTACGAAATAAAGAATAACTCATAATTAAACTGATTTACTCCTGGCATAAATGGACACAATTCCATTAGCTTTCAGTTCTATCTAAACATGCACCACAAAGAAACTAAGCTGGATATCAACTCTGACCTAGTTGGAGTTCTTTATACTAACATTACTGTATTGTTAAAATACTGTTTTAAGAGCCAATTTTGGGCTGTTGCCTTCATTTTTGCACCCTAGAGAAAGCCAGTGGGGTAAACTTCTATGAAATGAATGTGAAAAATTGATGCCTGGTTCTGAGTGCACATTTATAAATATAACATCAAATCCAGTGGTTTACGACAGCTCCTCTCCTCAAGAGCTCTGCCCTCCAAGCTCTGCCTGTTCTGTGCTGGTCGTGGTGTTCTTGAGCAGCCTCCTGAACCAGTCCAGCCCTTTCCAAACACAGCCTCATGCTGGCAAGATTCAGCTTTGTCACTGCAGCCAGTCTGCAGCCTTTGCTTCCCCATGTGCTGGTGCTGAGGTGATTTGCTCATTATCAGATTGCTGTTTATTAATCAAAGCGGTAACAATGGGACGGAGGAGCTGGAATACAGCACAGACAGTGCTTCATTTGTTCCAATTGATTTTCCTATCACATTTTATTACTACTATTTACTTTGTATGCCTCGGGAAGATTGAACTGCACTGTGCAGGAGGGGTAGGGATTTGAATTTCTCTTCTCTTTAGCTCTTTCTATTTCTGTGGTGATAGTCAGAACAGTGGGTTCTTCCAGCAACTAAGCCATGACCTTCTCTGCTATGAAACAGCATATGGAGATTTTGTGATAATGAGACTCCACCAGTGTGTGAAGTCCTGCAGGTGGGGTCTGAGGGAAATCCATGAGAATCACGGATATTGAGCACAAATTATCTCTCCAAGATGACATCTTACAAATGCTTAGCACTGACCAGAACTGCTGGAGCTGAAGCAGCTAGCAGGAACAAACATGCAGAACAGGCACCTGTGCTTAGGCTGGGACGATCAGGTTGTACCAGGGTGGGGTTTTGTCTTGCAGTAAAGTTAATGGACCTGATGGGGATGATTTTTTTTATTCCTGCTCCTTCCTAGCTCTTCTCTAACGTCTTGGGTCACTGTTCACAAGCTGGATCTTGCAGGCTCCAGTCAGCACATCTAAGCCATGAGGGCAGAGCAGATGATTCCTGTCGGGATGTACGTGGTGCTTTATGGAAGCTGACGTGGGGGTCAGCAGGGAGACACAGGGCGGCACACGCTGTAGGATCGCATTAATCGTCCCCTCGCCATTAACAAGGCTCACTGAGAACCAAAAGCAACTCAAAAACTGACTGAAAAACTTATCAAAATCTGTGGTGAAGCTCCTATTTTCAGCACAGCAGGGATTTCACTCTAGAGATTTATAAGTGTTTGAACAATATTTACTCTGAAATTGCCCCATTCAGTGAGTACAACAGGAAACTCATGGTTGGCTGCAACTGTAGGTGTCAGATGCAGATGCGTGGGGGGGTGATGAGAATATGTGTTTAACAAAAGCTTTGTTTTCTACACTAATTTTAGAATTAGCCCGGTTGAGGGGTGAGGAGGCAGCTCACAGGTGGTAGCACATGTCATTGATAAAGTTCAAAACACAAACCACGGACAGTCAGCTGAGCTGAAAGTTTCCGTGGGCTCCTCACTGTTACTGGAAATGTGAGAGTCCTTCACACAGGAATTTCTTTCTTATCACGTGTTTTATCTTGCTGAGAGGCTGTTTTGTACCTTCAGCAGAGCGGGTGAGTGTCTACATGTGCAAACACACGTCTGTGCCACCACACAGCAGAATGAGTCTATACAGACATGTGCAATGTCATCCTTTTTGGGAACATATCACCTGACATTGGGGAGAATAGCTCCTTTTTTTTTTTTTCCTTTTTTTTTCCTAGCAGAACCGCTTATTTTGTTCCACCAGCAGAAGCTTTGGGATTTTAGAGCTGAGTTGTGTGTCCTGGCCCCTCTCTGAAGTACATCCATGCACTTGTCAGGGGGCCAACAGTGCCTGAGTGACTTGGACCTTGCCTGATGGCTCCCTATCCTCCTGCAGCTGATGACCTTGAGCTGCAACAAATAATTATTTTCTCGCTGGTTTTTTTTCCAGCAGCAGTGGGGGTAACTGAACGACTGTAAAATAGGCCACTAGGCCAGCAGGGGTTAAGTGAAAACGAAAATAATGCCAACGGTAGGAACATTTTTTGGTCACACTTAAGGTCAGAGTGAGATAAGGGGCTAGGAAATATCAGCCTGAGAATTTAACATCACAAATGGTTTCTGCAAGCACAGCCTGAGAGTGAGGGGAGGGGGCGAGGGAGGAGGGAGGGGAATGTGCAGACACTGGTGGTGGATTTAACCAGGACTAGGTTCAGACACCTGGAGCAGACTCATCCGAGCAGTATTGATCAGAGTGGAAACATCAAGTATCTCTGTTAATCTGGCACTGTTTCACTCATGCTGCATTATTATTGTTATTAGAACCTGTGATTTACCGTGTCCAGCCTGGATCAAATTCAGCAGCTGTATTTCTCCAGATTATTTTTCCACTCTCTCCTCCTGAAGTGCAATCTGGCAGCAGAAGTTTTACAGCTCTTTGAAGGAATGAGGTCTCCCTCCAGTGGTGGCAGGAAACAGCTTCGGCTCCCAAAAGCAATTGGGGCATGTGAGGGTGGGTAAATGGGTGTGCACCACAGTACACTTCGATGTGAAATATATTTTTGAAGAAGGGAATGACCCTTCGCTATTAACCACCTCTTCTTGTAACAATTCTCCCAGTAGAACCTCCCTGTGTCTGAAAATCCTCTTTTGTCCAGCAAATCTCCTTTTAATACTACCCCTTTTAACAAAATAATTTCATATATGCAAATAGCACTGAATTCCCACTCAATTTGCGTGTTTTACTAATTGAGCAGTAATAGTTTCTATCTGCTGATTGTCAAATTGTACATAAAATACTGGGTTGGATCCCATCACCCCATGGCATGAGGTAATGCAGTGCTTTAGACATTTTGCAGAAAAAAATCCCTTTGGATTAAGCTGTTTTCAGTTCAGAAGAGACATGTCCGAGCCCTGGTCACCTTGTAACAGAAAGCCATATGACACAAGTGCACTGGGGTGAAGAGATATTGATTTACCTTCTGTAAAATAAATGTAAAGTCAAAAGTCTGAGCATTTTTCAGCACCTCTCCATACTCTGCCTGATTGGTCTGACCCTGGCTGCAAGCCCCATGTCTCAGACCTTCCACAACACATCCCACACCTTCCTAATCATCCTCGAATTGCAGATTCCTGTTTTGAGTTGCAAAGCTTGTGTGGTCTGTGGTCTGTGAGCCGCAACTGCTCCCTTATTCATCCATTTCATGTTCCTCACTCAAGTTCTCCGTTTTTCCTCTCTCTCTCCTCACGTTTCCATATCTCAGACAAACTTCATAAACCACTTTTCTTAACCTCCCTAGGCCATTACTGTAGCACCCGTAGAAATGGTGCAGTATTAAAAAGGGCATTAAAATAGCAGAGTGATACCTTCAACATGGGAAACAGCAAGAAACAGTATTCTACTGAAACCAGTATTTAGTGTTAATGATGCTTTTCCTTCCAGTGGTGAATAATCACTCAGTGCTTAAATTGGAAGACTTGCCCAGAAAGGATTCCATGAGATTATTTGATTATAATATGTCAGTGGTGCTTGTGGTTACCATTCTCCTGATTACAAGCCAAAACAATGGGCAGTGATGGCTTGAGAATCAGCTGAACAGTTCCCCTTCTTCTGAGATCATAAATGGCTTAGAAAAAACACTTTTGAGCATTTTCTTTCTGAAGTCTTTCATCATCAAAACTGTGATATAGAGTAGCTTTCTTTAGTCCTCACTGTATCACAACTGTTTCCTTAAATATGAATTTATTTTTGCAGATAAAATTTTATCTTGTCTCTTCCAGGAGAATGCATTATCCATCCATTTATTTTGAGCTTCTGTTTGTACTTTTGCCCTGTCGCCCACAAATATTCAGTGTATGTTTCTTCCTTCTTCTAGCCAAGGTTATAAATTAAAATTCAATTTCATTAAAATTGTAAGTAATCACTCTCTGGCTCTCATTAGTAATGATTCGGTGCAGGGGGATCCCGGCTGCTCCCACAACTGTAATTCAATTGGACTCACCAGCTCTTGTTCACAAATCGCTTGAGCTGCACTTTCTTCCCAAATTTATGGCATCAGCACTGTCCAGAGGTTGAATTACAGCTGCAGGTTTGATCAGGGACTGCATTATTCTGCATCTAATCCCTGCATTCTGACAGCGGCGGGGGGAGCACTGTTGTTTTACAGGAACTCTGCATTGTTCCTCTGCTTTATGTCAGGGGCTGAATTGCCTTTGGAATCAGGGCACTGTCAGCCCAAAGCTACAAGCAAACAACAAGCTCCAGATGACACGGTGTATAAATAACAAACATGGAGACAGTCAAAAGCCAGCACTCCTTCTTCTGCACTCTCCTAAATTACTGGGATGGTGATTGACCACAGCCTGTGCTCCTGCATCAGTGGATGCAATCTGAATATATTGATGCTTTCTGAATATATTGTTGGAATGCGACTCCCAGCTTTTACCCAAAATGAGGAATGTTGATATTCACCGGTGGCAGAAAGTCACTTCCACATTGATCAAATATTTCAGCCAGAAGCCAGGTTCATGCATTCATTCACATCCAAGCCTTTCCTCTAGAGCAGTGATCTGCAGCCCACGGCATTCTTGGCAGAAAGGGATCTGGAATGGCGTGGAGCAGGCCCTGTGCCATTTTCCGCAGAGGTGTGTGTCACCCATCAGCTGCCAGCCAGGACTTTGCCTCCTGCAAGGCAATGTGCCCACAAACCCACTGGAGCCCAGGGTTTAATCCCAGAGGGATACAGAAGCCTTTACCCCTCCTAGAAACACTGTCCTTCAGCTGACAGAAAGGGACTGGCAGCTCTCAGTTTGGAGCTGATCCTCGTTAGGAGTAGAGGAACATGCCCCAGGCACATCTAACCTCGGATCAGGCCGGGGGGAAATGGTGCATTGCCTTTTGGAAGCTTCTCCTGCTTTAACATATCCAGATCCATGTGCTCCAACAACACAGAGCAGAGCCACAGCCAGCGTGCATCAGTATCTACTACTCATTTAATTGACCCTTACTGTTAAATCATTAATGGAAATCACTGAACACGGGGCAATAAGGTGGTTTCATCACTGTTCCGCTGCTTGTGGCTTCTGCTAATTTTCTGGTGTAGTTTTGCTTGTTTTAATAGCAAGATCTGTCATCTTCTAGTTTTGCACAAGTCCTGGGAGGCAAATTAGAAGAGATGTGGAGCAAATTCCTGTTGACTTTAACGAGGGTTGTGGTTTTTGAAAACTACGTTAAGAGGAAAACGAAGGTTCTTTTATTTCTTTATGCAACCTTGCCTTTTTTTTTACGCTTTGTGGTTGGAAAGACTCTGACATGAGACAGGCTATGGGAAATGTCTGCTTTCATATAACAACTCAGAGCAGCAGCATTTGGCTGCTGGACTGCAGCTTTCAGAAAGCTGTCGGCATCACCTGTTGTGTCAGTCCCCTGTGGCTGCAGATCCCCAGGCAGGATTCTCACTCAGCTTCCCAGGTGAGTTCCAACATGTTTTCAGTGTATTTTAGTTCCTTCAATTGTCCATTTTTTATTCCTTTTCAAACTGAAATATATTTTTTCCATTCCTAATTAACTCCCTGCCACCCTACTTGTGGTAAAACCTGATTTATTTCTCCTTCTCTGCACGGAGAGGACAGGATACTTAATCTCCTCTGGGTGGACGCTGAAACACTGTCTGAATAAAATGCTGATCACTCATCTGGTTAGCTCCTGCCAGCTCTTCTCTGCATTCCTGCCACCTGGGTTTTGCATCATTTGCTATCGTTTCTCTAAGTGACAGAGTCTATTCCTTCTCCATTTTTTGGAGAGTAATAATTCCTAAATTAGCTGGTAGTCGCATTTAGGTGTGGTGTGTTTATCTTTCATATTATCTGTAAGACCATGAATATTCACAGGCTAAAAAGGATTGTTTGAACAAACACTTAGAAAGGGTATTAAGCCAATGTCTACAATTTACTGCACTTGCTGTTCTTTTGGGACTTTTTTTGTAGGTAGGGAGCAGCTTTTTATATTAATGTCCACTCGGTAGCTACAGAGGAATAAAGAAGGCTTGGGATCCTCTGTTCAGGGAGCAATGAATAAATATGTTGTAGAAACAAACAAATATTAGCATTTTGAAAGGCTCTGTGTTTGATACCCATCTGCAAAGGTAAAATATGAATTTCAGATATATGTGCATGCATGCATCTGTGTTTGCAGGGGCAAACTCTTTCAGATGGCAAACACTCGCTGTAAGTGCCAACGTTTTTGCACATCTTGAAAATATTTGTGTAAAAATGGAAAGACGAAAGATCATGTGAGTGGAAAACACTGTGGGCAGGGTGCACACATGCTCAGTGAAGGGAGCCAGGTGAAGGAGGTGAAGAACCAAGGCTTTCCTTCTTCATGCTGAAGCCTTGAGAGGCCCATTCAGGGCCGTGTCTAATGACACTTTTCAGGTGCACCATCCATTCTGCCTCACCTTTGAGACCAACCCAGGCTGAGGATCTTCCCAGTGGATTCAGCCAAGGGACTCGGAGCCTGGCCCGCCAGCCTATTAGTGATCTCAGGCAAATACTGGGAAGTCTGTTCCATTTATTCATCCTAAAGTGTAGGTGTTAAGAAATATGAGACTGGTAAGTGGGTGACAGGCATCTGCAAGCGTCACCTCGGCAATTCAGGTTCACAGAGAGCCTTGGAGTAGGATTGCAAAAATTGCATCATTTGTAACCTTTTCAGCACCAGCCTTTTTAAAAACAAACTGTAACCAACAGCTTTCCTTCGGACATGAAGAGAATAACTAAAGAGAACATCTGTTTTCCCTTTAGATGTGGAACTGCAATAGCAAACCATGCATAAATTTTATTAAGGCTTGCTAATTTCCGATGAGTTTGGGGAGATACAAGTTACCCATGGAGATATTTGGCTCTGCATCACCAGATGAAAAGCCATTTTAAAAACAATGCAGAAAAAATGGACATAGCTTGGCAGCAAATGTGTTAGGTTCTGCTCCCAGGGCTTTGGCTTTGTTTGTGCAATTTATAGATTTGTGCCCTTTTTTCCCCCTCTTAATGTCACTCATCCTGTTTTCCGATGACTTTTTATGACATAAATGACTACACAAAATACACCTAAATCAACAAATCTACTGATTGCTGGAGCCTTTTGTACTCAGAGGTCCAAATGCTTTCAGGACTTAGGTCTGCTTTTAAATTGTTTCTGTGATGCCAGGCTTTTCCTGTGCACCGGGAACACTCGAGCCAGCACCAGCCTGTTCTGTCCCTTTGTGCCATGGGAATACATCCCCAGATCTGGAACTCGGAAACAAGGGCTGTTGAGACAGCTCTGCCCAGGTCTCACAGCCTCAGGTTCTGTGCCCTCTGAGGAAACACCTTGGAGCAGAACCTCAGATTCTGATCTTTCTTCACTCTCAGAACAAAGGTACATCGTCCTGGGGTGTAATCACAGTGACTTCACAGAATCCCAGAATGGTTTGGGTTGGAAAGGACCTCAAAGACCATCACGTTCTAACTCCCTGCCATGGATAGGGGATACCTTTCAGTAGCCCAAGTTACTCCAACCTGGCCTTAGACACTTCCAGGGATGGGGAACCCACGGCTTCTCTGTGCAACCTGTGCCAGGGCCTCACAGGAAAGAATGTCTTCCTAATATCCAATCTTTGCTAAGAACTGCAGGATGCTTGGCAGGACATGCCCAGAATTACACAGATCATGCCTCGTTGCATGAAATAAGTAGAAAAGTCACAGGCTGGGTTCAAAATATGCTTGTCTTCTCTCAATAATTAATTGTTTGTGGATTAATATGAGGGTTTGTGTTTTGAAAGTAAACTAATCCACTCGCTGGCTGGTGTGTAATGAAGGAGAACAGGCTGCTGTCAAGCAGTCTGAAAATAGTGAAAATTAACTCCATGAAGTGTCACGACTCACATATTTTATGTATATGAGTAATGTGTCTTCTATGGGACAGAAGATGAAAATACCACACGGAAAAGAAAAAATAGTGGCTGCCAATTTAATAAGAGAAGCAGGAGTAATTGCTTTGACATAATTTGGCATTTTCACTGCTTAGTGGCAGTGGGGCTGGGCCACTGCAAGAGAAGCCACTGCAGGAGAACTCACAAACAGTATGAACCAAAGGTGCAGCAGCCTCTGTACTCACAGAGCTATCAACGGGCAAAGAAAATATAATTAAAATTCAGAACACACTGAAATCATAGAATCCCTCCCCAGGTTGGAAGGGACCTCAAGGATCATCTGGTCCAACCTTTCTTGGCAGAAGACTGGTCTAGACAAGATTGTCCCAGCACCCGATCCAGCTGAACCTTAAAAGTGTCCAGTGTTGGGGAATCCACCACTTTTCTGGGGAGATTATTCCAATGACAGATTGCTCTCATTGTGAAAAATTTTTCCTCTTGTGTCCAGTCAGAATCTCCCCAGGAATAACTTGTACCCATTACTCTTGTCTTTTCCTTGTGGCTCCTTGTAAAAAGGGAGTCTCCATCTTCTTTGTTGCCACCCTTTAAACACTGGAACGTGGTGATAAGGTCTCCCCTCAACCTTCTTTTCTCAAGGCCGAATAAACCCAGTTCTCTCAGCCAGTGGCATTAAAAGGGACAAGGCAAATACTGAGATATGAATTCAGTAATAAGTGGATTTTTTCTTGAGAGATGCCAAACTACTTCGGTTTTCTTTGACTTCACAAGTATTAAGACTGCAAGCACTTCAAAAAACTGGGATCTCTCAGAAAGAGCATGTTAGAATAGGGGTCATAAAGTCTTGCAGATAACAACCAGCCAAGGGCTCAATACCTACAGTAAAAAACTAATACTTTAGTACCAGAAGGTTCCCATATACTTAATGATGTTACTAGAAAATGGTTGATCTGTTTGAACTGCTCTTGTTCATTCCTCCACAGGAGAATGTTATTCCCTTTGCCTCTCTCCACTTTTTCATTCTGCCATGGGGAGTGTGCAGAGAGAAGGCCATTGAAAAAGCCATATAAAACCTCGGGAATGCAATAAGCAGAACATGGCACTTTTAACACGACAAAACTACCAGCTTAGGTAAGGTTTGAAGTGCACATAAACTCCAGCACCTCCTCAGGCAAAGAGAGTCACAGTCTCAACAGAGAAGTAGCAAAAGGAGTTTAGATCATAAATGCTCTTCAGATCTACAAGCTTGGCTGCCTGAATGCACAATGAGCAATTTAAGGGCCCAGACATCTTCAAATCACCCAGGCTAAGCCAGGGGTGCACCTGCCCTGTGGTAGCAACAGTTCAATATTCTGACTCAGTCTGCTCGCCCGACACGAGGTGGGTGATTTATCACCTCGGGTGATTCCATCACTGCACACCTTTCCTTGCTGTCATGTTAACATCACCAGTTTCTTGCCTAAACTCTGGAGTTTTGATTGCGTTTGCACTAACTCTGGTACTGCTGCAAGGCGCTGCACTGCAGCGGGGGCAAAACTTCCTGGCGGTTTATTTGCTTCCCAGTTTGACCCAGCAGAATGCTCTTCCTGGCAGTGACGGTGCCTGGTGGTGCTCGGGAAAGCAACAGCCACGTCCCAGGTGTGTGCAAACAGGCAGCTTTTAATGCTTGCAGGGTCCATCAGCTGCACCCTCGGCTCGAGCGGCAGCAGCTCCTTCACACGGGACCTCCTCATGTCACTCCCATCTGCAATCAGCCCTCCATGCACCCCACTGCCTTCTCCAGCTGCCATACAGCTTTCCAGCTTTAATCTGGAAATGTTCTCAGGGCCAGGGCCTCAGAAGTTTATTCCCCAGCCTCTCCTCAGAGAGCTCCCCATCTTTCTGCTCATAATTCAGTTGCTTCGTAGCCAACAGGGGAAATAGAAATAATGTTGCCCTCATTGGCCCTTTCTTTCTATCCCCCAGTTCTCTGTTCTCTTCCATCTTTTAGTCTTTTGCCTCTCTCTATGGGAGATGAAAGGAGGAGAAATAGAAGCATCTGTACAATTTGCAGAAAGAGAACAGGAGTTTCAGGAAGACACAGACAGGGAAGAGGAAAACAGAGTAGAAATTAAAGAAAAAAAATTGGAAAAAATGGAAACTTGAGAAAGTAAAAGAAATAATAGAAAAATTAAATAACTGATATTGTTTTATTTTATTTTGCATCAATATAAGTTGTTTTAATTTCAATCTAAGCCCAAAAAAGGGAGATGAACTGGAAATCTCAGAGCATGGAGCTGGGCAAATAATGAGGAAAGAGGGAAAGGGAAGGCTCTGAGACTGAGAACAAACCTGTCTCTCCTCAGGGACACTTTCAGCTCTTGCTTACGCTCATCACAAAACCTCCGCAGGACCACCAGTGGGGATCGTCAGTGTGGCTGTGAGCCCTGCCCGGGCCCTTGGCAGGGCACAGCCCCGGCTGCTGCAGAGCTGCAGCAGGAAACTGAATTCTGCTTTGTCCTGCCTGGGGAGCAGCTTCTGAACGATTCCATGAGGAACAACAGTGCTGCAGGGGATGGAGGGAGGGCTGGACCTTTTCCTTTTGACAATTAGATGGGAGCTGTTGAAAGCTGCTTTCATGGATGAATGCATGGAGAACTAACGACGTCTGGCAACTGATTTATTTGATTAGTTTATTGTACACCATAATTTCACTCTCCCAGATGAAGTAGGTCTGTCGCTGGAGTTGGACTTCACAGTTACCGAACTCTCTGCCAAAGCCCCTCAGAACCTCAGAAGTCTGAAGAGGACCTCAAGTAGGGCACAGACAAAGCCAGTGGGGCAGGAGAAACGGAGCTAATCAGAAAACACCAATCTGGGCACTCCACAGTTCCATAGGGCCTGATTTCCAGGCAGTTTAACATCTGTGGACTCCAGCGGGAGTCCTGAGTGCTCAGCTGTTGTGAAAATCGGAGAACGGGGGGGTTCGAGGTTGGATTGTTTGTCTCCATCCCACCCGTGCGACTGGGCTCTGGTGGGGCAATCATGACATCCAGTGGGAAACTCCTGAACTACAGCAGCATTTTATACGTAGAATGAGCCGCTCCTGAGTCTCAAACTGCAATCTAAGGATAAGATCCTGGAAGGGAAAATAATTGTTCAAGAAAGGTTCTGTAGTGAATGGCTCATGACTAAGAGTCTTGTGGTGTTCTCCTGAAACCTCCAATACCTAGAAGTGTTTTGAAATGTCTCTTCTTGCCAGGGAGAAAAAGCCTTGCTCTTTGGGGAAGAGTTGACAACATCTCAGTGGGATTAATACCCACACAGGATTCTCACTTCCATGAAAGGTTTTCTTTAATTGTTTTTAGTTTAAATCTGTGACTCCCTGACCTTTTGGGATGTCTCAATGCCTACAAGGAGGTTGGACAGGAACTTTCGACAAGGGCAGGTGGTGACAGGACAAGGGAGAATGGCCTTAAGAAGAAAGGTAGATTTAGATTGTATATTAGGAAAAAATTCTTCCCTGTGAGGGTGGTGAGGCACTGGCACAGAGAAGCTGTGGCTGCCCCATCTCTGGAAGTGTCCAAGGCCAGGTTGGACAGGGCTTCGAGCAACCTGGGATAGTGGGAGGTGTCCTTGCCCAAGGCAAGGGCTGGACGGAGGTGATCATTAAGGTCCTTTCCAACCCAAATTCTGCGATTCTTAACATCCTTAATTTTCTACAAAATCTCAGTCACTTTAGTAGTTTCCCTCAGCTCTCTGTACTTGTGTCATACTTGCCTCAGTGTTTGGAACAGGTCTGAGGAGAATAAGTTACCTGAAACTTAAACTGGCATAGATGCTTATGGCATAAATAACTGGAAGTACAGACAGAAGTAATGCAGAAAGGACAAATAATCTCGTAGAACTGAGTACATATGCCTGTCTTTTATGATTTCATTCTGCAGCCAGAAGGTCTGGGATCCCAGCCACTGCTCGGTGATCACACACCAGCTGCTTCCCAAAATGTTTTTTCCCTCCAGTACCTAATCACAAGACCGGGGGGGATTTTCTTTCCAACATGTACTTTGATACTTTAATCCCTGCCTCACCATCGGCCCAGCGCTGGATTGCTCCAGAGTGCTTTGCAAGGAATTACCCCGATGTCAGCGAAGAAATGAGGTGTCCCATAGACAGCGCTGATGTCACAGGAGCAGGTTCACCCTGGACGTTGGATGTTGGGTGTCACCAAGAGGCCGAATCCGCTCGGGATCAGTTCCCAGGGGCAGCTGGGTCTGCAGGGACAAATCCCCGCACAGATTAAGCTGGTTCAGAAAGGCACTGTGGATGCTGTGGTGCCCTGCACGTGTGTTCGCTGATGACGTCAGCGATGACACATTTATTTACGTCACTGCATGACTTAGGGCGACTTGGCCACTGGATGGCTCCGGTGAGAGCTAACGCCGCTGGTTTCTCCCCAGCATATTATGAACACCGCCCCGACACCGCCGGCTCGGGACCCCGAAGGGCCGCTCAGGGCAGACCCCGCCGGGCCCCGCCGCCTCAGCTGCGCCCTCGCGTCATCCCGGTCGCGCCGTGACGTCACGCCAAAACCACAGGACGCGCCGTGACGTCACGCCCGGCGCAGCACTCCCGGCTTCTCCGCCAGCCCCTCAGGCCCCGCCCCCGGCAGCAGGGCCACGCTCTCTCGCCGCTGATTGGCGCTCGCGCCCCTGTCTCCGCCCCCCTCCCGGCACTGCCCGCCCCGCCCTGCCCCGCGCCGCGTCGCCAGCTCAGCCCCGCCCCGCGCGCCGGCTGATCCAACCGGAGCACGGAGGCGTTGACCGACGGCGCCGCCGCCCAATGAGGGCCGTGCGGGCCCCTCCCCGCGCGGGCGGCGGCGCTCGCTGTGCGAGGGGCCGGGGCCGCGCGTCCCCCGCCCCGCCGCGGCACCGCCGCGACCCCGCGCCGACGGCTCCGGGCGCCTCCCGCCGCCCCCGGCCCCGCGCAGCCCCCTCCGAGCGGCGCGGGGCGGCCGCGCCCCCTCCCCGGGCAGGGCCTGCGGGCCGCGCCCCGCCGCCCCCACCCCTCCCCCGGCCGGCCGCTCCCTCCCTCCGCCGAGCCGGAGCGGGGAATGGGCGGTCCCGGGCCGTAGCCCCCGGCTGCGGCTGCTCCTCCTCCCGGTCGCAGCGTCTCGGCGGCCTCCGCCCGATGCTGGCGGAGCTCGGGGTCTCGGCGGCGGCGTTGTGAGCGCTCCGGCCGGGCCGCCGCCGCCATGTCCGGCGTGGTGCGCACCCTGAGCCGCTGCCTGCTGCCGGCCGAGGCCGCGGGCCGCGCCGGGGAGCAGCCGCGGAGGGACGGCAAGGAGCGGAGCCGCGATGCGGAGCGGGAGGCGCGGCGGCGCAGCCGGGAGATCGACGCGATGCTGGCCCGGGAGCGGCGCGCCGTGCGCCGCCTCGTCAAGATCCTGCTGCTGGGCGCCGGCGAGAGCGGCAAGTCCACCTTCCTCAAGCAGATGCGGATCATCCACGGCCGCGAGTTCGACCAGAAGGCGCTGCTGGAGTTCCGGGCCACCATCTACGAGAACATCCTCAAGGTGAGGGGCGGCAGCGGGGGGAATGGAGGCCGGCGCCGGCACATCCCGCGGTGCCGGGAGCTTGGGCCGTGCCCGGAGCCGCCGTCGGAAAAGGATGTGAGCCCGGCCGGGGCGGCGGCTGCTCCCCCCGCCTGCCCCGCCGCCGCTCTCGGTGCTCCCTCCCCTCGGGAAGGGGTCTCGGTGCAGGTGTTTGGGAGGGCGGGTACCTTTGTGCCGCGGGAGGCCGGGGGATGCGGGTTCCAGCGTTACCCGGCTGAAGGCTTCGATGAAAAAGGCTCAAAGGAAACTTCCCTGCAAAGGGGATTGAGAAAAGCTTTGTGGAAACACAGAGGAAAGAGGATATAGGTGTGGCCTGCCTTCTGGAAAAAACATTATGAGAGCATCCTCGAAGTCTGAATTGGAGAAACTTCAAGATTTGAAGAAATGAGGAGGAATTTCCCGGCCTTGGCGAAGTGCCCTGAGTCTGTGTACCTCGAGATGGGACAAGCAAGGGGTCCTCGTGTAGATGTTGTGGCTGCAAGTGGTTGTTACTTGGTACATCTTTGGAATGGGGGAGTGTAGGCCCGTAGAGTTGGGCAGTGTGGGGTGTTATCGAACCTAGAGCTGAAATGGAAGTAACTTTAGTTTGGTGCCTTTGCAAAAAAGTTTTTGGTCAATGTGTGTGCAGGCTTTGTAGTGCTGGCAGTGTATTTCTCTAGTGAGAAGACTACAGAATGTAATGGCTGTGGTAGAGCCTTTCATCTACAGACCAGTATTTCCTTAATTAAGGAAAATCAACCTAGACAAATACTGTTTCTTTCAGTGGTACAAGTTTTGATGCCCTGTGCAGGTAGAAGTGATCGTATTCCAGAAAATACCTGAGGATGCATAAAAAGCTCACTCAAGAGTGTATCTCTCTTTATCTTCATAATCTTTCCCTGAAAGAAATGCTACTTTCCTGCCTATATTTTTCTGTAGGGCTGTCTCCATTCTTATGTGGGCATGGATTTGTGGAGTCTGTGAGATTTCATACAAAGTTAAAGGAAAGGGAACTGTGCAAGTTAAAGATAACGAGTTACTTTGGAGTTTCGAGATTTGTGTTTAAATAGAAGCTTTATGTGCACTTAATAAGAGCACGTATACAATGACTCTTGTTTTTAAGAATGCTGCTGTTCCATAAAGGGCTTTCACTTCTGTTAATGAACAGGAAAATTGTTGTCTAATTTTCTTTTCCTTTTTTTCATCCATTTTCAGGCTGGAGCCCATTAATTGCAAGAAAGTTGAAACTCAGAAGCTTCTCTCTGATTGTAGTTATGTGAGCAAAGAAAGTGTTATGATTTTTTTTATGTATATGCCTAGAAATAAGGAGCCTTATTTTAGGTCTGAATGCTTATTTTGGTTCTGCCAGTGATTTATTTTTTACCGCTACCGATTTCAAGCAGTAGCAGAGGCTTTTAGGGAAGCAGTTTGTGAAAATGGAAAAATCTGAGATTCCTTCCTCTTTAAGTTGTCTAAGCAATACCAGTTATGGTAAAATGATGTAATATTTTATGTATGCAGAAGGTGTAGAGCTTTCAGCAGTAGAACTTGGTGTGCTTTGGAAAGTGTCTCCTTCTTGTAGTAGAGGAGGCAGAGTTACACACTTGAAACACTTGTTTGCTGGATGGCTTTGGGCAGATTTGCAGAATTCAAAGTAGAATCCAGGTCCTCAAGGTAGCAGTCAGGTGTTCTGATATTTAATAGCACTTTTTAGGCTGTGTCAGCTGAACACATTTTCAAGTCTCTAATCCCGAAAATAAAATCTGGAGGTAGCTTTCAAGTGAGTTAATATGGGTCAGCAGATCGATTGCCCTTTTGGCCTTGCAGATTTGGGAGTGTTAAAGTTAGGTTAGAGCTGTCCTTAGGTAAATGTCAGACTCTTCCTTCCCTTACTTCTCCAGATGATGCAGGTGGCTCTTGCCTGTCAGATCACAATCTACATTCCCCCATAAGTTTTTTGGGGAATGGCTTGGGAATAGTCGCTATGGAAAAAGTAGGCAGAAGGAGGGAGAGCAAACAAAGGGAGCTGGAGGAGTTTTCTGGTGGGAAGGCAGTAGATATTTTGTTTGCATTATTGCTCATCAGAAAGAAACCTAATAACACCTTGATATTCTGCCATAATCATCAGGAAGAAATCAAATACCAAGATAGAATAATGGCTTTCAAAACAGAGTCATGTCAGTGCATTTATTTTAGGGTAATTGTATAATATTTTCTTGCATTAAACTTTGTTCTGTGGATAAACAAACAGTATTTAAAGTAAACTTATTTAGCTTCTTTGACAGTACAAATTGTCAAGTGAATGTGATTGCTGCTCTTTCAAGAATGGAGTGTTTAGACTACAGGTTCTTTTCACTTTTTCAGGAAGTTCAGTGATCACCCACTAAGACTTAATGAAGCCAAGATCACCATGTGTTTAACTTACAATAAAAGATCTAAGATGAATTTTTATACTACATGTGAGCAATGTGGAGTGAAAATGATCCTATCAAATAGCAGATAAATCTGTGTGACAATGTGAAGTACAGCTGCAGCAACCTTAGCCCCTTTTTCCACACAGTTCTCAGTATGGTCAAACAATGGTCCTGCTAAGCTTCTGCAACACTGAGATCTGAGTTAGAAATGCAGTGTAAATCTCTGGGATTAAATGGTCAATTTTCATTTTCCAGCCATGAGTAAACTTCTCTCTGAAGGAGGAGCATTCCTACTCTCTTAACAGTGCTGGATATTTCTAAAACGCTTATGCAGTAGTGTTTAGGGAACTGTACAGCTTGTGGAGAGTGAAGAAACTGATTCAGAGAACAGAACATGAAACCTGTGAAAATAACAGTGCTAAGTATGAATTGACATTAGTGTCAGCTTCCACTTTATTTTGAGTTTTCACCTTCTTGCTTTTCTGATATCTTCTTAATGCTGAGTTCTTTGCTTACCCTGTTCTCTCTGTTTCTCATCCCCCATTTTGGGGAAACCCTAGTTAGAAACAACATGCTGAAACAAAATAAACCTATGATACAGAATTTACTTTTCCATTTAGTACAGGTGATGGTTCAGGGCCTTGCTGGCTTTTTCTGGCGTTTGTGGGATGGTATTCAAATACATGAGTTTTGCTTTGGTTTAAGGTAAATAGTCATCGGTTAACTCGGGTTTTGCTTGTTAATCGAGGCTAAGTTTCAAAGTAACTTTTTGGAACTTTTTGCTGATTGAAGTGAAAAGCAGTAGTGTTAATGTTCTGGTATGAGTACACAGGCTTCATGACTTCAGCACACCCACCTGGAAAAGGAAAGTGGATAGGACAGGGCTGTCTGGCTGCTGAGGCGTGAATTTTAAGGTGACTCTTGGCTATCCAGAGAAACTTGGAAAACTTTCATATCTAAGCGATGTCTGGTGGTGTTACATAAATATTTTTATGCTTTTTGACTATAGCTACAGGAATCTTGATACCTTCCAAAAGAGATGGGTTGGCCTTGCTACTCTACTTGCTTCCTTTGATAAAAGTTAAAGAGCTCAGATACTCAACGAGTCACAGCTCTGATATTCCTTGTCTAAATGTTTTTTTGTTTCAAGTATGTGAATATCATGCTGCTTAAAAAAACCTAGTTTAGTTACATAAGAAAATAATTAAAGCCGTGTACAAGCACCAGAGTGGTACTTGCACCAGCTTGTTTGGGAGATTTCAATCTGAAGAGAGAAAAAGTTCAGCTTTTAAAAGCCTGAAGTATAATCTGTTGAGCTGTTTTGGTCATGTTAGTTTTCGTGTTAAGATTGGAAGGAGCAGCTCAAGGTTTCAGTACCTCCATGAGTGTTTTCTTATAGTCTGTGGCCTGAATTGTAATGATTGACTAAGGATTGAAAAGCCTGGAATTGCAGAGGGAAGGACTACACAGGAAATTATGTGTAACACTGTGAGCTCTGAGTGAGGAAAAAACAAGGAAAGATTTTGAACATGGAAATGCTCTGGGGAACAATCCTTTGGGACTTTTGAGTGCAGCTACAATACACAGGGGGATACCTGAGAGCATTTCTCCTTGATAGCAGGAATATGAGTGGCAGTAAAGCAAAATAAGTGGCCTTCAGTGTGCTTAAGGCAGTTTTAAGAAGAACTTTAGACTTCTGCAATTAATACTAAACCTGAACTGTTGCTGCAGGGACTCTGTGTACCTTGAATGTACCTAAGTTGTGTTTATGGTGGCTGAAGTAAGGTGGTTGTACCTCCTGTCATTGACAGACAAACCAAGAAAACTCTTGGAACTCTCAGGTTTCAGTCAGGTACAGATACAAACTCTGGGAAATGGAAAAAGAATATTTCTCAGTTTGTTTGGGAACTACACTTGCAAGTGACCAAGTTACTACTCATTTATAATGCCAGCATATTTCTTCAGTAGCCCACAAATGAAGGATTCCCCCAGTTACTCTTTAAATTGTCTTGGTTCCACACATCCCTGGGTTTACGTAAAAAATGAATTTGCAAACCCATTAGGAGGTGGTGATGGTGACACTTCCTCTGTTACTTCAGAGTTGGGATCCATCTGTTTGAGTAGGTGGTCTCAGGACAGTGTCAGTCTACTTTCTGCTGGAACAGCTTCTTTTGAGAGGAATGACAGGGACAGTATAGGAACTATGGTTAATTAGGACCTCTTCCTTTAAATTTAATATACAAGTGCTAAAATTCTGTGCTAGAACTGCTTTTGAATTCTGATTATCTTTGCTCTGAGCTTATTCTAATATGAAAAATAATATTCCCTAAATTATGTAGAAAAGAAAAAAGAATCCTGATAAGTCTTGTTGATCTTCTTGTTTCAGGTTCATTTAATCAATTGATCTCTTCAACTTCCAGTTGATACATTGTCTATGTCTTAAATGTAAATTCCATCAACTCTCGTGGTCTCTGCATTTGGAGTGTCTCTTGGTTGGGCTTGGAAGAGGAGGAATGGTCAGTAGTAAGTGATTAATATTCATAGTTGTTCCAAAACGGAGCTCACCATGCTCTTGTGATGTAGTCATTAGTATTGCAGAACATGACTTGGTCCCTGGAGACTGTAGACAGATACTTTGATGTGTTCCAGACAAAAGTTTAGTCACTTGAGTGACTAAATTTGGGAGCTTACATTATATTCACTTGGTTGACTATACATTATTTTTATAATTAACTTGGAAACAGTATTGCAAAAAAATTAGCAAATTGTGCTGCTTACAATATTTACAGGAAAACTTTGAGCACGCTCTAGTATACATTGTCTGAAAAAGCAAGTTCAATGCAGATTCCAACAGGGAAAAAGCTGGAAGGAGTTGAAGGCTGCAGTGTTTCCAAATGAGTTTCCACCATTTGCCTGGGTTGTTTCAGCCTAGTGAAGGTCAGGAGCTGGTCTCGTCCTGGCATTGAAGGCCCCTCTCTGTCTGCCCTTCCCCTCTGTCTGAGCACACGTGCTGGGTACTGAATCCATGAGGGCAGCATGGCAGGGATACCTTTGGAACTGCAGATGCTACTTTTGCTGTATTGAAAGCATGAACTGACTATGGACTGATATTGGTGTGATGGTGTCAGGGCAAGGAGAAAGCTGATAATACAATTCTGAAAGCATGAACTGGGAACTTTTTGTGAGGTCCTGCACCAGTCGTCATCTCTGAGGTCACCATGTCTCTACTCTGTGCCGAGTTACAAGTAAAGTTTGCAGGGAGTATTTTCCTTCTGCTGCATTTATCGTCATTTTGCTGGATTCAGTCAAAGACAAGGACTCTTTTCAGAATTTCCAGACAAGCAGACATCACTGCTGCTCCCAATCCAGAGTTTCAGTGGCTAATCCAAATGTTTTTTAATGTTTGTGTTCCTGTGGACTAGGTAAATGACACTTCCCCTTTGTTCCCGTTTTTATTTGTGTGTTGGGCTGGAAGGTAGGTCATGTCTGCTGTTTACCCTGCTCTCACCTGGGTGGTACTGGAAGATGTGAATGGTGAAAGTACATGCAGAACTGGTGAGCCAACTGGTGCTGCTCCCACCCCTACCCTTGTGTCTGTCTCGCCACCCAGCAAACTAATACAGGCAGTGGAAATCACTTTTTATATAAATGGCCAGGTTTTTGGTGATGTTTGCTCACTGGCTTGTGGGCTCAGGCCAATGACAAACCTATCAAACAGGAGAGGGTGGAACTACAGTGCCAGAAAAGATGTCCCTTTTGATGGTACCTCGTTCTTAGACTGACTGTTCTGTAATGTAAAACCTTATCCTTAATGACATTGGATTCTTGGCTACTGCTTGGCTGTAATGCTCCAAGGACACAGATCAAAGAAAAACTCTTGTTAATGCTTTTATGATAGTGTGCTGTAAAAATCTGATTGTCGTGCTATCACTTTGTTTGTAGAAGGTCACCTTCTCTCCAGTGTTCCAGACAACAATTTTTAAGCAGTGCATATGATTATATTTGCCAACACCGACAACTTTATTTTTAAAAACTGTATTTGAAAGTGTCTTTTTTTAAAAGGTTAAGAGATGTTTTCCAAAAATACATGTAGGTTTTATTTTATCAGCTTTCTTAACTTGAGTAAACGTTGCTGCTGAGAAGTCCAGCCCCATCCATGGCTGTGGGATTCAGCTCTCTCTTGTACTGGCAGCAGTGGTCACAGAGTTATTGCAGATTTTTGGTACAGTTGGACTCCAGGGTGCAACTGGACCTGTGTTCCTATAGTTGCATCACCTTGTACTGTTCCTCTGGCTCCAAGGAATATCTGTTTGCTGAGGTGGGAGCACTCCTGTTGGCATTAGCTCAGATTTATATTGGTCTCTGTGAGATGTGATCCCCAGACTTTTGCCAGTTCCTGGTCAACAACGGTGAGGAAAAACACACAGTTGGAAACACGTTTGCATCTCCCTGTGCCTGTGGTGTTCCTGTTGGTTTACAGCCATGGGAGGAGACAGCATTGCCTCTTATCTGTGACCTGGAGTCCACCAGTAAGTATTCAGCAGTGATCAGCACTTCTCCCAGGACGATAAGGTCCATAAGTGACATGTAGATACTGGAGATTTTGGGGGTTGCTATGAGTCTGCACAGTATAGTAATGGTAAAAGCTTCAAAAGTAGCTGCTGTAGTATTTCAGGTGTAATAGTTACTCTGTTGTGCTCTCATACCCAGTAGTAGTTCCTTAAAATTGTTTTGAGAAAACGCACTGTAGGAGACTCTTCTAATTGTACACAAACTCTGAGTAGGTTTGCAGGTTCTCTCTAGACATTTGACTAGAATAATCAGATTCTTTGGTCACTTGACTTCTGGTCTGTGCATGGAAGAACCTGCCCTTGCCTATAAGCAAGTGCCCCCTAAACCTGTTGGTCGCATTTTGTGTTCGGTGCTCAGCTGAGCTGTGTTCACTTGGCCTCTGAGTTGGTCCACCTGGTGAAAGGTGTGAGGTTCTGGGGATAATGAATCTTTGAAGCACTGAACTATGTGAATAATTTAAAACGTGAATGTTGTGTTTTATGTAGCAGTGTAAATACAGATGTAAAATGTGCTTAAATCAATCTGCTCTTCAAATACTTCAGCACTTCTTTTCACATATTAGCAAACATCACTGGCTTCAAGTGACATTAGCTCGTTATAACCTTTCTAATAATTCCCACAAAATCATTCAATTATTATTTAAAAATACAAGATAACCTTGATTTTTTTCAAAGCTAAGATGCTTTCAAAAGTAAAGGAGAAAAATTATATTTGAGCCAGTCCTAGTAATGAACGTTTATGTAAATGCTCATAAACCCTTGCTACTGCTGGCGAGTAGCAAACAGGCTCCAAACAGCTGTGCTGTGTCAGGGCGAGGAGCTCGGGCTTTGTCTCTGACATGACAAAACAACCCACAACCAAACGGGGTAGGGGACAAGGCAACGTGATACTTCGGTGTGCTCTTCCAGTTATTGGCAGCCCTTGGTTTCGGAAACTTCTTGAGCCAGGATTTGCATCTGGAATGTAATCGAATAGTCCTCTTTGGACTTCTCTTCCATCTATTTGTCTTCTTGGCTTTTTGAGTCCATTTATGCTTTTGGCCAACATCCTGTGTAAATGAGTTTGTCTTGCCGGGGCTGTGTAGGTTTTTAGTTTAAACTGCTGTTTGATAACTCATACTTGTCTAGCAAGGGGAAGGAGAAAAACAGTCTTTGTCTATTCCCTTTCTCCAAGTGGTTTGTAATGTCTGTAGATTTCGTGTATACTGTGCCTTAGTTATCTCTTTTTTGAATCTGTGAATTTCTAGATTTAGTGTTTTCCTCTATAAGAGAGGCTACTTCATGGGCTAGATCACATCACACTCTTGTTACACCTTTTTCTTTTACCCTGATTCCATTCAGGACTTGTGCATGCCAGGGATTTATTCAGTGACTTGAATATATTAAAAATTATTAGGAAAGGAATGGAACAGAGAATTTCATTTTTTTTCCTCCCTAGCTGGTGCTTCCATTATGCTGCTGGTTTGCTATCTTCAAATGCCTGACACTGTCCTTATCTGTAAATTTTAATTCTTTCCATCTGTGCTTATTCCGGGTCCTGCTTTAACTGCAGCACAAAAGCTTTAAATCAGTTGAAGTGTTTAGAAGTTGTTGCTACATTTTTTCCATATTCCAAATTTGAAAACAGAATGGTAATTGATGGTGTTTAGTCTTATGAATGAAAGAGTGAATTGACATTTTCGGTAGTAGCAAAAAATCAGAAAAACTGTCAGGAAAAGGATAAGAAAAGTATTTTGCTTGTATTTCCAGTAAGAGGAAACCTTTTTTATGGTAACTGTCTCTGCAGATTAATGAGACAAGGATTATCAAATGCTCAGTGAGGTTGCAAAATATTGTGTTACCAGTAAGTCTGAGATGCGAGAATAGCAGTACATGGGATCTAAATTTAGCGATTTCTCTGTTTCTCCTCATCTTTCTGACATCTGTTTGTAGCATTTATGGAACTGTTTTGTGGTGATGGAGAAATGTTAAGTTTAGATTCACTTTACTGGAGATTCTGCTGAGTCACACTCTTAACTGCTAAGAGTTGGGAGGAAGAAACATCGGGTATTTGCTCATTATGTAAAGCTTTTATTCCTGATGTGTTGTAGAGACACATCTCGAAGCAGATGTGTTGTAAAAATCCTGATTTTGAGAGGTGCTGTTTCTGTGGGTGGAGTGTGCATTCATGCTAGCCCCTATCCTGTTTTTTTATTTTCTTCATTCAGTGTGTGTCTGTCAGTGCTGATGTGCTACTGCTGAATCCTTTGCCACTTTGCCCCACATGGGGCTCTATATGTGATTTGGTGTCTGGAGAGACTTCTGTCTCTAGAACAGTCAGAGGAAGGTGCTGATGCCACGTGCTCCCCATGGGTGACCTTACAGTATTTAATGCACTCACATAGGGTCTGTGGAGTATAAGTTTAGTTCCCTCTTTTGCCTTGGAGAGGGTCAAACCTGCATTTCCAGTGGGCAGCAGCCAGCAGATAAGTGACTATTCTGGGACTGGAGCAGGCTCTACACCCTTGATTGAAACTGGTCTGTGATTTTCTCCACACAAATAATGAAACTTTCCCTAACAACAAACAGTCTCTTGAGAACCTCTGCATCTCCAGCGGGAGCAGGGAAAGCCAGAGTGACAGTGTGAGGAAGTGCACTTAGTCTGAGGTCCCAGTGCTGTTGTATCCGAGCGGGAATCGTGCTGTCCTGCATTCCTTGGAGGTGCTCTGGAGCGGCTGCAGGGGCTGTGAGGGGGAGAAGGGTTAAACCAGCCCCAGATGCTGCAGAGCTGGGCCCAGGCAGGGCAAAGTTCAGAGCTATGTGGGCTGGGAGCTCCGTGCAGGGCCTGGGGCAGCGTGGGGAGATGGTGATCCGTGGGGAACACGGAAATCCATAGGGAGATGGCTGGGGCGGTGGTGATTGATGGCCCACACACAGCACTGATTTACCATTTCTGTTCATACACACCACTGCTCTCTGAGCAGAGACAAACCTGGCATTAAACACCTAGAAACAGCCATGTCCCACCGGTCTCAGTTACCACAGTGCTTTGGAAAAATCTCCAAGTTCTTGACTAGGGATAATGGGGAGCTGACCCTACCTTGCAGCTGCAGCCAGGGTGGTGTTCTGTGCAAGGGATGGGTTCAAGTGTCTGAAGCTGTGAGATGTGATGGAGGCATCTGAAATTCAGAGACAGAGCCTTATAAGTGGGTTTTTCATGTTTCTGTTTGTTAGTGCCGTTCAAATAATGATCTAAAGACTTCTGTTAATAAAGGGATAAACTCTGCAGCTAGGAATGAGAGTTGGCTTTTGGTCTGTATGACAGAGTTATTAAATAGTTATGCTTGGAATTTAAAGCAGCAGTTGATAACTGTATTTGATTTTAGTCTTTTCATGGTATTGTGGAGATACATTCTCTTTACATACTTTATGAAAAGAAGCAACAATCACTACAGAATCATAAATATTTACATTTTTGGGAAGCTGCACTTCAGGAGCACTGTTGCATAGTGACAACCATGACACTTTGCTTTGAGTTCCTATTCTGTGACACTCCACTAAGTTGCTTCTCACCCCTCTAATCTCAGTTCCTATTGGGAAAGTTACTGTTGTTGTGTAGTGCTGCTAAAGGACTGGAGAGCAGAAAGGTTCAAGTGTTAAGAAAATTTACGTGCAGTCTTGATAGCTTAAAGTATGCAAAAAAAGAAATCAGTCCGATAATGTGGAAGCTCATGTGAGTAGCTATGGAAACAGAACTTCAGTTTGGGAGGGGTTTTATTTTATCTATTTTTATATCTCTAAAACCAAAGATCAACACAATGAGAAAATTAGTTCAATATAACCCACAGATTTTACTTGTGAATTTGATGGAATTTGAGATGCTGAGTCACCATTAACAGATCTATCCATTACTAAAATGGTGCTCACTATAGAGAAATATTGGTTATCAGAAGCTATTTACTACAGGTTGCAGTTAGATTCAAAACTGAAGTTTCAAATTTACTTTGTGTGTTTGGCTTGCTGCCATGAATATGACATGAAGTTTCCATAAAAATGCAAAATGTGAAAATAAGCAGCTCAGTAATCCTGAACTGAATTTGGGAACTAGATGACTTTGCTTCCAGATTTCTTTTCCAGTTTTAGAATAGCAAAACCTACCTGTCACGCATTACTTAGCAAATGTGTGGCAAGTTCAAAAAGCTGTCTGATCCTGAGGGAAGACTGGATCTGCTTTCTTGAGGCTGGTAGCTTGGAATCTATGCAGTGTCTTCAGTCCTCTAATGCTCTTCTGATCTCCCTCATGCTTGAGAAAGCTGGGATGTCCTTTCTGGTGTCTAAAACCCAAATGCAAAGAAAAAGATTGGGAGAGTATGGTTTCAGGCATGGTGTTACTTTTAAAACTACAGCTGTAAAGATCACACATTAGTTCCCAGACACTTTTCTTACTCTCACTGGTGTTTACTTTCATTATCTGTTGGTTGCATTGCTTGTTGCCATTAGCTGTTGCCGCTAATACTTTTTCCACCTGGAGAAATATTTTGCGGCTAAGTTGCTTACAGAAGCAAGCTCTATCTTATTTCTGTTGGAGATGTTGCAATAAACAATGTTTATGGTTCTCTCCCGAGTTCAGTCTCACCAGAACAGTGTCAAAAAAATAATCTTCAAGTACTTTCAAGTCCTTGTTCTTTTACACTTTAATCTTTTTATCGCTGACTCTCTTATCTGAATCATTCTTCAGGGCTGCAGGGTTCTGGTGGATGCACGGGACAAACTGGGGATCCCTTGGCAGTACACGGAGAATGAGAAGCATGGAATGTTTCTGATGGCCTTTGAAAACAAAGCTGGAATGCCCATCGAGCCTGCCACCTTCCAGCTCTACGTCCCTGCCCTGGGCGCGCTGTGGAGGGATTCGGGGATCAAGGAAGCCTTCAGCCGTCGGAGCGAGTATCAGCTGGTGAGTACATCCATCTCCAGGGTGGCAGGGGAAGGTTCTGCTGTGTAAATCCCTCTTCAGCTGAGACACAGCTTGCTACGTGCAACATCGAGCCACCCTGTTGGCTGCTTGCAGGAGTGCTGTAAATCTGAGCACTTCAGCAGCAGAAACAAGTGGTAATTGGAGCCAAACTTGAAAAACTGCATGGCAGTAAGAGGGAGTGGAAAAGTGCACATGACTGGATAAACTGGAAGAGCAAGAGGAACCAAAAAAGGCAGGAATTGGTTGAACTAAAAATATTTTAGCAGCTCAGTAGGTCTGTTCATAGTAGGTCACTGATGAAGGCACACTTAATTTGTAACTTTCCAGCCCTGCCAGCTTGCACTATATTGATACTGGCAAACTCTTCCTGCATGCAGCCCTTTTGAAGTGAATGCAACACCCATTCCGGCTACTGCTCCCTGACTGTTTCTTTTCATCCTGACGTCTGCAAGTGAAACTTGGATAAGCAACTGAAAGATGACAGTGAGCATAAAAATGTGCTATCTTCCCTGCTTTCTTGTTAGGTTTTCATGCTCTTGTGCCAGAATAGCTGCACTTCTGGTATGGAATATGTTTCTGACAGCTGTTCATAATCCACTGCTTTTTCTTCCTATGTACAAGATGGAGATGATTTTTTTTCCTCTCTTTTTCTTCCGTGTTCTGTGAAACAAGGTACTGATGATCCAAGCAACCTGGTACCACAATTACTGTGTTATCACTGTTTAATTAGAGGAGTTAAAGGATACAAGCGTGGCTTTGTATAGTCTCCTTTAGATTCTTTTACATAGGAAATCAATACAGCTGAAGGAGAACTAGAGAAATTGAGTAGTGAAATTCTGATTGTTTCCTCATGCTGCTTCTCTGTGTGGGTTCTCTAGTGTCTGTAGTTAAACTCATGCTGCAGCCCTTAGGTACTCATCTGTCTCCACTAATAAGATGCCTGTTTCAGTCTTGTTGTTGCATATCTTTGAAATCTGTCTCTGAAGTCTCATGAGACTGCCAAATAGGTAAAGAATAAATGAAATGGCAAAGTAAAACTGTCACAGGATGATTGTATAAACCTCACTTCCTCGGGCTAAAAATGAAACAATTTCCATGTCACAGCACTGGGGGTGGGGGGAAGGATGTGCAGGGGGGAGAGAGGATGGATTAATTGTTCCATTATTCCTAGCATCTGTAGACACAGACTTTGCTGTTCTAAGCACTGTTCAAATGTGGAATAAAAATATGGTTCGTGCCACAGGGAACTTGAATTTACCATGAAACAACTGCTAAGAGAATCCAGTATAGTAAGCAATAGTTGCATCAGCAGCCTGTTAAGATTGTTGGTTGGGGTTTTTTTTCTTCCCTGGGAAATGCTATGAGCAAGCATGGATTTTGTTTGTAGAGGGAGATTCAGATTGGGATCATGTGGGAGGTTCATTCCTGTACTGGTTAGCAATAAAATTGCATCCAACTGGGGGAAAAAAAGTCCTATTTATTGAATAAATAGCATTCCAAAAGTAGTGGGTCTACCTCTGCATTCCCTGGCTTTGAGGATTAAACAGGAAATACCAAAAAAATAAAAAAGCCCTACAGAAACAAAGCAGAGAGACATGCAAGTGATCATTTAATATGCTGTCATCTTCAACATCGTGCTATAGTTCCATGGTGCATCCTTTTGGATGCCATTCGTGTAGCCTGTGTAATGTTCCTGGGGCAGCTGAACTGCTGCAGGCCCCAGGTCTGTTACCCTGTTGGTAGTGCAGCCATGTGTGTCACAAAAACGCTGTAACTCCATCCCAGTCCTGCACCTGTGCCACTGACACCTTGAAAATCTGGGTGCTGTTACTTTACTGTGCAGGCTGCACCACCAGGGGATTATAAAGTACCTTAGTTGTAACTAAAAAAAAGCACTTGCTGAGTAGAAGTTTTTTAAATGTAGCACATTGGTCTCAAATGCTGCTTCTGGATTGATCACTAAACAAATTATTAACACCTTAATAACTTAAACAAGTTTCCATGCCTTGCTTCTAAGTTCAGCAGAAGGCTGATTCCCTGTGTATATGGGAATAAGCAGCTCTACAATTCCTTAAAAAAAAAAAAACTTTAAAACTGCTTAACATTTTAAAGAAAGAGGTGGTTTAAGGAGATGCCTAATTTGTAATTGCATATGATATGTATAAACCCATACCTTCATTGAGTTTAAACCCTTGCTGGATATAGACTCGTGTAAATAAATAGAAGCCAGATATAGTGGACTCTGAGAAAATAAATCTTTTCTGAACTGATTTTAACTAAGGCTAAAGAAAACCTCTGCATCAGCACTCTCTTTCTTCCTTAGTATAAGTGAGCTATTAAATGGAATATGCTTGGTTTAGACTGAATTTATTATCTTTAAAATAGCTTTTAAATCATCACCAAAATTTTGCAGCTTTACATTACTGTGATCTTTCTGAATGTGCCCTGACACTGAAAAAACAGCCCCACTCAGCACTTGCATTTTCTTCACCCTGGTCTTGCAGTCAACTGAACACCAGCTCTTTTTTTCAATTATTGTTACTATTTTGGCTTCTAAGCTGTAGGATTATTGATCTGCTTTTGAATGCTCTGTTGCTCCAGGAAGTTGTGTGACTGTTAAAAGTAAAAAGTAAAACATGTTGGTTGGTTAACTAGAGCTGAAAATGGCAGTGTACAGGTGTCTTCCTATGGTCTGTAACACCAAGCACAGTGACTGACTCAGCAGTAACAAACTTGTTGAAAGAAAACGGCTCTGACCATAACCCTGTGCAATCTAAAAGCTGCTTCTCTGGCACCGCAGAAGCCGCCTCTGGGCATTTGAGTGTTTTCTGCTTCGTACTCAGTGCCTACAAGTGCTGGTTGTAAATCCCTGTCTGGTTCTTTGAGCGTTTCAGGAGTGAGTGGGTGGATTCTACAATAGCAGGCTGCTTTTTTTGCTTTTGTCTTCCCAGCCTTTCTTAAAGCAGACTAACCAATTCCTCTTTCTTTTCACAAACATCAGCCTCTCGCTCTTCCCCTGCCCCAGCCAGTCCCCACCGACCCAAGTTCCTCTGTTCCTTGTATGGGAGCCAAGTAGTTCGGGGACAAAAGCTTCATTGTATGTTTGCTTCCATTGTCACGTCTGTCCTCGTTTTTTTAACTACTGGAATAGGAATTCCTTTGTAATCAGAATGTGATTCTTTTCCCTTTTCCCCTGCCCTCATTACCCCAGCCCGTTTTGTGTCTGTGTGTTAGAAAGGAATACGCTGGTCACGTGTCTCCGAATGGCCTGTGACGTTTGGAGGCTGCCTGTGGTCATTTGGGCAGCTGGCTGTAAATCCCTCACTCCCAGCAGGGGGAGACAAATCCCACTGGGAATGGTTTCTGGAGAAAGGGTCATGGGATTTCCAGCAGGATTTAGCGGGAAGGGTGGAAGCTTCTTCGGTTTGAGCCTAATAACAAGTGCTTGGGTATACTTGGGAGTTTGCGTGCATGTATCTGCAAGCTTTTTTTCACCCATAAATGACATTTGCTTTTATGTCATAAATCATGGAGACCAAGGCCAAGGTAGGAGTTGCTTTGGTCAGGTGGTTTCTGTTTTGTCGTGCGGTTTGGGGCTTTTTTTGGTTTTTCTCCATCCTCTCAGGTCTCTAGTGTGAGAATGTGAGAAGCCATTCACTTCCTCTTTAATGTTTCCGGGACAAAAAGTCTGAAGCAAGGCTAGACACTTTTTTGATTTCTTGCAGCTTGGCATGCTTGATGTCACTGTGGGTGAAGATGGGACAAATACAGCTTGTCAGGCAAAAAAAATGATATCTTTGTCACGGGCAGAACAGATGTATATTGTGTACTAGAGCTGCTGGAGAGCTTAAGCTAATGATGAGCAGATCTGCCAAGGCCATCATGTGGCTTCATCAGTTCTTAGAGCAAAATTGACATTGTTAATATACAGAATATGTTCATGATCCATCACAGGAGTATCAATTGAAATCATTGTTATTGATGTGTTATTATTATTAATGTTCACTGCACTGCTGAAAGACTTTCTGATGTTTTAATAGCTCTTTTTTAAAAAAGAAAAATAAATGTCAGCATTAATGGGAAGTTGTGGTTCCTGAGAGGGAAGTAAGACTCTTGCAAATATAGACAAAAAACTTACTACTATGTCCATAGCTATTTTTAGATGTGTGCACAGGGAATTGTATGGAACGCTTCCATTAATACTTCAAATACTAAAAGCCTCTGAAGCCTTGGATGTGGGAAGACTTTGGAAAATGTTTTAAAGACCCTTTCTTTTATATCAATTCACTATTCTCTGGGTGTTTTGAGGTGAGGGGGGAGTTGGGGGATATTTGTAACAGGACATGGGTCACTCCCCTATGAATTAACTATGGCTTTTGTTGTTTTTCCTTTAAGCGGGCTCTGGAATTGGTTAAATTCTGCCTGCCAGAACAGGCAATGTGCTGGAACACTGCATAGGGAACAGCCTGCTCCTTGGGTTAGGAGAGCTTTGTTGCTGCATTCTCCCCATGCAAGGAGCTGATGGCTTCAAAGCCTCCCAGGCAGCCAGCTGTGTGTTTTGGGCAGTGTGGAGAGGAGGCACCAGTTATTCACACTAATTCTCGATTCAGAGTAGACAAACTGTGGCTTACATGTCTTTTATTTTGGTACAGAAATGCTCGGTACAGCAGTGATGTGATCAGGAGTTGGGCTGTACATTGGCCCCTGAGGCTTGGGGAGATTTTGTGGCAGCATTTGACTGAAGCCAAGTGAATTGAGAGGTGGGGCAGCAGACAACTGACTTAATGTGAGAAGTAGGTGACTTCTAATTGACATATTCAATGAATTCTACAGGAATGGGCTGTATTTTGTCAGAATTCCTCAGTGCACTTTAACAGAGATTGCCTGAATCCTGAAGTATGAAGTTTCCAGCTGATCATTTGTCTTTAAGATGCAATGGCAGAGCAGAGTCAGCGTTAAAAGCATATTTCTGGGCATGTTTCTAGGCAGTTTGCTCTTTCAGCACATATGGCACAGCCCTGAAATGCTGGAATACTTGTGCCTGGCATGGCTGTAAAACACTTGCTAATGCACTTGAGGAAATACCGAGTGTCAAATCAAGCCCAGCTTATACAATTGGCTGTAACACAAAAATGAGCTCTTCTTTTTGCAAACTACTGTTTGAATATGAGCTTACACAAGAGACTGAGTGTTGCCTATTCTGCAAGGATGATTTTTTTTTTTTCCCCAGAGCCGTGAAACTCTCATATTTCATCAGTGAAATCCATTGAGGCTTGACCAATGCTGGTGAGATGTACAAAGGGAATAACCACACCGTTCAAAGTGCCAGCATGGGAAATCTTGTTACCGTTTAATGCATGTAATTGGGACTAGGCAGCAACTCTGCCAAATTACTTTTGAGCTCTGCATGGGTACCCCTAGTTTGCAGAACTCCTGTGAAACTAAATTATTGCTGGGAAGTTATGTGGGTTTTTTTTTTTTTCTTTTCTAGATCTGGATGGGACATACCACTCTAACCCACAAATTTTTATAAAAAAACAAGGGATTGACAGTAGTGCTACAAGGCAGAAACTCATGTTCGCTGTTGCTGAGCCTTAATATTGTGTAATTGCACACTATTAGTGTTGGAAGTCAAGTATCTAACAATGTTATATGATTTTTTTTAAAGCTAATTGTGAAGCTATGGATGATAAATAGGCTTGTCTGAATTATAGCTATTACGTGTAAGAAATGATAATGCTATGCTTTATATATATAGTAGTAATAGTCCATTATAATCTGATTTTGTTACGTTAGAATTCTGAAACGGTGGCTTAATCTGACGCAAGATGTCGTATTAAAAAGATGACTGACTTGCAGACTCTCAGTGCAACATAATTAATACCCTGCTCTGGACTTGTATAGCAGGGAGAGTTATGGAGATATTTCTTAGTTAAACATCTGAGCAAGGTTTTAGCCCAGTATCATGGCAATTAAGTGCCAGAGATCCAGATTTAAATTCTTAGTTCTAGTTCTGTTCTCCAATCGCAAGACCTCAAAGGTTTATGGTCAAGTTTTGGAGTCTGACTCATCTTTGTACAGCAGGAGAAGTTAATTGCTTGTTTAAGTGTAATACTGCAAAGCATCGTGGCTGGTCTGCAGCAGGAAGGATTAGCAGCTGGAGTCCCTGGCTTCTAATCCTGTCTCTATGACCAAATAGGAAAATTTTTTTCAGAGCAAAGTCTCAAGTAAGAGCCCTCAAACAGAAGTGGCATTTTGTTAGAGGAGGTGAAAGTTAGTGAGTTATAGTTCAGGTTTTATTAAGACTTGAGAGATAACAAAGCAAAATGCAGCTGGAAACCTTCACACAAAATTCTGTGGGTATTAGTTAATGCTGTACAGTTTGTCAGTTTGCATCTACAGAAGTTAAATCCTCAGTCTCCTATTATATTTGCAATATTCTAAAAATAAATGCTTAAATGAGATGTCTTAATGGGCCTGCTACCACCAGAGAGCTCCTGGAGCAGTGTGGGGTTTGGCTGTGCTGGTGCCAGTGTCTTGGCAGTCAGAGAATCAGACTGAGGACTAAGCTGGAGCTGGGGCAGAGCTGGAGATGTTGGCTGTCACCCACAGGAAGGAATACTGCACTTGGCAGTCTCAGTTTTGCTTTAAGTGTCATTGAACAAGAGATGAGAAGAACTTGCATTGAAAGTAGGCTGGATTCAAAGCCACTTAGAGAATCACTGCAAAGCATTTTGAATTACAGCAAAATCTACTCTGCAATGTCTTTTCTCAGTGACAGGAGCTGTTCTCTCAAGGAGAACCAACCTTAGAAAGCTGTGATGGGTAAAACAGTTCTTAGCCATTCTTCAATACTTTCTGCTATTCAAGAGAGATAAGAAGAACCAGAAAGGTCAGGAATGATGACCTTTTTTAAAACAGTGCAAGTGGAAAAGTCTTAGAGAACAGCACTTTGTAACTGAACCTACCTGAAGTCTCAACCAAGAATTGAGTGCTAAACGTCTGTGGAAAAATAGAAGGATTGCTACCATGAATTTCTTCTGACCTCAGGTTATGACAAAGTGTAACAGCTGGATGAAATGTAGCCTGCATGGAATTGGGAGGATAAGTTGGAAAGTAATGAGCAGATCATACATAATAAATAAGTGGATAACAAGAAATTGATATGCCTGCCATATGGGAGCTGAGATGGACCTGAATAAAAAGAGCTGTGCTACTGGCTGTCCTACTACCCTGTACAGTGAATTCCCAGCACTCTACATTTTTTTTATTTTTACATTATTTAAAGATGAAAAGTTTTGTGCAAAATCACATCTGAAGTCTGTAAGATGTGCAGTTAATGCACTTCATTGATGCTCTGCTCTCTGTGGGTACCGAAAGGCTGAAATTCAGTCTGTGTGGCCTTACCTCGTAACTTAAAGGTTCTTGGAGGCAGATTAAAAAGTCTGGTACTATGTAAGGCTTCCTGTAGGAGCTCTGTGCTTTTGCCTTGGATTCTCATACATCTTGACTGTATTTTTGGTGTGGTTAAGATGAATGAGAGAAACAACTTCATATTTACAGCTCCCATGGTGAAAATTCATTTCAAGTGTTTGTATCTTGCCTAATGATTGCTATTTTTCTGGTTGAAAGATTTCTTTTTATTTGTGTCTTACTAAGTACAGGCTTTTTATTTTGTCTTTTACCTCTTAGTAATTGAGCCCCTTAGAGAAATGTCTGAGTGTCCCAAAAGATTTTTTACTCACCCTTACCTATCTGTGTGTGTATGGAAGCAGTGACAGTGTGATGTCTTACCTTCAGCAGCAGCACTGAAACACTGAATCTAATGTTCTTAGACTGGAAAAGTCCTTTCGTCTCCCAGCTCTTGAGAATAAATGCCACCTTGCTTCTGGAAAGAAGCTTTAATTTTATTATGCATAAAATAATTAGAAAAAATACTCAATATGTTTGTCTTTGCAGGATTGTTGTTCTAAGCCCTAATTAGCACTACTCTAAATCTTGCAGGACTCTATTGAATATGAGGATTTGTTCAGAGCAAGTACAGCTGTAATTAATCTTTGCATTCCCATCAAGAAATGCTGGCACATGCTGTGAGAAACAAGGAAGGAAACTTTCAGTTCAGGCTGTCTGAGCCAGTACCCAACTGCAGCTACAAACCAGTGGAGTAATCTCTTTAGCCCTTTCTAGTGTGCAGGAAAGGTCTGGGTCGAGACAGATCCAGCCCAGTGAGCAGCCTTTAGCTTTTGATTATGCTGTATAATTTCATACTCAGAAAGTTTCTAATGGATCTCAGTAATTCAGGAGACTTTAAAATTGGCAACTAATATCTCCTTAGGAGATTCCCAGTAATGAAAATGCATTCCAGAAATCTGAGAAGTAAGGCACATTTAAAGGTGCACCCTTTGTCTGATAAAAGGTGTCTAATGAAGAGTTCCTTCTGAAATTTGGTGGAAGCAGGAGAGAACTCATATATTCGGTAATGAGCATCTGCATAGGTTAAAGCCGTGGTAGCACAAGGACAGCTTTTATTTTAGTTGCACCAAAAATACTTCATTATGCAGAGACATATGTGTTAATATTTATCTGTCTAAAAACAGTCAAAGAATATTGTTTCTAGTGGAAGGGCTCCACTTGTCAGACTGGTTTCAACCCTTCAGCCTCAAAGATACAGCTGAAAAGGAGACTTTTATTTATGCTCCCATGATATGGGAGTTCAAAGTTTTTAGTGTATGAAAGCTACATGCACTACTTGAAGATCCAGCAAGCACTGGCTTAGCTGTGTGGAAGAAGAGAGCTCCTGCTACTTGCTGTGTGCTATATTAGCAGTTTTCTGACCCTGTGGCTGGTTTCAGGAAATTGGGGATAAAACCAGGCACTGCCCAAGAAGAGGTGACTGGTTTTGTTAAGCCTGTCTCCCTGGCACGGCTCACTCTGCTCGGAACAGCAGTGCTGACAGTGCGCTTCAGAAAGTTCCAGTTTTACAAGTCAGCCTTTTGTACCTCATTTATATGTCCTTTGTAGTGATTCAGTTTTCTTTTGGTACCCATTCAGCTTTTTAGTGGTACCAAACCTTGTGCTTTTCACCTAGAACGGGGACAGCGAGCAAGGGTGTTTTCAGTGCCTTTAAAAATTTTCTAAAAGGTTCCCTTGAGAAAAAACAGTAAGAGGTTAAGGCTTGGATTTTTCAAAGGGGCCACTGAATTTAATAGGATAACGGGTAATGAATGCTTTCAGGCTTTCCTGAATATCCTAGTTTATAGTAAGCTATGTAAGATCAAGAACAAGTAACAAGAACAGATGAACAAATAAGCAAAACATTAAAAACTAGGTCTGTTTTCACGAGGAAGTCTTATTGGCATATCTTCTGTATTTTTATACTTAGCAGATATTTGAAGTTGTTCTTTACTTGTCACACTGAGAGTGAATTACGTTTAATGAGCCCATGTTCTGTAAAACATGGGACCTGGCAGAAAGCTGAAAAGGAAAATGCAGGTAGGATAATTAGGCAGCAGTAACGTGCTCAGGTGGTGATGTTCTACCCTCGCTAGCTATCCAAATCCTGATCTTTTTGCAATGACTTCTTGAAAAGATTGTAGTTGTCTTCAACCTACTTTTCTTCTGTTCCTTGCCCTGCTCTACTGTCTCCCAAACAAGCCTGGTTTGCCTTAAAACAGGGAGTTTTACTGAGTGTAAACCACTCTTGGTTCCAGCTTACCTCGGGCTGTAGCTGTGTGACAGAGTAATGCCAGCGTGAGCAATAGGAAATGGTGGTTTGGGGAGTTCTGCTTTGCATTGTGCTCTTGCTCTGTTGGCACAACTGGTTCTTTGGGAAGCTGCTCTTAGAGAAGAGGCAGAGTGCAGCCCTGGGGCTGACCGAGCACAGCTGAGGGAGTGACACGCTGTGGTGCTGGGGAAGGAGCAAGCCGTGGGCATCACAAGTGCTCACGAGTTGCCTTAGCCTGGCACTGGCCAAGGAACGATGGCACTGTCTTTATCTCACTGATCCTTCTCCCAAACAATGGTTCCTTTCCTGATGCCAAAATAAGATGTTTGTACCTCAAAGATTAATTCTTTCCATGTTTGTGTTCCGAGTTACCAGAGTATCTGAAGTGTTCACAGAGTGTTCAGATGCAGGCTCTGTTTCACAGGTATTGAGTATGGAGGAGGAGGAGGTGGTGAGCAGGAGAGGAAGAAGCAATGTTTGACTTTTGACTTCTGGGTGTATGTGCAGTGGTAGCTGTGCTGCAGGGGAGGGTTTCATACATCAGATGACTTAAGATGCATCTGAGCATTCCAGGAAATGTCTCCGTGCTCCAGACTGCCACAAACCAATCAGCTGATAATCAAACACTAATGGAGGGAGCAGAGCTGGTGAGTTCCCCTCTCCAAGGAGAAGGCTAGGGTTAGCTCAGTGTTTCACTTCTCCTTTCTCAGATGCTGGGAAGGTTTCTGTCACAAAGGCAGAAAGAAGGCAGTGTGGTCCCCACCTTCTCATGAGTTTGCAGCTATAGCTAAAGCAACCCTGTGGAGTAAACCTGTTTCTCTCTATTATTGACTTAGTATTTGGGGGAGGACGGGAAAACTTCTTGGAAACATCATGCAAGATTTTCTGTTTGAGAAAGTGGAAAACATGTTGCTCTGAGAAGTAATTTATTGACACCTTTCAAATGTCTCCTCTGTATACAACACAGATTCCTGCAGTCAGACTGTGGCAGACTTGTGCTTCACTTGGCTCTACTCCTGAACAAACTGTTGGTGTTTGTCCTTAGAAGGTCTGCTCTCCACCCCACCCCCAAAGCCTCTTAATTTGACTTGCTTTCCTTGATACTTGCTTAATTCTACTTAGGAAAACTCAGTAAAATCTCAAACTGAAAAAGCAGTGGTTTATTGGTGGAACTCTTTCCCATTTAATTCCATCTCTGAATTCAAGACTTTGATCCATGTAATTTCAGTCTGGTCAGAGTACAGTACTGAATCAGTAATGGTGTTAGATGTGGGCAGGAGACAAAAGAGCCACCTACTATATCCTCTTGTTCTGTCTTCTTTTTTCCAGTCCAGCACATGCATTCCTGGTTGCAGGGAGTTCAGCTGGCCATCGGCGTGGCTGGACTGCTGCCCTCTCTCCAGTTCAGTAGGATGTGACCGAGGCTTTAATTAGGATTTTTTTATAGGCTAGTCTGCTCAACAGCTTGGAAAAGTTTGTTAAAATCACTTCATTTTCCACTGTGGCTTGATTAATTTCTATGTGTAGATCAGGCCTTAAGGATGGAAGCTGTCACTTATTTCTAATCACATGTTCCATCTTTAGATTTGTTTTCGGACCTGAAAGAGAACAAATTCTGAAGTCAAATAAAAAGTAGTTCAGCTTGCATGAAATCATCATTCTGAAGTATCACTAGTGTGAAGGTTTAAGTACAAATTTGGAAGAACTTGTCCTGCCAAAACAGTCTTCAGAAGGGGAGAGAATATTTAGAATAGTTGATATGTTGTGATGTGAATAAATAAAAAATATTTCAAGATAATGCCTATAAATCCAATCACACAAAAGACTTCATTGTGGGTGGAAACTGAAGTTTATTTCAGGTCACCAAAGGTCCTTTGAGGTTCCTTCAGCTGCTGGACCTGACACATGGGGCTGGCACTGGAGCAGGAGAGATGAGGTTTTGGGGAGAGCAATCACTTGTTGGGTGAAACCCTCTCACAGACCCAAAATACAGCTGGGAACCAATGAAATGCCTGTTCTTGGCATGTGACATGAGGCAGTTGGATCACTCGTGATCTGGGGGATTTAGAGGTGTGTGTAAAGGTCAGACTTGGTAGATGCAAGTCTTGGTGTAAGTGGGGGAACACAAGATGTTGAGGAACTTCTCAGTGCAGAGAGAAGGATGTGAACTTCCACTGATTGTAAAGTCACTGGGAAGACAGGCAGGGTAACAGCTGCAGAAACTGCACCTCACAGTTGGTCAATACTAAGTCTCTTTGAATTAACAAATACCAAACTATTATTGAAAAAGGAGATTTTTGTTTCCGGGGCAAATGATTTTGGAAAATCAGATGTGGAACTGGCTGGAGGAGTTCCTCAGACTTGCAAGCCTTATGCTGTCTGTGGTTGAGCCTGCCAAGTGCTGAGGTAATGGGCATGAGGAACAACTACAGAGTAATGTAAACAAAATGGAATTTAATTTTTTTTCTCCACTCTGTTCTCTACACACTTGATTTTATAGGAATCAAACTGTTAAATAGCACACCTGAGTGCAACTAAGACTTAGCTTGCATTTTAGCTCAGTTTGACTAACACCCAAAACCTTATTTTCAGATACTGAGCAGCTTTGTGGATTTTGCAATACCATCATTTTAGTCTGCATCCAATCTAAAAATGTCTCAGTGGTATGCATACAGACAAAATAACAAAAATCTTATTTAAAACAAAATTTTAAAGAAAAAAGATTGGAACTTTCCAATCCTTATAGTCACCTTTTAACAACAGACAGACAAACTTCAGTACAATGTGTCTGAGCTGCTATTTCCACAGAAAGTAGAGCATTAGGACACTGCAGCAAATCTTTGGTGTGTAAGTGGAGCAGGAAGCATCGTTCTGCAAGATACTCAAGGTTATGCCTGTTGTAAGTGCATCCAAGTTGCTGAGCTTTCCAGTTGGCCACCTGCCATGGAAAAGTCCAAGCTCAACATTCTCTCATGGCTGGTGTTAGCTGCTTTTTCAGCCCACAAGATCTAAGATATTTATTTCCCATCCCTTGATCAGATAAGATTTGAAAGGGAAACTCACTGGTAAACTTGTGATTTAGTCTTGATCAGATAGTCAGTACTGCTGACTAGATGAATTCAGAAGGGTTTTTTTTTTTTCTGATGTCTAGTCTAGTTGTGCAGATGTCTTCTGTAAACAAAGCAAGTTTCACGTTCGCATTCTGAACTGCTGGGAACAAAGCATGGGCCTGGGGTCACAGAATAGTGGGATTGTGCATCATTCCTGGGGCTGTAAAAACATCCAGTTGCTCTAAATTCTGATGTGTTGGTTGAAAATGCCCATTTTTCTATGGCAGCTGCCCAGTGAGAATAAATGGGAGAATTTGCTAGCGATTGGCCAGAATCTGGGATCCATCCTTCCCTTTGCAGCTGGGGACTTTGTTCTGGCTGTGGCAGGAGTGGAGCTTCCAGTCCTTCTCTGGTGTGTTGGGCTGTGCCTGCAGTGAGGAGCTGGGCCTGGCGTGCGCTCGTTCGGCTCCGCGGAGAACCTCCATCCGGTGGGGGAGATGAAAGGGCTCTGGCAGCACTTGCAGACAATGTATTCCTTTGGACACTTGGCAGGGAAACAGGAAGGAATCCTTTCAAGGGATGCTTAGGAGTAGGTCTGTCGTGCCGTCGTGCCAGGACTGAGCCGGGCTCGCTGCTGATGTTGGATGCGGTCATCAGACTATTTTTGTTGTTTCAACCTAACTGTGATTCTTCCACATGAATTTGGTGGAATATATTCCCTTGCATCTTCTTGACTCTTGCTAGCTGCTAGTCAGTGAAGGGTGGGACACGCTGAATCACTGTGGCCAATGTGCAAGTCTGTCTGGCTAAGGATTTTTCAAGATTTATTTTTTTAAAGCTGAAATGTAGTGTGTTTGTGTTGCACTGTGCAACTTTGTGTTTTGTTTGTGGCCGGTTTTGTTTTTTCTGCTGTTTGCACCTGTTTTTCTTCCAGTCGTTGTGAATCTGTGAAGCAAGAACAGCAGTGATTAGGACAGTAAGCAAAAGTAAAATCAAAATTACATTGATTTTTTTGTTAGTTTTTCTTGAAGCTTTTGGTGTAGGATGAAGCCTGCCTTAGTCTATTAACAGAAAATTCCTTTCCTCCTGGAGGCACTGCTGCTGGTGTGCATGTTTGAGACAAATGGACGGAATTGTTAACATAGTCCAAAAGTAATTTATCTCATCTACATCCTGTTGATGTAGAAATACCTAGAATTTCAGGAAAAAATGTAACTTCATTTTTCCCTTGCAGCACTCGAGAGAAAGAATTGCTGTATTTGGTTACCGGAAAAAGCTAACACATGTTAAGAGTTGCCCTTCAGCACAAGAACTCTGCTCCTGTATGAGTGTTGCTTAGCTGTAAGGCTGGAATTTCAGTCACAGGATTCCACAAGTCTTAGTACTGATGTGAAAGCTCTGATCAGCCTAAACTTTTTCTGGAGAATTAAATAAATATTTATCACCTATTATTATCCATATGCTGGAAAGCACACAGTTTGGCCATGTGTCATGTAGGATGAGTTTATAAAAATCCATCCTGACGTGTACAAACAAATTTTTCCATTGCCTGTTTGTACTGAGCTGACGAATAATGAATTTTTAAAATATTTTCAGACCTTAACATCTGATACCTACCGTGTGTGACAAGGCAGGAGAAAGGAGAGGTAATTTTTAGAAGTTTGGAACCATATGGTACTTTTTTGTAGTTGGTATGTTTGTAGGGTGCAGATAGCAGCAACTTGGATAAGCCCTGGAGCTGCTGGATGGGAGCCAGGAGCTCAGTCTGTTGTTAAGGAGGAAGTTAAATAACGCTGGAGAGATTTGATAGTTGGAATTCTGTGCAGCTTAAATAAGGAGAAGTGGTTGGTCTCTGAATTGGAGCTGGTGATTGAATGAAAAATTAGTGTTTGTCTTGTGTCAATAAATTTCAGTGCCCAGACAGGATGTAGAATATCTGTAGAACAGAATTGCAGTGTCCAATGGGCATCAGCATTTCGGGGCAATTTAGGTTACTTCAGCATCCTCTGGGGGAATTCTTAACAGGCACAGGCTTGCTCACCTCCTTGGAAAAGAATACTGAATTCATCAGCTGTCACAGAGGAGAGAACACACTTCTGGCTGTAGTAAATCCATGCCCTGTTACCAGTGGGGCTCAATGGAAGTGCAGATTTAGAAGTAATCTCTTGAAGGAGCCTGCAGGCTTGGGCGGGGAGAGTTGTTTGTTTGTTGTTGCCCCTCATGAGAATTTTAGCCCTTGGACAGAACCAGGGAGTGGAGCCTGAGCTGTGTCAGCCTGTTCAGTTCCAAAGGATGGGTTTTGGGGTGGCAGAATGTCCACCTGCTTGCTATGTCCAATAGCTCTGTAATTTTCTGTATTTCTTTTTGCTGGTGAAGTTATGGTTCTAATCAGTACCCAAAAGCTTGGCTGATCTAACATGAACATTTTCAAATGTGAGTCTCCCGGTTATTTTATCCTACCTCTGTGCTCATCACCTTGCTCTTTTCCTTTCATAAAACATCTGAAATGGTAACATTCAAGCCCCTTACAGTCAGCAGGTGATTGACATTCCAGGAAACTTGGAAAAGAGGAGGTCTTGGCGGTGGAAAAAGATTTTGCTGTCAAGTTTGCATTCTGTCATTGCGTGTGTCAAGCAGCCCTAATGGAATGGTCCCTTATGTAAAGGCCAGCTTTGGATGAAATTGTGTCAATGCTTGAAGCCCATCCCATTTGTGTATCTGAGATCTCAGAGCTGCAGGTTCCCAGTCATCTTTCTGGGGTCTCCTGGATTTCCTGTGTTTCTCAGCCCTGCTGCTGAATGTTTTACAGCTCCTGCACAGAGGGTGGGTGACCAACACTGTTTCATCCAGATCTCTGTTCTCTCACCTTGCAGGTTCAGCTGCAGTTTGTGGCAGTTATTTGCAGTATCTGCTCCATGTGTTTTGCTGTATTGTGGGAATCCTGTTAGATCTGTATTATGGGAATTCTGTGAGATCTGTATTAGATGCTTCTTTGAAGTATAATGTTTCCTTCCTGTGTGGTTTAATTCATCATCTGAAACAAGCTAAGACTGACAGCTCTACCTTAAATTGTGCACTCTAAATTTAGCAGCCAGAGACAGAATGATCAGGAAGGGCTAAATTAATATTATGTCAAAAAGGCCTTGGGACAAGGAAAGGAAAAAAGCCAATTTGGAACAGAGGGTCCCCTTTCAAGTCTTTAGTTCAGAGCAGAATTTAGAAGAACTGCTTTTCAGAAGGAAAAGTCTGAAATGAGCCAGTATTTTAGGGAACTGGACAATGGGATGATTCACTATCCTTTATGATCTGACCAGTGATCACTTTGAATAACTGAGGGTTAAAGTTGACAAATTCTGGCCTTGCAGAACATGTCTTATTACTGAGTTTCTAGGGGTATTTTAGAGTAATCTGCATATGATCCGTTGTGCATTTATTTTCATGAAATAAATACTGCTTGGGAACTCTGCCCAAAATGAGGCTATCAATGGCAAAGGAAGTGATGCCAGATTAGTTATAATATTTCTGTGTGGAGATTTCCTATGTCCTCCAACTGTAGCCTGGAGGGACAGGGATGTTGAATTCAATTAGTTACTTTCACGCTGACTTATTTGGAGCTAATGTTGAGATGGCATTCACATAGCACAAAATATGTAGTTGAAAATTTCTTTATTTCATGGCTTTCACCCCTTGAGAATGCTGTGGTCAAAATAATCTAGCATATAAAAAGAGTTTTAGAGGACTATTTCGGGAACCAGGAGTATATGTTTACATTTCAACTTTCCTCCCTTTCTCCTCCACCAGTCAGTTGTTAAACAAATTGTACTATTTTCTCTGGCTTCACCAAACTTTATACTGCAGATAGGACTGTTTAAAAAAATAATAATTTTTTTTTAAAAAAAAATCCAATAGTGATGCTGCATTGTGGAACTTGCGGGCTCATTTTAGGCCTTCTGTTTGTGTTTCTTGATTCCCCCAGTTCCCAGATGTGCAGTGACTCATCCCACTGAACAATGGGAACAGCATCTCTTATTCCTTCTCTTGGTCCCAGTTGGCAAAGCTGTTGCTCAGAGGATATGTATTGCAGAGGGAGAAGAGATTAGCAGTGAGAGAATGAGTCAGCCAAGCGTTTGTGGTCACTCTTGTGTGCTGAGCAAGAAGCTGAAGACTCATGGCCAGTGTTGGACTCTGGTGCACTAAAAAAGGACTATCTGAGTTACATAAAATTCGTAAGTCAGAGGCCACTCTTCCCTCCCCCACAACTGTCCCGTAAAACACGGGGCAGGGATGCAGGAGACACCACGTGGACCTCTAGATTTATTATCAAGGAGGATGAAAATACATAAAAATAGCGAACTGGTTTGTAACTTTCCAATGTCAAGTACACTAACAGAGTATTAGTTAAAAATAAGATAAATAAGAACTGTCAGTGCACAAATGCTTTGCTGGCAGACTCTGCTGGGACTGTGACAGAACGGGGCTTCTTATCTCAGTATTCTGCTGGTTGAAATTAAATAGTCTTTCATATTTGAAGGGCATTATTGATGAATATTGTTAGAATATTTTTAAAGGAAATAGTGTACTGTTAGGAAAATGTAAGATTTGAGTCTTTTTAAGTCTGAAAGGCAGAAACTGGACAACCTTCTATGAACGTCATTGATCTGAGGAAGTTTCCTGAGCTGCCACAGTTTTTCTTGCAACACCAGCCTGTAAAAGATCTGATCTGGACCTTTTTTGTTTGTTTTTTAAGTGAACACACCACGATGTGATTATATTTAGGTATTTACACATAGTATAAATACACATAGAGGGTATAAATATACATATAGTATAAATAACTTTGGCTTTCATTTCTATTTTGCTGCTTGCAAGCATAGCCTAAAATAGATTGTGATGTTAAAAAAATCTTTTTTTTTCTAATAGAACCGTTAAAATACTGAAATGGAAGTCATCAATCTGCATAAAGATGTTTTTAGTATCTGATGAATCAATTGCAAATATTTGCTGACACTTTTATAGGAAGTCGTGGTCATGGACCCAAAATAACTGGCTAAAATCTGGAGAAGGAAAGCACTTGAAGTGCTCATCCAGCTTTGAATGAAGCTGAATGGCCAGATAGATATTGGAGAAACACTAAGTATTTGCACTGAAAAAGCCAAACCAGCTTCTATATGGTCAGTGTCTTCAAGAGAAAAAAATGATCCAACACAAAAGGGGCAGCTGATGCTTTATTTTTATTATTATTTGCCTTGAGTGGAAAATCTGCTTTGGGTGATTTAGAAACTTTGTGTGTGTATGTATTTTTGTATATATACACAAGTATTTGTTTGTATGTGTGTATAAGACCCAAAGCATGAGACAGTTTTGCATAAATAATAATTAGTGGAATTCAAAAATCCATTTAAGTGCAGCTTGATATAAAACCGAATTGACTTCTAGATCTAATTAATAGTGCCTTTCCCTGGATGACAGGGAAAAATTAATATAGAAAGGAATGTTCAGTTAGTATAATTTTTCTAATTAAAAACACTTAATACGAAACAGTTGTGAAACCTGGAGTTTCCATGTTTTCCTCATTAAGTATGTTACATGTTACTCATCAAGTCAATTAATGCCAAGTGCAGTTGTGTGCTGCTGGCTGGAGGAACTGAATGTGCTTCCCAGAACATCCCAGTTTTCTGTGAATCTGACTAAGATGTAGAACAAGGTTATTGGAGAAACCTTTGGAGCAGGAAGTGAATCCACACTTCTGTAGGACTTACTCAGGGAATCATTAAAGAAGGAGATTTTGTGTGTGTGCAGTGGGTTCGGGGTTGTTATTTTGGGAGTTTTTGGTGGGTGTTTTTCCTCCCTTCCTATGTTATGAGGGTTTTTAACTTCAGCCCCTCTGGAGCTTGTTGAGGATTTGTTGTTTTGACTGGAAACAGATATTTTGACTTAAGTACTGGATGCCTTTGGATTCTGTGCTAGAGGAGAATATTCAGATTCCCTCAGATCTGTCAGACCATGCATATGGTGCTCACACCTGTTCCAGCCACCTGACTTGGTTCCCCAGCTCTCCCAGTGTTTTGCAATTACTGCTTAAAATTTCCCTGAACAAATTACTTGGCTTAATTGCAACGTTTGGAAGAGCTGGATAAGAGTGTACAAAGTCTGGTTTCCCTAAATCACTGCAGAAATGAACGTATATTTTTTTCATTAATCAGTTTATTTTCTTACCTCCTTGTAAATGTGCAGAATGTCAAAGTGATGGATGTGTGGGGTGGGCAATAGGGGAGGCAGAAGCTGTAAATCAGCTGATCCTGCCTGTGTGTCCCAGCATTTTACAGGCATTCAGCTGTTCCCTGCTCCGGTGTGGGAGGGTGGATGGACGGGCAGGGACTCTAAAACAACTGGGTAGAAAATAGGAAGAAGCTGTATGAGAGATGGCCCCTTTGCAGTATTTTGGCACATCTGAAGGCATTGTGTAGGACAGAGCACAATAGATAAAGAAGGAGGGTTTTTTTGTAGCTTCAGTGATCTTTTCTGTCTGGGCTCTCCCATCTCCTAAACATGACTAATGCTGTACAGGAAGCCCTTTTCTCTTATTCATGCAGTCTGTGATATCTCTTCTGATCCACAGAGTGCCAAAAAATACAGGAAATTACTTTCACCTTATGAAAATTCATGATTGTGAGGAAGCTCTTAAAGCAATTGTTCTTTGGAAACTTTCCCTCTCCTCCCCCCCCCCAAAAAAAAAGAAGTGGGTTTTTTTCTGCTACCAATCCACTGTAAATCTTTTGTTGATACATGGTAGTGTTTTGCAAATTGGTGTGTTGTCTCTCCTTTATGAAAAGACACTTCCAGTTTTAAATGTTAGGAAATAATAAGCTCCAGCTCGTTTTTGTCTGTGCCTTTTGCTGGGAATATGTACTTGTACAACACACTGAATCCTCTGATCTGCAGTCTGATTCCTCACAATGAACTGTTGTGTTGGCATCTGTTTACAGTTGTACTGGAGGGGAATAATTCTGTTCTGCTGTCTCAAGCCTGTGGTGTACAGGAGAATGTGTGGTTTAAGAATTCATATTGCAGTTGGAGTCTGAGGTGGTACTTGAAGAAAGTTGCATTCAGGATTAGTGACTTGGTGAGGGCACCTACTGTCAGTTTGGTCATTACTGACAGCCCTGATCTGTGATAAAGAATGTGTTTTGCTGCCTAAAATGATTAAAAGGCAGCAGGATTTTCCACTTGATCGTTCTCATGACACGGCTACAACTGCAAGACACATGTCCTGAACAATGAAGAAGACTTCCTTACTGAATTTCTTCTTCATGCAAGGGAAGTGTTTGCAGAAGAGTTTCACTCCAGAGTAATCTCCATCTGTACGGAAACAATTTTGTTACTTCTTAGAAGTATGTGCAGGGCTCCTTGTCCCCACTAGTGGGAAGGGGCCCTTGATTTGAGTGGGACATACAGGTGAGCTTGTTTATTAAAAGTCCAAATCCTCTTACACAAGAGTATATTTTCACACAAGAATAAATTTTCCCTGTAAACATTCCCATTTTCTTCTCAATATAACTGCTAAAGGACTTTGTAGAAGATGAGCATATCTATTATTACACGTCTTAAGCCCAGAAAGGAAGCTGTCTGTAGAAGAGCAAGTCCTTCAGAATATTCCCTTTTTTCTTTTGTTTGTGACAAGCAAGTCTAGCTTAAATCATCATAAATTGTGGGTGACTTAAATATTTCACTTTTCTAAAGATATGCCAGCCAGTCTAGGATATGCTTTTGTTCACTGTTACGAATTTTAAACATAATACATCGGTTTCTTATAAATGTGTTTCATTTTTACTCCCACTCAGTGTCAATTAACTGCATTCATCTTACAAGGGAAAATAACCCTAATTCTTGAAGTCAAAGAATGACTTTAATAACACTTCTTTTTTATTGTAAAGACTTACTGGATAGATTTGAGCATTTGTTCAAATCTCTACTCAACTTTGATTTTTCCAGACCTAGCAGAGAACTGCTTTTAGAAGAAATACAGCCTTACCTGCACATCAGTAGTTTATTATGGCAGCTCCTCTGGGTTATCAGCAGTTTGTGAATTGGGTTCTGTAGTACTTGGATTGCTCCAGCCCCTGGAGTGTATCGGGATGGTGTCCAAGCTTCCACTTGTGATACTGCTCTGTTGGACCTTAGTGCATGTTGGAAAGTGAAAAGGCCTTGGTTCTGCTGGATTTACTGTCCTAGAAACAAGCTTAGTTCCCATCTCTTTCCTTTTCCACAGGGGGAATCGGTGAAATACTTCCTGGATAACCTGGATCGGATCGGTCAGCTGGTAAGACACCTTCTCCCTCTGAACCATAGAGCTCAAAGAGACAGTGGAACCCTGGGATTGCTGGGATTAATGAGTTTTGTTTGGGGTTTTTTGGTTGTTTTTTAAAATAGTAATGCATTAAATAATTTCAGTGTTCTTTCTCTAGAAATAGTAAACTCCAGCCTTATGAAACTGAAGCTTGTATTTGCTTAACCTTTTTTGACAGACAACAAATAGAAATTGTATTTGTGCACATATTTTATCAACCCTTCTACAGTCTCTGGATCTCATTCACTTTTCCTGATGCTCTAATGGTGCTACTTAAGGTAGCAGAATGAAATCTTAACAAAATAAAAGGTGTTCCTAACACTTGTAGGATTCAAAATCTGTAATGAAAACATCTTGTCAGGAGACTTGGAAGAGAAAAAAGGGAGATGATTTTCCTTAATAGTAACAGTGATAAGCCTCTGAAGAACAAACTTCTCTACAGTGGTAGGTTGGGCCACAGCTTGTGATAGAATCTATTGCTGTACTCACCGGTCATGGAGTGTGAATCTGGAAGAATTTCCATGAGTAAGATGGCCTTTGTAACAGTAATAAAATGAAAAACTAGATTTCAAAAAGAAAACCCTTTCAGTGATGCCTTGGTGATCTGCTTTATTGAACACTACCTAAGTGGCAACAACACTGTAGCTAAGAATTTCATAGTGAAAAAATACACTTCGGCCTTAAAACATGTGGCTTGAAGGATAAAAATATGAATAAGTGAATTGGTCCTTTATTTTGTTCTCATATGTCTCAGGATCTTCTGTAGCTGTTTACCAAAGTGTTGAGCTAAATGGTCAACAGGCCAGTATTTTAAAGCTGATTGTTCATTCTTCACCTGATAATTTAAAAAAAACTTCTCCCGGTGATTTTAGCCATCACTTCAGTATTCTGGCATATTCTGGCACTAGACAGCATTTTTGAAGGACTTCTTTTAACACTTCTCTCCTTTCTATTGCAGAATTATTTCCCCAGCAAACAAGATATTTTGCTGGCCAGAAAAGCCACGAAGGGGATAGTAGAGCACGATTTCATCATTAAAAAAATTCCTTTCAAGATGGTGGATGTAGGGGGACAGAGATCTCAGCGTCAAAAATGGTTCCAGTGCTTTGATGGAATAACTTCAATTTTGTTCATGGTCTCCTCCAGCGAGTACGACCAGGTCCTCATGGAAGACAGGCGCACAAACAGACTCGTGGAGTCCATGAATATCTTTGAGACAATAGTCAATAACAAGCTTTTCTTTAACGTTTCCATCATCCTATTCCTCAACAAGATGGACCTTCTGGTCGAGAAGGTAAAGACTGTCAGCATCAAGAAGTATTTCTCGGACTTCAAGGGCGACCCTCACCGGCTGGAGGACGTGCAGCGTTACCTGGTGCAGTGCTTCGACAGGAAGCGGCGGAACCGGAGCAAGCCCCTCTTCCACCACTTCACCACGGCCATCGACACGGAGAACATCCGCTTCGTGTTCCACGCCGTGAAGGACACCATCCTGCAGGAGAACCTCAAGGACATCATGCTGCAGTGAAGGAGAGCGGCCCCGTGTGCTGGTCGAGTTTTGCCGGAGGGTTAGAGCAAGAGTTTTTATCCTTTCTTTGTGGCCCTTGCATGCGGCGTAGCACCCATGCGAATTCCTTGGCTCAGGAATGCTGTAAACTAGCCAGTCCAAACGGAGGAGCTATAGGCCGAAGGAGTCGTGTTGACGTTAGCTACTGAATCATTTGGACTAGAAACACTACTGAAACCTGGCCGTGGGAGGTTCTGTACCGAGTTTGGAACGCTGAATAACACAACCACCGTCTGCCTTCTGAGAGAAAAGAAATCTCTGACAAATCATGTATGGAAGACACGTTTTAAATGAATACGCTCGTTTTTCAGAGACACTAGTTGTACAAACTGCCTTTTTTTGTAGTTTGGAGGTGCTGAATCGATGAAACTAATCAAAACATAATGAGATTGGCAGCTGTATTGGAGAATGTTAGTGGAAGTTCTGTTCTTAACCCTTAGGAATATAACCAGATCTTGTGTGTGTTCAGCTTTGCCGAGGGTCTAGAATCCACTCACCGAGGTGGATGCACAGCTCTTGTCTGAAGGTTTTGCGTGAGTCTCCTGAGGCACAAGTCTAAAACTGTGTAAGGAAACTCACGTTGGAGTAAATGGGATGGGAAGTTAAGGCCACGCTATTATGGAAAGGGTTTATTTTGCACTATGTGTGAAGGGTGTTACGTCATGGGAAAACTGATTTCCTTGGTGAAGCAGCCTGTGCTGGGGCACCCAGCCATGTATCTGCACAGTGGGTGCTCGAGGGAGTTGTACTCCATGCAGAGCCAGCACTGTTCTCACACCCGCAGTGGGCAGCATTGGTGAAGGTTCAGTATCTCACATGACAGGGCTTCATCTGTACTCAAAGTTTGAAAGCTGATTAAACTCTTAAGCAAAGGTTTTGGTAGCACAGCAGCTGCTTGATTAGTTCCCGACAGCTGACCTTGTAGAAAGACTGAACACCCTGGAGATCCCAGCTTTCCAGCTGCACTGATGTTTTTGGCCAGCAAGACCTTGCTGTAAAATTAGCTTTTAATCTGTGTCTTAATGGGATCTTTAGCCTATAGTAATGCACATGGAACTCAGAGCACAGTCAGGTTTGGAGTTGCCTGTTTTGGGCAGTGGTTTGTGTGTAAAATGGCAAGAGGTTGTGAATAATGTTGATGTGAACTCCGAATTTCCTTGTGCTCTCCATCTCTGTCAGGTGCCTTTTCTGTGTACAGACATTGAGTCTTTTCTACTACAGTGGGGTACATGGACAAACCGAAGATATTGTAGTGCTGTCCTTTAGGTAACTCAAACATAGTTTACTGTGCAATTTTTGTCATAGTTTTTATCCAAGAATAAAACCTGAAGGGCTGTTTGTACCCAGAAAAAGTCAGCAGATTCCCTGGAGTTCTTATCCCCTTTGAGCCTGTAATGGCATGTCAAAACAAGCAAAGTTTTACTTCAGCTGGTAATCCCATGGGAAACATGGTCAAAGGAAAGTCCTGTTCCGTTGTCCTTTCATGTTAATTTGGATAAAATCTGGAATCTTTCTTCCCCTCTGAAGCTTGCAGATGTTCATATCAGTATTTTTGTGTAGTTTCCTGATGTAGCAGCCTCTTGGCTTTCTTTGTGCAGGCTCCAGAGTGGAAAAGCTGTGGCTGTTTCAGTGCCTGTAACAGGCACAGAATCGAGGTAAGAAGCAACTGAAAAGTTGCAGATGGGAAAATCTAACTTAAATTTGAGCAAACTTAAACAGGAATTAGCTTCCTTGTAACAAGTCTTATTTTGTCAGGACCAACTCTGTCTTTTAAATATTTATTAATTTTTAACCTTGAAGGGGAAAAACGTTATGTGACTAATACTCAGATGGGGGAAAATCTTAAGATTATTACATTTGAAAAGGAAAATGTTTCAACACGGCGTGATGCAAACAAGTTTACTCATCACATAAGGTTGGTTTCTCTAAGCCCATTTGTTTGGCTGAAGGCTAAGGCTGCTTTCAAAGCTTTCAGATGCTTTCTGAGTTCTTGGTAGTGGTTTTCACTTCACACAAGACACTGGGAAAGAGGAGGCAGTTGTGGGCTCACCTGACTTCTAGGTGGACTTGACTTTAGTTCTTAGTTTGCTGTGAGCTTTATTCTTTCACTAAATTTTCCAGATGAGTTAATATTATGCTTGTTTTCTCAAATGAGTTAAACATTCCCTTTCAACTGTATTTTTTCTCAAGAATTACCTCAGTTTTGTGTCTGAATCTACTGTAGTTTTACCTGGGAGGCATAGCATGGAATTTCCTGTTCTGTTTTTCTCTTGACACTCATCCATGGTTTTGTATCCTTAGTCACCTTACGGATTTAAAACTCTCAACAGAGCTAATGATGCAACTTATATTTTAAGTAACCTAAAATCTGCACCTGGAAAAGAAGCAGCATGAGATGTCTCATATTGAGCTCTCAAGCTTTTTTTTTTTGTATGATATGGCAGTTTTGCACACTAAGTCAGTTGTAGGGAACCAGTTTGCTCCCCTTGGGCCCATTACTGCCTTTCTTCTTTTTATTGATGAAATGGGCCCGAGTGTGGGGCTGCAGCCTGCAGATGAAAATCAGTGCTTTGCCTCTGTGGGCTCAGCGTTCTGTCAGGTTTGGATAGTGATGGATCACACCAGGAGCCCAAGGTCAGGAAACTCTCCTTGCAAAAATCAAGCATTTCCCAAATCTGCAAAGGAGCTGGCCTGTGAGTAAAAAGGATGTGAGGGGTTTTTTTTTAAGAGTCAGCTTTTTCTGCAAAATACACTCCACTTCTTGCTACAACTGAGGGGTTTGGGGTTTTTTTCCAAGGTAAGTTGTAGTATGATAAAGCCAGAAAATCATGTTGTGGTAAATCAGTTAATTACTAAAGCAGAGCTTAGGTAGATGAGGTTGTTCACACATCTCGGGACAGGCCTGGTCGGTTGCTTAGTCCTTTCACCAGGAACAAATGGAAAACTTTATTTTAAGTGACATCCTGGAGAACTTTGCAGGTAAACACAGCTGGAGAGAACATCTCTTTTTGTTAACTTTATAGGCTTATTGTTCATTTGGCTGGTCAGGAAATGGGTCACAGGCAGGATGATCATCAGATGGAGACCTTGAACAACTACTTTTTTTTTTTTTTAAAGAAAAAAGCAGCTTTTTGCTGTCCCTCCTCTGACACCCGGGGTCAGTGACAGAGTGTTGCAGAGGGGTTGTCTCTCACGAGGACAAAGAGAGGAAGCTCTTGCAGCCTGTGCTTGGGGGAGAGATTTACGTAATCTCGGAGTTTCAGTAGAAAAACTAAATGGGAGTCATTTATCCAACACTACTTTGTATTTGTTGTCCTCAAAACAAGTGTTAAGCTAATAGAATGTGCCTGTCAGTACCATTCCTGCAGATTGCAGTGCTGTCACTCTCTTAACAATCCTTAGAGGCATAGCGAGGTGATTTGGTGAATTGGAGTTAAAAAAGAAAAGTGGTTTTCTGGAAGTGACATATTTAATAGGCACTTGTCTCTTCGAAGGAGTGAAAATTCTTAATGTTGAAAATTAATTAATAATGGTTATGGAATTGAAATTGATGGCCACTCAGTTTTACAACTCAAAGGTGCTTTCAGTTTCGTGCAAAGAATGGATCTTATTTAATACAGCAGCATAGATAATTCGACTTATTAACTTGATAATATATTAATTTTTTTGATTAGTGCTGTGTAAAACCTAAAACTAGGCATGTTACAAGCATGAAGAAGCTCCTGAAAATGACCATTTCCAGGCTTTGTGAGGCAGGTAAAGCTGAACTGCAGCCAAGCAGACAGAGCAAAGAAAGTAATGGCAAAGAAACTGTAGGGAAATGGAGTAGGAAGAGCTCATTTGTCCATGGCACTGCAGGCAAAAATGTAATCCCACCAGGACAGCTAAAGTAGCATTTGGTATGAAAAACGATGCAGGTCCCATCCTGCCCATGCGTTCTCCCCCCCATTCCCCCCGGGAATTCACCCATCCTGGTTACTGTGATCTGCCGAGAAACACAGAATTAAAGCAGTTGAAAGAACAGACATGGTACCACTGAAGAAACCAGCAGCTTTCTTTAGTGACAGACAGCTGCCTTCTACAGAACAGTATTTTAGAAAACAAGTCCTCTGCTGCCTTTAGATGGCTGCCTTTGTATTAACTATGTTTTAACTTATATTAACTTATGTTTTGGAGTCTCTTCTATGCGTATACTTCTTTATTTCTGGGAAAAATATCATTCTGTGCGTGGACCTACAGGATTTCTGTGAAAGGCCCCTCTGATTTTCTAGTGAGTTTTGGCACCTGACTTAGCTTGGCTTATGTCATCAAATTTTCAGGAGTACCTGCTGGATTGCTGGATGATTTGATGTGTGCCAGCTTGAGAGTCAAACACGATTTGCAACAACACCTCCACACAGTGCAGTTTGTCATGTAAACCAAACACTGATCTCATGGTGAGAACTGTGAGTTCAGTAGTACCCTCTTTGCTATATTCTCTTTCTAGTATAAAATCACATGGTGTAGTCAGGGGTTTAATATAGCACTGCCAACTCTTTACCTCATACTCTTTAATTCTGTAACACAAAGTGGTGGGTGGGGTGTTTCAGTAGCAACTATAAAACATCTGTGCCTACTTTTGTAAATGAGTTTTTAACAGTTTTTTTGGAGCATCCGTGATGGATCAGGAAGACTGGCGTGGTCTGGGCCAGACTTGGCCCGAATTAATGCTGACTCCACACAGTTCTGGGTGAGGACTGTCTAGCCTAGTGAGGAATAATTGGTAATACAAGACCTAGTGCTTTTTAATAATACCTGTTTTGTAATTAGCTGGGGTGATCTCTGCTTTGTGCTGTGACGTGGGCACTTCTTTGTTTTAACACTAATCTTTTTTTACATAGATGGAAATGAGTAAAGCCAGGACATTTGGAGCTGAAACTGCCTCTCTGCTAACCAGGTGATGCTGCCTCTTTGCTCATCTTGGTGGTTGGGCAGTTGAGCTCAATCCTTGATGTTTTTATCTTTCTAATGGCATTTGGAAAGCGGTGTTGAAGTTTGTCTGTGTGTTGATTTGCTTGTGTTCTTACTGGGTGGGGAGTGTGGAGGTTCTAGATTGTCAGTGCTGGTGGTTCTGTGCCTGGCTTGAGGAGCTGTGTCACAGCCCAGCTCTTGGCTGTGACTGAAGGTCATATCTTCTGTCTGCTGTGAAAATGTTCCGTCAGAGGGGAAAAAAAGAGCAGCACTGACTTCCACGGTGGGCATTCTGGTAAAAAAAGCCAAAGTATGTTGGAAGGGAGCTGGAGAGGGGAGCTAGTTTCTAAACAGATCCCAAAAGCTGGTGGTGCTTGAAGACTTGACTGTATTGAAGTGAAAATGCCATCTGCACTGACCCAAAAGCTTTGAGTGACTCCAGAGAGCCATTGGCTGTGAATTGAGAGCAGCAGGCTGGCAAGGCTGGCCCTGCCATTGTAAATCTCTTCATCTGTTCATAACTGGGTGCTAAAACTCAATTTTGACTAAAATACAGTATGCAGATCTCTGGTCAGACAGTGCATCTTACCCCTTCCTGACAGCTACTTAAACTTTCTTCAAGATACCAGAGCATGAGAAGGTAAGAGACCTAGGTAAGAGGCTGTTTCCATTGTTTGAATGAAAACTACAACTGATGGAGAGCAACATTTTTTAATAGGTAGGACCTGAGAGAGCATCTTTTGAGGGAAGTGACAGATTCTGAGTAGCACAACTCTGCTATTAGTTCCTGTCAATCTCTTGTGCTGAGCTCCTGTGCAGGTGGTTGGGCACAAAGGCTGAGAGAAGACAGCAGGGAGAAGGGGGATGTGGGAGAGAAGTGATCTGTTGGGAGCTCACGAGACTTGGGAAGGTGGTTGGTGGACTTAGGTTTGGAAATGTGTGTTCAAACTCCCGTTTGCATTGAAGCCATTAACTCTCTGTAGGACAATGAGTGTTCCTCCAGGTTGTGTCCTCTGGAATGGGGAATGAGCTTGAACTGATGATACAGATTAAAAAGTATTTCTGGAAGACTCCACTGAACAAAAGTGCTGGTGTTTCTTGCTCTAGTGAGGAGTTGTCTTGTTTATGGAATCAAAATGTACAAAATCAAACTGACAAAACACCACTTTATCTGTGACACGACCATGTAGCTTAGGAAGCCAAGTAATGTTATCTTTTATTCTGCAATGTACTTGCTCTCTGGTGCCTATGCATTAACACACATGCTATGCAATATCAGTCTTTTTTTAAACCAGTTCACTACATTGGGCAAGAAAGGCCTGAGTTTAGCCTTAATTTCCTTAACAATTCACAGGAAAGTACTTAAAAAAAACAGTGACAAACTAAAAGAAGGTGGAAAACGCATAAAGTAAAAGCACAGTCCCAGACTGCTCACATAAGTGTCTTTCTAGCACCAAAACAGCATCCGTGATAGAAGCAGCTACTTGCTGTAATAGTTTCAACTTATGAAAACTGTGTACTAGATAAAATTATATTGTGATGTGTAAAAAGTGTATTTTATAGCTTTGGTGACTTAGTTTACTGTTTTGTATATATGAATTTTATAAATCTATTAAAACTTGACTTGTTATACTGTTCTTCATGGGTTTTATCTTTCAACAGAGTCTGAAGTGACATTTTTTTTCTTTAGTAAAAAAATCAGTGAGAGAGATGCTTTTTGAACAAATGACAGCATGGACTGTCATGCAGTGAAATCTCAGTTGGTAACCTTTAGGTATCTCCCACTTCTCCACTTGTGGTTTGAGTCATTCTTCCTGAGTGTGTCCAGGAGCTCAGGCTGGTGACACATTAACCTGTGTGCAACTTGTGACTCGTTCATCTGTAGCATTCCAGAGGCTGACTGGGGCATTAACTCTGATGGGAAGTGGGAGGGGAGGCAGAGCTGGAGTTTGCTTATGTATTTTAAGCTCAGCAGGAGAAGATAATGAGGCCTGTCGAGATGGCAGCACCTGTTAGACATTCCTCGCCGCTGTGTAGCATCTGATAATAAATAGCCCTGGGGCCTGTGCTTGCTGCTTTCCCAGTGCCAGGCCCCTCTCTGTGTGCCCTGGTACCTGGCACGGCACTGCAGAACCACTGACCTTGGGAGGCTCACCAGCGTCCCTGCCACACAGCATTGCCATCCCGTGGCAACTCATGCTGCCAGAACTCGAGCTCCAGTCCTCAGGAATGCCATTAACCTTTCCTCACATGCCCTCACTTCAAAAGGTCACATCTGGCAGATTTTTGTGGCAAGTTTTGACTGTTTCTTGTGTAAACTGTTAATGCCAAGGCAATTCCGTTGGCAGGTGCACAGCTCGAAACACTTCACGGAGCATTTTTTTCCTTTTCACTAGTAATTGGAAATGTAGCACCTCAGCTACATCAGGTCTTTGGGAATGGCTGGCTCTTTGTCCCCAGAGTTGCCAAGATCTTTCAGGTAATGTATTGCCAGTGCTCAGCATCTCTGAAAACAAGGGCAGACCAATTGCGATTTCAGCACACTCTTAACAGGAGGTGTCCAGGTGTGATCATGTACCTGCTGATGTGGAAAGCTCTCAGCAACAGCAGCAGCTCCATGGGATCTCTTTGGTCAGCTCTGTGGAAGAAATTGGCCCTTTTTGGGGCCCAGGTGTTGCTGTGAGATGCTCCTTTCATAACTCAGCTGCACAGATGCTGCTCCATAAGAGCAGAGGCTGAAGCAGTTGTTTCTGCAGGTGGGTTTGTCTGTTCAGTGCCAGTGAGTGCTTGTACCTCAGGGAGAGCCTGAACTCTGTATATTAACTTGGAATTATCTTCCCTGGATCAGCACAAGTTTAGAACAAGTTTAGATCCCTGTTTAGAACAAGAGTATCTCTCCTGCAATTTCAGTAATCCGACACTGAAGATAAAAGGGAAAATGTGTCTGTTTCCCCAGGGAGAGGCTTCTCTAAAATGCAAAGTATAGCTTGTATTTTTGCTCAAGTGTACGAGGTGTAAGGTTTGGGGTGGTTATAGTAATATTTAAGTATTTGTTAGAACTCTTTGAGGAGAGAAATTAAATCCTTGTGGTTTCTAGATCCAGCCTGGTATCTCATTATCCTGTACAGAGCTGGGAGGAAGTTTACTCAGTTCTAATACCACATTTCTTGCCACCTTTCCCAGGACTGACTGGCATCTTGGGAAGCTGCGTGGTGTTAAGGCAGGAAGAGTTATTAGGAATAGTGTTCAGAGATTTTTACCAAAAGTAGCTTTCCTTGAAAGCCCCAATTTTGCACAGCAGAAGCAGACTTTAGTGAAAAGTACCGTTTTTAGGGTGGGAGGGAGGTGGTCACAGCCTGTGTTAAATCACAAAGTGCTGGATAATGCTGATGAAATGTCTGTGGAAGATGCTGGTTTCTCCTCTCCCGCTTTTGAAAGTTGTAGACAACTTCACCCCAAACTAGTAAAGAGCATGGAATTTTTTGTTGTGTTTTGTTTTGTTTTTTTTTTTACTCTGGACAGTTGTGTTGTATCCCCTCTCCAACTACAGCAAGTCCTTATTTTCAAAGTAGAAGTGGAATGTTCCTGTTTATTCTTGGGAGAAGATATTCGTCTTTATGAGCTCGTAAAACTATTAAAAGACTGAGTTTTTTACTGTGTTCAGGATTAGACTTTAGAAGTTGCTTCAGAACAAGTGTCCTGGAGCTTGGGGCAGAAAGGGTGTGACTGAGCTGCTTTGATGGTGGAGAGTGCTCCAGGTGGCCACAGGATGATGTGGTTTGGGAGATGCTCTGAGCCAGAGGAGTCTAACATGGATCTGTGTTGTGCTTTAGGGATTGTTCCGTGGAAACCAACAGCAGCCTCAGGAAGGAGGTGCCTGGTTCTGCTGGAGGTTCTCCTGAAGGTGTTCGTGTGCAGGATTCGTTTCCAGACCATCTGCCTGTCACCACGAGCCACCCACAGGTCACGAGGCAGAGAAAGGTGAACGGTACCTGCCAGGGCTGCCAGCCAGAGCCCTGGGGCCGTGCCCATGGAGCTCAGGGCAAGCTGCTGGCACTGTTCCCTCTGGGACCTGCTGTCCCTTCCCGTCTGAGTGCCCACATCTTCCCCTGCCTTTTTCCAAAAGCTCATCAGTGGCTGAGGTGCTGCACAGGGAGCACCCAGGTCTCCTGCCTGCTGCCTGCCACACGGAGGAACTGTTCCTGGACCTTCTGTAACCAACTCCAGTCTTGGCTGCTGAGTTTCAAGTGGCTTCTGGGTGTTGGGTTTATACGTAGAGCACCCTACTCCTTCCTGCTGATGGTTGATCCACAGCTTGACCTTCTAAAGTGACTCCTAATTATCTCATCTATACTTCTGTTTCACAGCTTACTCAGCAGCTCATTAGCTGCATGTTTTGTTGCTTTTCCCACAGCTTTCCAAGTAGAAGGATCTCCCCAGGAACCTGCTGCTTAAAATGCAGGAAATCTTATTTAGGGGCTTACCTTTAATTTGTTTTACTAGTTATTCCTGTGTCAGCTGTTTTCTGCCCCCCTACAACTCCGGTACATGCAGAGAGGAGTAGAAATTGTGTCTTTCTACTTTAGTTCTGGTTATAACCTTCGTTTTCAGTGTAACCTTGGCCAGTTACATTATTCCTCTGTGACCCAGGTTGCCTCCAGTCCTTACACTGGCGTGGGCTGTCTAGTGCGGGGCAAAGTGCTGCTCACAGACCTTGTGCTTAACCTGCTGCAGCAGCTCTGGAAACCTTGCTGGTGTGAAGAGTATCCCCTCCACGGGAATGTCTTGGCATGACCAAACCCTGCAGTGGGAATATTGCAGGGACCCTCCCCGCCAGCTGCTCAAGGACTCCCAAGTGTCTTCAGCGACTTTCTGCCTCTCACTGCGAAGCTGTGTCTTACCTGGAGCACTTGTGGGCAAGCTGAGCAGGTTAAGTGGTGGTTCTGTCAGTGATGGTGTCAAAAATACCTGTTTGTAGTCACAACAGCTCTTCAGCAGAAATTCCTGCTCTCACAGCAGCTCCAGTGTGAGTCTGTAAGCCAAGTGTCACAAGGAGTTTTCCATCTGTGACTTCTGCCAGCCCTTCTGTGCCACCCCATTCCTCTGTTGTCTTTGGAATTTTATGATAGAACAGAATCCTGTTCCCTTAGGCAGGATTGTCATCCCGAGCCTCTTTCTGGAAAGTTTCTAAAAGGCCTAATAATTCAATACGGAATCAAGTAAGAGCAACCGAGGGTGAACAGAGAGTCATCTCTTGCTTAAAATAGTAAATCTGTTCGGGCAACAACTGAGCGAGTTCGGGGGCAGCACACGGATTTGTAATTCAAGCAGGGTTTGTTTGGGAAGTTGCTGCTGCTGGGAAGAATGTCTTGGATGAGAACCCGTCCCCTTCGGCTGCCAGGAGAGGGCGGCAGCAGCGGCTCTGCCGCTCCGCGCCCGCCCCGGTCCAGGCGCGCAGCCTGGAAAATGCTTCCAGGAATTGCCGTCATCAGCCCCGGAGCCAAACTCCCTTTCTCTCCCGCTATGAATCATGCGGATGCGGAGTGCTTGTGTTTCCGGAACCCAGCTGAATTTATTGCAAGACCGTCTTTTCTACTCACCTGCGTTTGTAAATCTCAAGCGTTTTTCTGATGTCTTCCAGTGATCCTCTTGCTTCCTGCTCCAGAATCGCATTGCAGCGTTGGAGGCTCTCAAAGCGCACGGGGCAAGTGCTCCGGAAAGCCAAAGCTGTCGCCTCCTCGGAGGGAAACATCCTCTCCCTCCTCCCAGCTGCACTGGAGCCGATCCTACCTGCTGGTATTTTTAGCCAGGAGGAATGTGAAGCGCAGCCGCGTCGCCGTGAGCTGTGGGAGCCTTATCGGTGCTCAGGGCTGAGAGAGCAGGGGATGGAGAGGGTCAGCCTTGCCCCCGCAGAGCAAAACCCCATCGGCCTCTTGAGCTCTGGCTATAAATAGCCAAGAGGAACGGCATGCCCTGGCAATGGGAAGGAAGGCTCTGCTGCTCCGGGTGCCAGCACAGCACCCGCTGCTGCTCAGTGGGCGCCTGACGGAGCAGGGCAGAGGGAAGGGCCGGGGTGGTGACTTCTCAAGGCCGAAAGAGGAATGCGTGTGTAGTTTCCCCCTTTTACGTTAATAATCAATGAGTGTGTGGATGTTTCCGAAGGTTTCCTCTCCTGTGCCAATCTACAGAGGATGTGAGTGGTTCCAGCTCACGCTCCAAGCCTGGCTTTGTTTGAACCGAGGCAGCTGTGGAGAGTCCACCAAGACACACTCATCACTAACGCTGCTCCCTGGGGCAGCCGAGCTGCCAGGGATCTTTCTGCTTCACTGCCTGACTCTGTGCCCAACTCCTAACGAGAATCCATCAGCCTGGACTGTGCTCTGGTGCTCAGCACAACCTCCAGCTGATGGGGCAGCGACTGGAGCACTCTGAGTGTTCAGTGAGGGGAGAGAGGAGAGGGAGAAATCTCATCTGTGCCTGGTTCTGACGTGCTAAGCAGAGGAGAGCTCTGTGTGTGGGAGAGCTGCTCTGGTTTAATTTGCATCTGTTTGTTCAGATGGCCCAAGCTTCTGTGTGAGCATGTTCAGTGCTTAGTGGGAACCTGGCTGACCTCTTCCTGGCCAACTTCAGACCAAGAAAATAAAAGCACCTACATGGGACCTGGGTGGGGTGGTGGTGGTGTCGCTTAGACCAGCACAGGAAAAACCCTTAGAGAAGAACCAATCAATCTGAACTGTGTTACCAATCTCAGAAAACAAAACACCTTTTATTCCTGGGGGGAGTCGCCGTTTCTCTCCAACAGCAACAACTCGGGGTGAGGAAGGTTGGAAGCAGGGCAGTAACGTGAGCAGAGCTGCCCCAAGGCAGACCCGGCCTAACTGTCCTCCCACCGCCAACGGTGAGGGGATGACTCCCCTTTGGACAGTTTTCTGGAGCTCAGTTTCCTGCGCAAGGAGGAAAATTTGTCTCCGAGAACTTTGCGTAGGCCGGCGCTGTCCCTAGCAAAGGGCAGGTCCTTCCTCATGGCAGGCAGTTGTCCCGTAAACATTTCCCACTTAGCCAGGGCGTCCACTGTCTTGTCCACTTGAGCCAGTTCCTCCTCGGAGACGTTCCTCTCCAGGGCAGCGATGCACGTCTCCAGCCACAGCTCGTACTCCTTGATGGTGTCCGTGGCCTTGGCGTGCCCGGGCAGCCGGGGCTGGCTCTGCGCCTCCGGCAGCGAGCTCGGGGGCTCGTCCTGCTCCAGCTCCTGCCCGATGGACAGGCCCTGGCTGCACGTGTCGGGGGTCAGCGGCTCGGACAGGGAGGTCACGGCCTCGGAGTCGTTCTCGCAGCACATCCCGGAGTCGGAGCTGAACGGGAGGATGTCCTCTGAGGCAGACAGCTCTGCTGACTCCTGCCTCGGCCACGTGGAGAGCACGGTCTGTGTCCAAGCGTAGAGCTTCTGTGGTGAGAGGAAAAAGGTTTCATTGTGGAGAATGAGAGACACCAGTCACACCTTTCCCGGTGTTTGCCAGGTAAACCTGTTTATCTTGGGCAGCTCAGCTTCAGCTGCCACAGTCCTGTCTGCCAGAGGATGGGTGCAGACAACTCAGGCTGACCCTACAAAACAGGCTTTCTCTTGTCCCATTTTCTTGGACTGAGGCAGAGCTGCCTCCAGTCATATGTGTATTTTATCTGCCTTATTATCAAAAATGGTACAAGAAAACTGCACCAAATCACTCCCTGCTGTGTGAATGTGATCTCCAGGAGAGGCAAACCAACGCCTCTCCAGAGGAAACTGTGTCATTATAAAAGCTCCTGAGATAGTGGTGAAGAATTGTGTTTCATCATGTTGTTAATGCCTGTGGTAATGTGCATTTTATTCCTAAGAATAGCTCTTCCCCTCTTGAGCTGAAATGCACAAGTGGGAAGGCCGGGCTCCAGGAAAGAATTAATGAAAGGAAAATGTCTGACACAATTTCCTTTTTAAATATTAAATGCCACAATGAGGCATATAACGGTGTGCTCCTGGCACATTTATTCCTTATGCCGTAGGGAATGAATCGCAGTACTCCGGTCATCCCTGGGTAAAAGATGATCTTGTCTGCCTTCTTGGGAGTGGTTTTCAGCTTTTTTACACCCCAATGGTCTAGTTCTTCATCTTTCTGTAGTGATCCATTTGCAAAGCCCCCAGTTGCTCTAGGGAACAGCAGTGACAGGATTAGCCCGGGCTGTCCCCATGGTGTGCTGGGCACTGAGCTGGGTCTGTCCCTGCTCGGCTCAGGCAGAGCTGCAGTGTTTGAGGAGCAGGCAGGAGATTCCCAGCCCTGCACAGCTCCCTTCTCCCACAGCACTCCGCTGCTCCCTCCCCCTTCCCTCCTCTATTGCTCTCTCTTCAGGCAAGTGACAGAAAGGATAAAGAGCTCAAATTGAGTGGGTGGGAGAAATCGGCCCTGGTTCTCATTTCAGTCTGTGCATGAAGCCTCGGGGAAGAATTTTGTACAGGAATAAAATGGACTCTTTCAGCTTAGTTAATCCACCCTGCCCCCTCCCTCTGGGACAAGAAAAATTGTAAAGGGACAACTTTTCTCCTGCCTCGTCCCACCTCCAATGGCCCTTCCCTCCCTCTGGGTTTATCAAACAAAGGCGGTGCCAGAAGCTGCAGTGGGAGCTGGGCTAGTGAAGGGGACAGCAAAGCTACTGGAAAGCTGCAAGCAGCCCATGATTTTATAATGGCTCTAAATTCCCAAGAACAGTGAATCTGGAAAGGAATCGCAACTGCTACTTAGCCCAGTTCCCAAGAAGAAAGAAGGCTGTGGAGATGTGGATGTTCAAACAGTACATTTGGGTTATTAAAGGGAAAAAAAGGGGGTGATTGCCTCAAGATCACTACTTGAATTCCCAGAATCTCTTCAGTCTCTCATCCTTTGGGTAGTTTATTGATGTCAATTTTGGGTATGTTTTTAGGGCTGCAGCCTCTTAAACCCTCCTGTTTAACTAGGAAGGGATAAGCTCTGTGTGGGTTTTGTTTACCTGCAGGCAAGAACAGTTGAAGTGGATGTCCACCCCAAGGATGTCACCAAGAATGAGTCTCTGTGTGTGTGGCCACTGCAAACTCATCCAGCCACTATGTGCAGGACAGCCTGGGATGCTGCAGAAGCAGCAGGTGGAAATGTGGAAATGTTGATTGTGGAGGGGAAACACCAGGAGAATTAACTTGCTTCCAGTTGTCAAAATGACTCATGCTGGAATAAGCAGCTGTGATGAAAAAATGGAGTGTGTTTCCGAGTGCAACTCGGATAAATAAATTGAGGGGCTCTTTCTGCTAAGCACTGGTTTCCTGCCCCACGTGCTCCTCTGCCCATAACGGTGTCTCAGTTGCAGCCTTGAGCAGTGTTACCTGCTGCTGGCGAGGCACAGCTTGGGTCTGGCATTTCCTGTGGTTGTTGTGAGTGTCTGAGGCTGTTCTGTGGCAGGTGGGGATCTGTGATAACTTTCCAAAAGGAAATGTGACTTCAGACTCGTGCTTAGCGTGCTTGGCAAGTTAACTTTGCTATCTGTTACGGTCTCGAAATGCTTTCTGCTCTCTTCTGTCAGGTTCCTTAACTATTTAATTCATCTCTGGCATTTATGTTTCCTCTCAACATTATGGCAAAGCCTCTTGCAGAGATTATCACAACTCTCTCACACCAGCTTGTACTGTATCTAGCTGGGCTTGGCCTTGTCGAGGAGGCAGATGTGACATTTGGCAAGTGTATTCTTCCTTCAGGTTTGTGTTCGCTGTCGCTGGAGGATGCTGAACCAATTACAGTATTTGCTGCAGGTGTAAAGGCAAAAATGTTTCTAGAAAAGCTTAATGCAGGTGGCAGTTCTCTTCTAAAATGCACTGGCTGGATGCTGACAGGCTGGGTGTTTAAACAAAGCAGAATTTATTCCTCTGGTGGTCTGGGCAATGTAGAGCCCTCTCAGACAGAAGCAGGGACCAAACAGGCACAGAGTCAGAGAAGGGTCTGGCAGCACCACAGATAAGTAGGAAAACCACAAAAAATGTGTATTTCCCTGCACTCTTTGCCGTGCTTCTGTGTATCTGATTCCAAGCTGTATGAAACTAGAGGCATCCCCTTTCTCATTCTGCTCGTATCTTGTTACAAATACAACCCACAGACACTAAAATAGGCAGCCATGGAAAATCCTGCCTCTGAACATGATGTGTGTCAGACAGGAATCACACCCATGGGTGCTGAGTGAGGATGGTGACATTATTTCTATTCCACCAATCCTTTGGCTACTGAATCCTGCTTTTTAGACAGCAGGGGTACAAAACCCTTTCAAGAGCTAAGGGTGTGTTAGGACTATTCCTGATTTGTCTAAATGTGGCGTTACAAGTTGTATGGGCGGGAGAGAAGAGGCAAAAGATGAGTCTGGGACCCTCCACTTATTAGGGGGTAATAATCTGGGATCCCTTCTCGTAGCTTTAAACAGAGGAACTGCAGCAAAGTACACTCTTAATATTTCCTCCCTGTTCCCAGCAGCCCCGAGAGGAAGAAATCCAGGGTGGCACAGGAAAGGGCGTAGCTGTGGGAACCCCTGCGCTCGCTGCTGCTCCTGCTTGCAATCTGCCTGCCCTTCCCTCCTCGTTTTTGGGAGTAGGAAAATGTGGTTGGACCGCGGCGGCGTCCCTCGGGAAGAACCAAAGGCCCTGGAGCTTGGGCAAAGCGCTTTGTAGGTCAGAGCCCGTGTGCACAACACCCCGCGTTGAGGTGCGAGCTGCTGCCTCAGCACCTCGCACTGAGAGCTCCTGCAGCACCTTCAGTGCTGTGGTTTGGGCTGAGCCCCCCTGCGCCTGCCCTGCCCGTGCCCCAGGAGGGGCTGGGGGAGCTGGGTCTCACCCTGTAGCGCTCGATGAGTTTGAAGCCCACGACGTGCTGCAGCTTCCGCAGGCAGATGGGGCACGGCTCCAGCGGCCGCAGCAGCGCCTCGTCCAGGCTCAGGGCGCCCTGCATGATGCACTGCAGCCAGCGGCACGTCCCCAGCCCCATCAGGTGGCAGATCTCGTGACAGGTCACCTTTCAGGGAAGCAAAAATCACATCTTTCAGGAAAGCAAAATTGGCAGCAGTGCGTGGTCATTCCTATTTTCACCGCCCTCTCCTCTCCCTCCTCTGCTGTTCCACTTTCCCTAAGTCTAACCAACTTGTTGCTGAGCAATGGCACTCCTCCAGCCAAGGCTTTTCCAAGGAGATAGGAAAACCTGGCTGCCTCTTCCCAGCTCCATGTTTGCACTGTGGAAAAGGCAGGGTGGCTGTGGGAGAAGCAGCTGTGGGAAGCCCCTATAGGCAGCATGTTTGGAGCTGTGGGGCAGTGCTGCTGCTGCTCTTCCCCAAGGACAGTGTGGTATTTGGAGGGGTTTGGTTGTTTTGGGGGTTTTTTAAGGAGGAAAACCAATCCCACTGGGGCCTGAAAAGAGCAACACAGCCTGTGTGAGAAATGTGTAAGAAGATATTGGCAATAACAGATCTGGGTCCTTCCAGAACAGACTCCATTAGTGTTTGTGCCAAAGCAAAAAAAAATGAGCTGGAGTCAGCTGGCCAAGCATGACTGCCTTGGGAATTAGCAACCATGGAAAGGCTGAGGATGGAAGATTCCTCTCCTCTTCCCATTGCCATTTAATATAATTTGAAAATATTACAGGAAGAGACCTCAAACTAGAAAATCCTGAGCAAATACCAGGGGAGCAAAGGGAAATGGTACAGAAGGTGCTGGTGTGGCTGTTCCGTGTGGGCCAGCTTTGGGAGGAACACTGGAAGTGGAGCTGGGATAGGGCAGATGTTGGGGTGAGGGAGGACAGCACTCATCAAGAGGATGTGTTGGAGAAGAAGGGGGCTTAAGGGCACCTGTGTATAAATACTTGTGCAAACTTGGCTGAGGCATTATTCTCATCCATCCATGTGACAGGTCTGGCACAGGGACCTTTCGCCTTACAGGTGCCAATGTCTGAGGTTGGGAAAATCTCCCCTGCCCAGCCATCCATTAATTTCACACAACTCCACCAGATATTCTGATTAACCTCCAAATGCTGTATCAGCTCACACATCCTACTGCCCCTGCAGCACTTCACAAGGAAAACACTCAGGATTATCCAAGCACGAGCCTGCGAGCTGGGCAGTGTTGTCTCAGTACTGCTCCATGACATAACCTGGCCTAGTGGAAGGTGTCCCTGCCCATGGCAGGGGTTTGGAATGAGATGGTCTTTAACGTCCTTTCCAAGCCAAACCATTCTGTGATTCTGTGATGAGGCAAGTCCTGTAGCCTCACTGATGTTGTCATTTGCTCCAGTGGTGAGGGGAGTAGAAGTTGTCTATGCAGTGCACTCAAATACAAGCTCTTTATGTCTGAATTCAGTGTGTGGACTTAGCTGTGCTTGCCTGTGCTCCTGGGAGCAGAGTCTCATGCCTGCTTCTCTGGGCTGAGGCATGGATTATGCCCTGGCCTGAAATATTTAACCCTACCCAGGAAGAAACACGGGCTGCAGGAGCTTGCTGGTCCTACCTTACAGCACTGGACCATCTCCTGGGCGCTGAACTGCAAGGTCCGGTCTCTGCCCTCCTTGCTGACTTCACACAGCTCTTCCTGCTGCGTGGGTGGGTTCAAGCTGCTACAACCAGCCTGGGGGAAATCCCCAGAAAACCTGGCAAAGCTGCAGACTCCCACTTCTGTGAACAGAGGGGAGTACAAGTCAGAAATCTGCTCTCTTACAAGTGTCTCTCACCTTCGGCAGCATGAAAATCTAGCTGTGGGAGCACAGTCCAGCTGAGCACACGGGTGTGATGAGACCCACTTCCCAAAAGGTTTGCAGCACCTCATTACCTCAGGAGCCCTGATCCCCCTAATTTTAAACAGGGAAAATCTGGTTCCTCTTACCAGGGTATAACATGTTAAGGATAAGATTTGGCTACTCCAGTCTCCCAGGGAAGGCTTTTTGGTACAGTGCTGCCTTATTCATGTGTTGTGCTAGATCATGAGGGGACACCAATCCCACCTTGTCCTGGCAGGAATTTGCTGAATGTGAAGCTCCAGGTCTCACATGGGTAAAGGTCCAGCAGAGTGAGTCCAAGGACACACAGGGCATCCATGGGCTTGTTGTTCTTCAGGAAATTCAGGATCCCATCTGGACAAATACAGGAGAGACGTTCATTAAAACGAAGCATCCCTGGAAGGCACATAAGAGCCAGAATTTCTACTTCTCATAGGAAGGAGGATGTCATCCAAGCCACAGGCACCCAGAGCTGCTGGATTCATCATCTCAGATGGAGAACCATGGCTGTGTAGCTCATCCCTCAAGCAGGAGAAGACTTTGGAAGTGGTGCTGAGCACAGAGTTGAAACAAAGCAGAGATGTAGGTGAATTCAGTACTAACCCACGGAAATGAGAACCTGGGAGCAGAACTTCCCTCCAGGCATTTCAGAACTGAGCTGGAGCAGCCCCAGGGCTGCAGTGCTGGGTCTATGATGAGCAGTGCTGCCCCTGGTACCTGCAAACAGCTCATTCCAGGTGGGTATTTGTGCTGTGCGAGTTTGGCAGCTGGCAAACCCCTTCCCCTGGGGAGCTGTGTGACACTTGAACCCAAATTTCCTATCATGAAAGGCCAGGGAGTTGCCCCCCTGCACCACCCAGGCCAATAATTTACTTTGGCTCTGGACAAGAGATGGGAGAACTCGGACTGCACCAAATCAACAGTGCCTTCCCATGGAGCTGATCCCATCACTTTGCAGAGCTGGACCTAAACATAACAACTGAAAAATACAAACAGCAGAGGAAAATATGATGAAAGTCACTTTGTTTTTCATTCCTGTTTCCAGCCTCAAAGCTCTGGGCTTTCCACAGGAACAGGATTTCTCCCTTTTCACTCCCTTCCTCATCCCCTCCCTGCTCAGGCAATGAAGGGCCGTTCCAGGCATTTCCTAAGGGAGAACCCGTGCCCATGTGCCAGGCTGGTGTCGTTATGGGCTCTCTGCTCCCAGGTCCTTCCTTACCTGCGTGGAGCTGGACCCTGTCCGAGTCCCGGCTGTGGCGGAAGCAGCAGTGAATGGAAGAGACTGGGATGGAGGGAAGGCACTTCACACGGAGACCCAGGAAGAAAGACTCCACACAGCTCTGGAGGGAATCCAGCAGCGAGAGCCCAGCGGGCCCTTCGATTAAGTCTGAGAAGAGAAGCCCTTGTCAGTCCCTTGAAGTCAGGGTGAACATTAGGGTCTGAAGGTGTTTGTGGGACTGGTTATGGTAACTGGGGAGGGGGCAGACTGGTTCATTCTGGAGCTAATTGCTTACTCTGGGATGTGGTGGACACCTCTGGGTGGTTATGGATATAGGGGAGAAGTGGAACCTCTTCCTGAGAGCTTGCTCAAGGCACTAGTACGCTTTCATTAGCAGAGCAGATGTGCTGGAAGGTTGTCTCCTGTTTATGTTGTGCAGAAAGATTAATGTGGGAATGGGTGGCTGTGTTTAATGAACCGTCAGAGACAGACCTCCAGAAATGCTGGTTTCTCCAGCACTGTTTCTTATGTAGATATACATATATATATATGTATGTATGTATGCATAAACTCATAGCAAGGCTCACCCAGGGGCACACATACCATTTATATGGCAGGTCTACCCATGGCTGTCACCATGGCTTGTGACTCTGGACTGGGGGCACGTCAGGGCCTTGGCTGTTGCTCTTGCCTGTGCTGTGGCCATTGCGTTTTGCAGGTGAGCGCTCAGAGGAGGGTGTTAGCAGCACTCAGCACCACCCACCACCCTCCTGCGTCTTCCCAGGTGGCCCAGCAGGGACTCCCCCATCACCTATAGGCTGCAGGTAGATGTGCTTCCGACAGAAGTTCTGCTTCCTCCTCAGCACGGCGTGGTAGAAGGTCTCGAAGTCCTCGGGGGCGTCGGGGTGGCTGAGGAGCCAGTCGAAGGCCGTGCGGATGAGCAGCGTGCAGAAGAGCGTCCGCCGCGGGTTGTAGGCCTCGGACAGGAACAGCTTCTCGGCCCGGGAGAAGGCCTTGGCGTAGAGCTCCTGCAGCGCGGGGTCGGTGGAGATGAGCGCGTCCTTGAGCGCGCGGGGCCCGAAGCTGAACTCCTGCGCGTGTTTGCACTGCAGCATCGCGGGGCCCCGCGGCGGCGCGGCCTGCGGGAGGGACGCGGCGTCAGCACCCGGCCCCGCGGGCGCCCGGAACCCCCTCACGGCAGGGTGAGCGATGTCCCGCCTGCAGGGATTCACTGGGAGCCTGTAAACACTGCGCTGGCCTGCAGCCCTCCTCCAGCCCTCCTGGAGCTCGCCCGGGGCCCTACGCTTCGTGTAAGGGGTTCCGCACGTCCCTGTGAGTGCCACCGGCTCGGGGACCCTGTGCCAGCAGATGGTGCTCAGGAATGCACAGCCCCAAAATGCTGCCGGGTGGCTGGAGTAAACTAGGTGGCTTGGCTGGTTTGGGGGTTTTTTGGTGCTCTATCCTGAAGCCTCGATAAGATGGGAAATACCTCTGGGTGTTGTGCAAATGGTTGCATGTGGAAAGGTGGTGCTCCTCTTTGCTTGGGATAAACCACACTTCTTGGGACAGGTCCATGTCAGGAACAAAGAGGTCAATCTTGGTCTTTATCTGTCTATCAGAAGCCTAAACTCCTGATTTACCTGACACCAGTGAAAGCAGCTGTTCCCTGTTGCCAATTTCCTCTAACAGCTTTTAATCTTAAGCATTATCCCAGGGCATGTGCTGGCTCCCAGCGCTGCAGGATTTGGGGAGGTTTGCCCGGCCAAGGTGGGATTTGCTGTGCGAGGCTTGCGTGTGCTGGTGGTGCCTCTCCAGCAGGACACGCTCGGGCCCATTGCCATCGTGTCCCTTCGTGAATAGCTCCATGTCACACTGCATTAGCATCAGCAGCGCTGGGGATGATGTAAAGTGGTAAATAAAGAGCAAATGAAAGCCTGCAGCACAAAGAAACTAATTTGGAGCACCCTGGAAATATCCTCTCCAGGGTCCTTTCCGAGGCCAGTGTTCTCCGAAGCTGCAGAAGTCAAGCACCTATTTCCCACTGCAGTCTGTGCACTTGGGGAGATTCCAGTAAACACCTTGGGGAAAGGGGAGAAATAAGAGGAACCAAAGCAGAGCCCCTACGACTAATCTATGTCTGGATTTTTCCAAAGACATTAATGTTTTGGAAGATCATGCCAAGCAGAACTGGAGCATTCTGGAGCAGTACTTCAGGCTTTTTGCCTATCTACAGGTTAAGTGCTCCACCTGTACACAGCAGAACGAAAAACACAGGGTATATAGGCAGAAAAGCACAGGATTTCTAGGAAAAAGTGTTATCTTCTACTAGGCAAGTTAATATTAACTTTAAAGGAGCCAGAGAAGCTTTCTGGGTGGCTACCAAATGCCACCAGCTGCTGACCATCACTGCTCTAACAGCAGCATTCAGTCACAGAAAAAAAAAGAGATTAAATATTTTAAGGAGGAACTGGTTAAGACTGTAATTTAAGTAGGTCTGCAGCCTAGTTCTGCCAGGTAAGTGGCATTCAGTGGCCCTTGAGGACAGCACTATAATTAAGCACATTCAATATTTTAAAAAAATAGTACCAACACGAGCCGAAGCCTTTCCTCAGTCATGCAGAGGTGGTTTGCACTGTAAGAGCAAAGTGGCAGCCCATTAAAATTAACACTGAATCCCTTCACATCCAACCCTTGGGAAGAGCTGTGTATGTATGAGCAGTCCTTAAAAGGCCTCGTTTTGTGTGATCTTTTCTGTCTCTAAGGGTGTGTAGCCTGGAGAGGGAGTGGGTAAGCAGTTTTCTTTCATTTTGGCAAGCTTTGTATTTCACTCACATTAAAGGCTGACAGCAGGTGGCACGGGGGGATCTGAAATGGTACAAGGGCCCTAGTCCAGTGAAAGTTTAGAAGTAAAATCTGTGATACTTTCTCAGCTCTTTTTACTGCCCACAACTGACCAAATTGCTCCTGCTGTTTTCACAGGGAGCAGCAAGAGTTTGTGTGATGTTGCTCTGCACTTTGCACCCAAATCTCTACACTTCTGACTTGCTTCCAGATTTGGGAGGACAAAGTGAGAGTCTGACCCCAGCAGGTCATCAGGAGTTTTGCCTTGGATTAGGGTGAAGATTTGCAATTTCGCAATAGACAAGATTTCACTCGTTCTGCACAACCTTTAAATACAAGCCTCATTTTCCTGGTGATTGCAGAACTTCCACTGGGAAGCTATTGGCAATATTCAACTCCTTGAGGATGTGATCCTGTGAGCTGCTGCCTGTCTAGTGCTCCCAGGGAAGTGAAGGAAGAGGCTTTGCACTTGGTCCTGGTTGAGACTGGTCACGTCAAAGGATTTAAATTTTAAAGTTTCTGGAGGCACGAGCTGCTTTCGTTAGTGTTTCAGGCAATAACTGGAGTGTCAGTCTGGGGAGGAGGAGCTGGTTACAAAATGAATGGATTTTTCTCTGCTAAATGGGAAGCAGCAAAGAGTGGATGTATGTGACACCAAATACAATGAGTGCACAGTCTTGTAGTGAGTGTTCCCCCCAGGCTCCTTCATGGAATATAGTGTGAGCTCAAAGCTATGGGATATACATTGTTTCCTAAGACTCCCTAAAAGGGGACATTCACCCAGCTCCAGACATTCCCAGCTGTGACCATGGGTGTTTTGTGATGTTCACCATGCCCAAGGATGCCCATGATGACTCTTCAGTGGTTCAAAAGCTCAGGCAGAGGAATTCACTTGCAGGAATTCAGTCTGGACTGACATGTGCCTCCTTCTCCTGGGGAGCCTGGCTTTGCTTCCAACAGAATAGCAGCAACCCACTACACTCTCCAAATCCAACACAATTACTTCTCTTTAGTAAGCTTTTCTAAAATACTTCACTGGAGAAAATTAATGCTTCAGAAAATTTTTATGGACGACTTTAGTAGTTGAAAAAAGAAGCTGTTTTACAACATTAGCTATAGTAGATGTTATTTGTCTTGGTCTAATGTATGAAGATGGTGTTTTATTAACTGAAGTAGAACAACAGGGCTTTATAATTTTCAGGTCTTGTGCTGAAGGTGCCTGATATAACTCTCTGAGGCCAGTGCCTCAGGAGGGAATGGCACTTTGGCTTGGATAGGTTTTTCCCAACTCACTTTTTAAGATGCTAAGGTGAGGATAAAGAAGTGGAAGCAGCAATGCATCCTTCTGCCCTTCAGGTATTTAGGAAGGAGACATCATGCCTTTAAAGTAAAAAGAAGCTAATTTGGCCCCTTGTTCAATGACAAGCTGTAGGACCCGACCAGCACGTCCTGGGGAGGAGAAAGTAACTCTTTTTGTTTAAAAGGCCAGTAATTTGTAGTTGCACTTGAGAAAATGCTTTAAGCAAGATAATAATGTAGAGATCTGCTGCAAGTGGAGACACTCTCCACATCCACTCCCGTGCCATTCTCTACTTCCACAAGGAAAACACCCTATTCCCAATACACATTTTGCCATTCCATCTTGCAGACATTTGCTAATACTGGATTTTTTCCTGGGCAAGGCGCACCCGTGTTGGACCGTATGAAGTCCATGAAGGTTGGGAAGGAGCAATGTCCCTGTATGCAGGATGGAACATGTGCCTGTGCTTTGGCACCCACAGGGAAGGAGCCTGTGCTGGGAATCCTCACCCAGTTCATGGAGACCCTCCTCTTTTTTTCTGTTATTTGCTTCTTTTATATTATTCATCATCACATCCATGCAGGGCAGAGGAGACACAAAGAACCCAAAGGTTTTGGCTCATGGCTCCTTGTTTGCTCGTAGCAACAGCCTTTTCCAAGGATTATGTTGTAGGACCCCAGTTGTGGCCTTTCTGTTTGTGGCAGGAGCTCCAAGGACAACACACTCCCTGTGTCTGGCTTTCAGCACTACACAGAGGTTTCAGATTAGATTGGGCACATTACACAAATCTGTTTACTATGGAATCTAACACACTTTTTTCATGGTGGGTGTTTTCACAAGAAATGCCCCAAAATCGGGGCTCAGCACATGATACTTAGGCAGTCTGTACACTCCCTTTCCCACAGTAACCTGTTAATGTGCTTCATGTGCAATTCAGGTTACTCATAAATTATTCTCTTTGCAAATCAGACATCTATAAATTATTCCCTGTAATTGAAAATTACCTATGAATTATTCTGTTTGTAATTCATAGATATGTCATTTATTCTCTAATATATTGACACTGCTTTCTTGGATAGAGATGCCTGGGGCTGACAGTAACAGGATGATTCTCAAAGGCCAAGGCAATATTGTAAAATGTGAGTTCATTTGGGACATTCTGACAAGACAGGAACGGTCTTGTGTGCAGAAACTCCATGTTGTACAGGTCCAGAAAGGGCACTCGGTGCATAATGGTTTTATTTGGTATTGTAGAGAATTTGGCCCTAATATTGCAGAGATTGTATTTATATATTTTTTAAGTTGGTCATTCTAAAGTTATTTATTTTATAAATCAACTTGTAAGTAGTTTCTAACTCTGACTCTCCCATAGGCACTGCAGGCTGCAGAAGCACAGACGGAAATTCCCTGTGTTCCCTTCCCCTCTCAGCTCTTGTGAAGTATTTGAAGCAGACCGGCTTAACCCGGGCTCTTCCCATGTCAGAGGGGCATTAGCAGGTCTCTCAGCACTGATTAATTGCCTTTGGTAGGTGCTGTACTGTAAACAAGCAGCGATAGTGCAGAAAATTCATCGCCAGTCAACAGAAACAGAAAGCCCAGAGCAAACATAACGAGCGATAACTGATTATCAACACATGCCCCGGCTGCTGAACAGCTCTTTCCCTGAGATTTTCACTTGGTGTCTGCTGCTGCTGCCCCAGGATCAGCCTCTCCTTCCCGGAGCTCCCCAGTATTGCACCGAAGACAGCCTGAAAGCAATTTTCTCAGTTTATTTGTTGACATGTAAAGAAAGAGATTTTTCTTGACTGAGAAGCTCTGCTCCAAGTAAAATTCTCACTGGTCCCGCTCCTTCCTCGAGGAGCTCAACCCAGCCCCTCGCACAGAGCCAGGCTTTGCCTGCTGAGTAAGCTCAGCTGCTGGGGTCACACCAAACCTGTTTGGCCAGGTTCAGGCCTGAAATGGGGGCATTTCTTCACGCTCAGCACTTCTCAGAATCAATCCCCTGTGCCCGCGGAGAAAATCCACTCTGGACCTGCTCAGCCCTGTGCTTGCACCCTCACGGAGCTGTGGCATCCCCTGTTCACTTGGTGGTAAAGGGCCACGAAACGCCGAGTCAGATCTGTGTGTGTTCCAGCCCATAAACTCAGATACAGCCTTCTGGCCTCACCTGCTGCCAGATCCCAATAATATTTGTGTGTAATGTCTCTAGAATATGTCTGAGGCTCAGAAACAGATGGTCTCAAGAAGAGTCATTGCTGGTGCTGTGGAAACCTTCAGGGATTCACACATGCATTTACTAGGAAGAGAATCTACCTGTCCTGTTGGAACTGCGATTGATATGTTATTGCTGCAAGACTCAATCCTGGAAGTTTGTCCTCCCATGAATCCACCTCATTAATTAACTTGGACTGCTGAACAAGTTAGTTGGACAACTCAACATTATGAAAAAAGGTTTGCAGCATGGAAGACTACATTTGTAAAGGTCATTAAATACCTGAGATGGAGGCAGATGCTTCCATCTCTCCTTATTTAAATATTCTTATTTAAGTGTTCTTAAGTATTTAAGAACACATACACGTCCACTTTGCCCTTGATTTTGTTTTATGTTAAAGCCTGCTCTCTCAATACGCTGTTCTTCATTTTAATATGTATTGAGGACATAATGCAAGTACATTATGCCTTGTTTCAGTCTTCTCTGCTAAGGATTTTATTTATTCTGTGCTTGTACAAAGTCCTACCCTTTTTTTTTTCAGTTTCTGCAATTTGAGGTTCTGTAAGTGTCATACAAACATTCAGGAACTTCTCTGTGCTACCCTCCAAAAAGTAAGCTGACAGTATGTGCCCTTCCCCCTCCTCTTATTTACCATTTTCAGTGTTTTCTCTGTTCGTTTTAGTTTGGTTAAACTGCCTGTGATGCTTCTCCCTAGCACACATGTGACAAAAGGCTGGCTGTGTTCTCCTTCCCTGGCTCTGACATGAAACAATCCCCCACAATCCGTGGCCGTGTGCTGTGCACTTGCTAACCAAAGACCCGAAAGCGCCGAGCAGCATCTATCAGAGCTGTACAGCAAACGTAGCACTGCAGAGATACCCGAGCTCTAATCACTCACAGCTCCAGGCACTTTGCTCTTCATCATACTTGTCTAGACAGACTAAATGGTCTCTGTGAGACAACCCCAGTATCAGCCAGGAAAGCGGCTGCATTTTCCATACGGATGAACTCCCAAACAGGTAGGGCTATGGGTGGGTATTCCCTGGAGCACAGGCGTTAGGAAGTGGTTCATCCCGCGGTATAAACGCGCTGGAACGCGGTGCCTCCTCCTCCCGACACGTCAAGTGCTTTTTAAGCGGTGCTGCCAGGTAGGGGATGTTTGTGGGCATTTTGCAGCCGAGGAGAAGGAGGGGGCTCCACGGTATTACTGCAGCCAGAGTGTCTGGGGCGGACAACGCCAGAGCCCAAACCCAAGATTTCAGAGGGGCCGGCTGTACCCTGACCCCCAGCCCGCTCTGCCAACCCGAGGGTTGCTGCGTAAGAGGCATGTTCTGGAAAGGCTGCAGAAGCAGGTGCTGCTCTTGGGACACCTGAGGCCCCCCCCGGCCCTGCTGATGTGGAAAAGGGGCTGCTGATGCTGGTCCCCGGTGCGGGAATCGCACGGGTGGGTGTGCAGGGAAGGAACAAGTCCCCCAGCATCCTGGGACGACGCACCAAGCACGAACACCGAGCTCTGCCCCCGGCACCCCAAACCCCCGGAAGGGTGCAGCAAGGGCAGCCCCGACACTCGGGAGAATGCCCGGGCAGGACCCCCGGAGCTCGTGGGGATGATGCCCGGAGCACATCCCCGGCGAGAGATGCCCCGAGCGCGGTCACTAGCCCCCGGCAGGGATGCCCTAAGCGTGACCCGCCTCCACCGAGGGAGGATGCCCCGGGCACGGCCACCGGGGAAGCGATGCCCGTCGCCGGGGAAGCGATGCCCGTCGCCCCGCGAGATGCCCGACCCCGGCCACCCTCACCCGCGGAGAGGTGCCCGTCACCCCGGGGGCGATGTCCATCACCCGGGGAGATGCCCCAGCCCGCGCTGCCCCGCCGGGGGGGTCCCGCCGCACGCCGGGGCCGCCCGGACCCCCCTCCTCGCCGGGCCGTGCCCTCCCCCGAAGAGGCGACCCCGCGCCCCCCCGATCTGCCCGGGAAGGCAGGACAGGACAGGACTCACCGCCCGCCGGGCCGGGACTGCGGAGGCCAGGAGGTGCGGCAGGGCCGGGGCACCCGGCTCGGGGCTGGCGAGGCGGAGCGGAGCCCGGCAGCGGCGGCGGCGGCAGGAGGAGCAGCAGGAGGAGGAGGAGGAGGTGGAGGAGGAGGAGGAGGAGGAGGAGGAGGAGGAGGAAGAAGAAAAGGGGGAGCAAAGGGGGGCTCGGCCCCGCCGCCGGGAGCCCGCGGGATTCGCCGAGCGGCCGCGCGGAGCCGCCTCCTGCGGGGCCCGGGGCAACCGCCGGGGGGAGCCCGCGGGCAGGGCTGCGGCACCGGTCGGACCCGCGCGGGCACCGGGGGACACCCGGGGATACGAGGGGGACACGGAGCGCAAGGGGAACGCGGGGTGCGGGAGGGACTCGGGGTGCGGGGCACAGGACACGGGGTGCGGAGGGGGTCAGGGGATACGAGGGGGACACGGGGTGCGGGGGCAACAGGGGGATTGGGAGCAGGACACGGGGTGCGGGGGGAGGACACGGGGTGCGGGGGGCAGGCGGGGATGGGGAGCGGGACACGAGGTGCGGGGATCAGGACCGGCCCCGGTCGGGCCCGGGAGCAGCGGCGACGGCGGCGGGTCCCGCTCGGCTGCCGGAGACTGGGAGGGCAGCGGGAGCGCAGTCAGCCGTCGTTTTGGGAAGCGCATTCCCGAAAGAGCCCGGGGCTGAGCAGCACGGCGGTGCCGGCGGGTGGAAACCCTTTAATCTGTGCTCTAATGAGAGCTGGGCGACGAGCGGGTGTCTGGGGACCGGTTGTGCCGGCGGCTGGTGCCATCCTCGCCCTGGGAGCCGTGTTTGCATTCGCCTTGATGCCTCGCTCAGAGCATCGCTCCCACATGACCTGGATGCATTTCTGTGTCCCACGATGTCCTTTAATTCGGGAATATTATCTGTTCTTGGAAAGGTTAATTACATTAAAGGAGTGGATCTCTGTTCCCATTTCTTCATGGCTTCATTTATTTTGCCTTTCATGTTTTGATCTCTTCAGTGCTTTGATCCCTCATTTCTGCCATCCCTAGATGGAAGGAAAAAGGAATACCCTGGCCGGGACCCAAGTGTGTCCCTAAGAGAGATAAACTGAAATTAGGAAAAACCCCATATTTTACAGCTTCAGTGGTCCTGGCAGCCCAAATGCCACCTGCATGCCCAGCAGAGCCACGGGCCTTGCAAGGGCCAGCAGAATGTCCTGTCGGAGCTGAGGGGGCCATGGAAGTGGACAGATGACCGTGGGCCGTGCTGCAGGATTAGCAAGAACCAGGATGAGACCATCACTGCGTGCTGCAGCCTGCGTGCCCAGGACCTGCATTGCTCTGAAGGCACTGGCAGCATCACTGGTGAAAAATTGCCCTAATTTGCTGCTCTCATAATCAGGCCAAGGAGAAGCAGCAGCTTCTCTGGCAGCAGCGGCTGCTCGTGAATCTTCCTTGTGGGAAACCTTCGTGAGATTCAGCAGGTGGGAAAGGCAGGAGGGAATTCTGAGGCTTTGCAATAGCATCCTCTCCCACTTCCCCTGCTATCCCAAGCACAGGAGACGCCCTCTGTGCTGTTTTAATTGGTTGCTGCTTGTAATTAGACTTTATTTGTATTAATTACTTAAATTATGTATTTATGAGTTGCTCCAAGTACACCATCAACACGTTTAGAACCATAACAAGCCTCAAAGAGCCAGTTCCTACATGAGGAAGCTGTGAAGTAAAAACCAGGCACACTGATACAGCACGCTCCCAAAATGCATAATTTTTTGTTAAACCTGTTGTGTAAACTTAGTAATTAGTAGTTGGCTTAGCTGCCAGCCCACTGACCGACCAGCACAGGTAAACAGGATTAGGGGTGTTGTTAAATGTTCTCATAATGATGGATTTATCCTGGGCAGACACAGGAGGAGGTGGGTAGTCCTTGTCTGGCAGAGTTGACAGTGAGGGACATGGAGGCAGCGACAGAGAGAGAGATGAGGAAACAGCCACACAGTCACTCTTTGACTTTTTAGGAGGCAAGTGCTTTTATTGAGAGAAGATCAGGAACAGGAAGGGAAAAGGGAGCAGGATGTGGTCAAAAATCAGATGAGAAGACAAACAGGGGTTCAAGAGAGCAGTGGATCAGAGGGGTGGGGATTTGGGGCCGTGGAGGGAGCGGGAGGGCGCCGGGACAGCTGCACTCAGCATTCGCTCAGCTGTGATTAGAGCTGGTCACAGCAGGGATGTGGTGCTCACCACAAGTGCCCTTTATCTGCAGTGATCAGCAGCAGTCACCATTCTGCTCTCAAATCAGTTGTTAATGCAGAGTTGTGTTTCCTGGAGCAGCCACGATCTGTGTCCTCCACGCGAGATGTGAAATACAGAGGTGCATGCCTTGGGCAGTTGGGTGCAGGAAACTTCATGGGGCAGCACGTCTCCAGGGAGGGGCAAAATGAAAATACCCCAAAACTGATGCCTGAGACTGGAATTTAAGCTACTGTAGCTATTTGGCTGAAGAAAGTTGTACAGATACACAAATAGCCCCATGAGGAGAAAAGGCAGGTACCCACGAGCTGTGCAAGCCAGAGAGAAGAGACACAGCCCAAACCCACAGCTGCAGGCTGAAGCCAGACTCATTGAAATGAGAAAATAGGCATTAATTTTTTAAAGAATGAAGTTGATTAGCTGCTGGAACAAATTACTGAGGAAAGTGAAACTCTTCCCATACGATAGTGTTTTCTATTCAAGATAAGATGCCTTTCCCCAAGTGGGCTTCAGCCAAGCACACGTTCCTGGGTTCAGCAGAGCGAGGATGGGGTGAAATGTAGTGATCTGTGCTCTGAGAAGGTGAAGAGGTGACTCTGTGGTCCCACCTGGATTTTAGGAAATGAATTGAAGATTGTGCTCTTGGTGTGTGTTTCTAAATCCCTCCTGGATGGTACTCTTAATTTCACTTTGTGCTGCCACCACAAAGCATAGATGCACACACAAGTAAACTTTCTGGAAGTTTGGACATTAGCAGAGAGAGCGGCGTGGGCTCAGCTCGTGTTTTCTCTTTGCTGGTCAGCCACAAAACCCTGAGCTGCATTTGGGCAGTGCTGTAGAATTACCAGCAGCTACCTTGACGTTGGTCCTAAAGCAATTGCAGCCACATCTGTCTCACCTTTGGACTGTGTTGTGCAACAAGGAGGAGAATTAGGGAATGCACACATACAAAAAAGTAAGAATCTTGTCTCATTGCTTCTATGGAAATAAGGCAACTGCAAAATGTGCTAGGCTCAAAAGCCAAAGCGTGAGATCTCCTACATGTTAATGATGGAAAGAAGGGGAAACAGGACTGACTGGTTTGCACAGGAGATTGAGGGTTCTCCTCCTGGGAGCATGGACCTGTCTGGGGTCAGGTTCACTCCCTTTGCCAGCTGAAGATCTGTGGTGTGGTTCTGGTAGACAGAGGGTCTGAAGCAGGAGATGAGGAGTTATCTAAGAAGGTTTCACCATGAACAGGAGAGTCTGAGGATGCCCATCTGACAAGGCTACAGGAGGTTTTTGCTTCCTCACTGAAATCAGTTGATTTGGCTCCCTGCCATACATCAGAGGGCGTGGAAAGGACATGAAATGTTCCTTGTCTCCTCCACTGATACCATAAAAATGCAGTGCATTGTGCGGGTGCTGTGGAAAGGCCCCTCCTTTGCCCAGCTGCTGCCCTGGATTGGGTAGTGCCATCCCAGTCGTGTGCCAGGGCATGCCCTGCGATGCTGCCTTGTGCCCTATCCACCACTTTTCCCCAAAAAACCCACGGATGAACCTCATGGAGCTGTGGATGAACAGCGACATGAGCGTGGTACTCGCAGTTTTCCATGACTGCCTTGAGAAATCCAGTCGGCAGCAGTGCAGGACAGCTTCCTCCCCTCTGCAGGAGGTGGCAGAAGAGAAGCAGAGAGCAGCAGGCACCTTCTGGTAGGTGCTGGAGTGGGGGCATCAGTGTCCCTAAGGCAGCGCCGGACCAGCAAGATTGTCCCTCTCCGCTGTGCCCTGGCACAGTCTGGGCTCTACTGGCAGCTTGGGGAGGAGCTTTAACGAAAACAAATGTTTGGCTGCTGCTACTGTAGTGCCACAGACTTTAAGGAACAAACAGAGAGAGCCCAGCCCCTCTTTGATTAGCAAGTGCAATCTGCTGCCACAGCTGATGCTGGAGGAAAAGATAAGAGAGAGAAAAAGAGAACTGCTCCGGAGTGAAGACGAAAACATTGGGCAGAAGATCTGTGGGCGGATGAAAGGGAGCCATTTATTTGCAAATAAGTTGCTAGATGAGGCTTCCATGTGCATCTGGGCAGCTTCTAATACTATGGGCTTATTCAGAGCTGAGAGTTTTGACTGGAGTTGGAGTCTCTTGAGACGTCAGCCCACATGTCTAGGCAGTAGCTGGGCCAAGTGTCTCGTGCCAATCTAAGGAAAATTCGAGGGTCTTCTTCACTTTTTACCACTGATTTTGTGTCTCTGTGGGAAGCCAGTGTGGATGCTCCATGATTCATTCCCATGAGGAAGCATGATTTCAGGTCCCCAGATGGTTGCAGAGGCAGAAGAGGGGGCAGATATATATTTTTACAGCCGGGAGAATGCAACTTCACTGTACAAATTTGGCCCGGCTTAGAAGATCTGGAGAATGTACAGAATGATTATTTATTGATATGTTTTCATGATTGTTTTCCTGTTGGCTCCTGATTAGGCTTTAGGAACACTGAGGAAGGAGGATGCTGCTGCCTGAGCAATCCATCCCAGGATTTAAACTCAGCCTGGTGTCTGATCTGTGTGTTCCCTGGGATTCAGCAGAGTCCACTTATTGAGACCAGCAGAAATAGCATTTTGCTTCCTGGTTTCAGAGGAGGTGTTAAGTAGGACATAGATAAATTTGGGAATATTAGTAAGAGAAGAGGTGTAGCTATTTCTTTTGAAATGATCTTTGATAAACGATCTTTGGGCAGAGAACTGTGAAGAGCTGCCCTTTCTAGAAGGCTAGAGGATGAGACATTTGCAGATAGGAAACTTCTTCTGATGCAATAAATTATTGGGCAGAAATGGATGTTTGGGAGCATTTCAAGTTTCTATATATGCAGCCCTGGCACTGAATCCTGCAGCACTTCAGCTCAGGGAGTGTCTTGCTGATGTCAACAGTTCATGGCCAGGTCATGTCCTGCACTGGCGTCTCAGTCGACATGAATTTGGGGACCGCTGTGTGATGGTGCAGGTGGAGAGGTTCTTGGTGGTGGCACCTGTTTCAAGGTTTATCAGCGTTTCTCCTGAGACGTAGAGACATCAACTTTCACATGGTCAATAATCTGAAACAGCCTCTCCCTGCAGAAGAAGGAAAGCCTCTGAATGAGAGGCGAAGCCCTGCACTGAGCTGTCTGCTTAATTAAAACGCCGCAGTGTGATGAAATATGAGATGGAGAGCAGAGGTAGTTGGAGGCACTGAGAAACAGAAATGCTCTCAAGTATTTTGCTGCAGAGGTGACTGGAGAATTTGCCAGGGGTCTGATTTTCTCCTTGTGCTGTCCTTCTCCAGGCGACTCTTGCTGGGCAGTCGGGTGGACACGTCACTGACCCAGAAACCTCCGGATGCCAGGACAGGTGTGGACACCGACCTGAGCTCGGGCACAAGGCAGAGGAGAACCACAGGGCTGCAGAGCCTTGAGCCAGAGCTCGTCTCTGTGTCTCGTTGGGCTGATGCACGGCTGTGATTTTTGGCTGGGGAACAGACCACAGCCCGGTTTGCTCCGGGCTGGGCGAGGATCCGCTCGCGCCTGGTGACGCTACAAAGGCGGCTAAAGGCCAAGTGCTGTCGCTGGAAACCAACTGTGAATTAATACACGGGGTGTGATTAATGTGCTTCTTAAATGCATTCATGTCCTGTCGCACTGGCTGCGGCTCCTGTGTCACATTTGGTGTTCTCGGAACATTTATTAGCCTTACAGATCCCTTGATTATTGCTTTCTCTTTTATAATTAAGCCATGAAACTCAGCATGGTGCAGCTTATGCAGTATTAATTCATGGCTGGCGTATTCTGCCTGTGCCCTAGGATAAGGCTAAATGCTGGCAGCTGGATTGCTCTCTGCACAGTTGCTATTCTGAAATTTTTTAATATGATTATAAAAATCACTTTCCGCTTGCGCGTGGGCAACTTGGGGCTCTGCACTGCCGCAAGCAGTGGCGAGATGAGGTCTGACTTCCTCGAGAGCAGGATCTGTGCCCCTGGCAGTGCTGGGAAAAGGGGTTTCCTCCTGCCCCAGGTGCCTGCTGATGCTCTCCAGGTGGATGCTGTTAGCTCTGCTCCGATGCTAATGCAGCCCCACGTGCACTCCAAGCCCCGTTCACCCTCCTTAGGACACACCTGTGAAAATGTCAGTCTTGCAAACGAGTTCTGTTTCTCTCCTTTTTGTCCTCCTTTTTGTCCTCCTTTTTCTCAAATGAAAGTTAAGCAGAATTCAGGATTTCCTGCGAGGCTGCAGCTCCACAGCCCCTTTCTGTCGGCAGCAGCTGCCGTGGATGTCTGAATAGTTTTCCTCCTGGCTGGTTGCTCCTGCCCCCAGTACAACAGTTTAACAGTTTGTGTGGCCATGTGGTGAGCTGAAAAGGGAACAAAAATAGCATTAAACATGTCTGTTTTATTTAACTTTTTTTATTTTCCCTCTCCTGGGAGCTAGTTGTAGGAGTGACTGCATTGAAGGAATTGGAGCTCAGCGCTACTGGCAGGGAAGGCACTGGAATGACACAGACCCAGTGTCCCAGCCACTGCTGGCCCAGAGGCAACAGTTTGAATGCAGAATTCATGAAGTCTTTGCTGGGCTGGGTGTTGGGCCACTTGCTATTTCCAAGGGGTAAATCCAAACAGCTTCGCAGTCACCTCCTTTGAGGCATGAGATGCAGCACGGGGCGGGCAGCCACGGGCTCCAGCAGCTCTGCCCACATGGCTCCGGTCCCCACAGCTCCTGGAAGTCCTACCAAATTTCAGATGTGGGGACAAACTGCCTGCTGCTGAAGAACAGTCATGTCAGTGCCCCTCGTGTGCTCTTCATGGGCTATAGATTGCACCGTGGAATGGCAGTTCCACTCGGCAGTGTATGAGTCAGTTACACACGTACCCAGCTGCTCAGGTTATTGATTATTGCTCATCAAACCATTTCTGCAGAGACCCGGCTGCTGATCATCTCAAAGCCTCTGTTTCAAAAAACCAGTGCCAAACCCTACGTGCAGGATGCAAAGCTGTAGTGCAGAAACTCTTTGAGCTCAGACGTTTCCATGGAGATGAATCTTTGATCTCGCTGAAATAAATAAAGGGCGGAGAAGATGCTCCCAAACTGGGGAGGAAGGCGAGGCTGATCCCCACGGGGCAGAAGTTCTCAACGGGAATTAGGGTGACAGGAGGCTTCTCTTTTTTTCCCCTCCCTGGTGCCATGTGTGGGGTGGCGGGGAGGTTGAGCCGTGTGCCCGCCAGCGGAGAACGCGCCTCTCACGCAGCCAGACAGACGGAGCTACACCTCGGAGCTGCCTGCTTTAGCTGCTCAGGAGTCAGACCTTTGTCTGCACTGCAATATTCACCTTGTTCTTCAGGATTTGGAGAGCAGAGGCACAGGGTTTTAACACCAGTGTGAGGCACGCTCCTTTTCTTGACTGGTGAAGCAATCTGAGGAATGAGAATAGCCAGGAAAAGTGCTGTATTTATGCATAAAATATAGAGGGGGGGGGAAATCGCATTTTACTCTGGCATAATGTGCAAAATAGAAGTGTTTACAATGCTGACACGGAGATAGTGACCAAAGGCAACAGTCAAGTTGGCTTCATCCACGTGAGTGAGCTTTGCACAGGCGACCCGTGTGTTCTCAGAGCTGCCGGCAGCATCGGGGCTGTTACTGCTGGCACTGGAAACTGAGCCTTCCGTGGATGGAGCGGAACAGAATTCCCTAGGGAAGGGTATAATTAGCCTCAGAGCTGCTGCTCGGTGTGGCTGCGGTCAGAGGCGCTCCGGTGTCCGGTTCAGGGCAGGGCGCGGGCAGCGGGAGGCGATCCCGGTGCCGGAGTGCCTGGATGCGCCGCTCCGCTCTCCGGGAGCGCTGCGGCCGCGGGTGCCGGGCTGTGCCCGCCTGTTCCCGCATTTCTCGCTCCGCCGGGCAGCCGGCTGCTGGCTCTTCCTGGTCACTTCGGATCTGCTCGCAGGACGCTGACGGATGTGTCCCTTTGTCTCTGCTGCCAGCACGGCCCCGAACAGGTTTTACTGCAGCGTGTAGGAGTGTGTGGGGTGGGCAAACTGCTGTGTACAGCTGGTGCAACACTGCTTTTTATCTTTTTTTTTTTTATATGATCTTTCTCAGATTCATTGAGCTGCCAGTTGTGCTGATTAGCGTCGATCTACTCCAGGGGTTTAAATACCTTGGTCTCACCCCTGCTTTCCCTGGAGCAAGTGACCCGTTTGTGCCTTGCTGGATCTCAGACTCCTGAACAATTCAACCACCACTTCATGTAATTTTAAATTTACAGTTTAAATGCTTTATTTATGAGGATAAATGTTGTCTACAGCTCTGAAATGTTGCAATCTCTTCCAAGTATTGCAGAAACCTTCAGTGTTGAATAAAGCCTACAGGTTCCCTTCAGAAGCTGACAGGTTGGGTTTTTTGTTGATTTTGTTGTTGTTGTTTCACATGACCCTCACTGAAAATACTGTCCTTGCTCCCTGTTTTCAGAAATGGGCCATTTAGCTGAGAAAACCATGTTGTTGTTTGATGCACTACTTCACTGGGAAGAAAATATGTTGAAAGAGCATGCAATATTAAAGGTATTTTGAATCAAACCCACTTCAGCTGGTTTCAGTGGAAGCTTTAGCCTGGTTTTCACAGGGCTCTTTGTCAGAACCTAAAGCACAAAATACTCTGTCGGGTCAAAGTTAAGGTTACGAGACAGTAATGAAAACAGCATTTTTATCCTCAATTACACGGACAGGACAGGATTGCTGTGCGGCCACAGCTGTTTGTCTCAGGGCTGTGACAAGCCTGTGCTGATGTTGTCACTTAGCAACCGCTGCCATTTGTGTTTGAACTGCAGCTTTTCTGTTGTTGGCACGTAATGAGAGTTGTAATCACACAGTAAGTCCCATCAAGGGTGTTTGTTACTGAGAGTGATGGGTTTTAGGACTCACCTGTAAGGGCTAAATCAGAAGGATTTCCTGTGCAATGGCTAATGCAGCTTAATAAGGGTTTATTTGGGAGCTGATTTGGCTGGGCCAAGTCATGTTTCAAGATGTCCAGCCTGGATTCGCCATCTGCCAGACCTGGCTCTGCAGCTCCTTTGTGCTGGTCACAGCCCAGCCCAGGAGCTGATTTGAGGCCAAAGCTATGAGAGCAGAAATGAGAGACCAGTCTGGGCAAGCCTGGACGTCCCTGGGCACAGCAGTGCAAGATCCCTGCTCCCTTCTGCTGACCTAGCCTGAAAGTCCAGGGAATACGGGGTCAGTGGAGACCTGAAATGTGAGGACTGAGAGATAATGAAATGGGAGAACTGAATATTGAAGGTCTCTCTATCTCTTAAGGGTAATTCCCACCTATCTTGCATTGACAAGGAGGGAAGAGGGTCAGACCTAGGACAGTTCAAGCCCTAATACTCTGCAAGAGCTATTTAAGGTTGTGGTTTAACACTTGATCTGATCTAACCAAGCAATGTCTCTTAAAGGGGTGAGTGCACCCTCTGTCCTGGACAGTCGGTTCCTGCCCTGGCATGGAGGTTAACAGCCAGGCAACTGGGCAGTAACTTGGTTTGGATGGGGTTGTTTTGGAGGCAGAGGCGTGAAAGGCATCTTTGCAGCCCTGTTATATGTTCATTATTGTGTAAATAAACACTTTCAGCTGCTGTGCTCTGACCAGAGGCTGGGTATTGATACCATGGATGGAAACACTGTTTTGTTTAGTTTCATTTTTCTTTAACTGAAACCCTTGTGTAATTGCACCTGTAGCTCTGCAGGGACTCTTGAGGAGGGGTGCTCATCTCCCTTCCATGGGGGGTGAGTTAGGAGAGCACCCCTGATGTGTTTCCTTCCAGCTGCACATGAGCACACTGCTCCTTTGAATGCCATTTCCCTGTGTGCTGGCTCCAAGGTTAAAGGCAGGACCTGTCCTGCTTCTGGAGCAGCAGAGCTGACGCAGGCTGAGGTCTGGCCCTGCTGAAGTGGTGCTTTATTTCTCAGCAGAGGACAAAACCCACTGCTCTGAGGGGAAGTGACACAGACCACAGAGCTGCTGCTACTGGTATATTTTTCCATTGTAAATTGCTGAGATCTTCTGCAGTGAAGCTGGTTGATGAGTTTCCTCTCTTCCACACTGGTTTTTAGCAGCCTTGATGAATATGTATTGAAAGGCAGAGCAAATTTTATTAGAGATGGGCAAAAGAAATTGCAAAGATGTGCACAAATAGATCTGTAATCACAGATCACGTATATCTAAGCTGAAGCAACAGCCCTAGACATTTATGGTCCATTTTTGACTAAGTTGTGCAATTAGTATAATTAGGCAAAGGATATTCTTTGTATTGTAAATGTCTAGTGTATTAAACCAGAAAATTAACAGCCATTCTTTTGGCAGCTTTCACAAAGCCATTGCTACTGTAGGGCCGAGCCAAAGATGCTTATTCTCTCTTGTGTCTGAGTCTGAGCAGCCAAAGCTCCTTTCTTCAGAGCTTTGTTGAGATGTGTTGAAAGCAATTCCAGGAATTTCCTACCTGTGTACAGATCAGACAACACAACATCACTCCTGTGCAGATAAAGAGCTGAAATGAGCTTTGAAATTTTCCCCTTTCACAGCACCAGCCACCAGAGATACAAGTTTTTTTAAGCTGTGATGTTCTGTGCTCATACCACTTGTATTGTTACTGCCTGCTACTCACAGCACTCTTAAAAGCAAAGGGCAGTCCTGAGCTTTGTTGCCTCTTGCATTGAGGCCCATGTCTGGCCACAGCCTCTGCCAGAATCAGCTGGATGTGTGTGTGTGTGTGTTGGAAAAACTCTCAGCCGTGCCTGCCTCCTGCAGGAACCAAACACAGCTACAGCTCTGATGGGGTGAATGCAGCACTTTCCACACAAATCCATCCCAAAATGTCCATAACAGCAGGCCAGACAGTCCCCCTCCTTCGCTGTGCTGTGTGACAGCAGGGAGCTGGTGGTAGTTTCTGGAGGGATGACTGTCGTTGTGCTGTGAAGGGGTGAAGCAGCACTGGCACTTGTTGAAGTGAAGGCTCAGGATGCATCTGGGGACAACCAGAGCTGCTCAGGACCATCCCCTTGGGAGCCAAGCCTTTCCCCAAGGTGCACCATGACCACAGCTCCTTGGCAAGACTTATTACGTGGTGTAATTCCTAACCCAGCAGGAAGCTCTGTGGCTGGGATAAGGATCTTGTGGAGGAGCAAAAAAAGCCTTAGTAGGTAAGAAGTGAGTTTAAAACAAGTTGGCAGCATAAGCAAGTGGGATAGGGTTTGTGTGAGTCCTCAAGTGTGCAAAGATGGGCATCCTAGAGAGGGTATCCCAGCATGAGGGATGATCCACGTTAGTAGCTGTTGGTGTGTGCTCATAAACTAAATTTCCAGCTCAAAAATCCCACCCCATTGTTTTCTGTAGAAAGAATTGTGGAGTTTTTAGTTTGCTTTCATCTCCCTTAATCTCTCTGGTCCCTGGCACTTGTTCCACACACTGCTCAGATGTTCATGACCCTTCCTGTTTCTCCCAGTTATCAGGTGCAGGGTGGCAGTGCCAGCACCTCGCTGTTAGTGGGACTCCACCGTCACTGGAGCAGCAGAGAAAACAAAAGGCAATGCAGGGAGCTCAGACTGGAGAGAAATACAGCACTATCACAGAGTTGCTGGAGGTGGAGACCTGTTTGTAGTGAAAGATGAAACAACTCCCCTTCTATAGCTAAGGAGCCCTCCCAGTTTGCTGTACATTTGGGTTTTAGTGTACAAGGATCCTGTGTATAAGCACGACTTTGGACTGCAATTAGGCAAATGCTACAAACTTAATGTCAACCTCACCCCAGCTGATTAAAAAAGGAAAAAAAGTTCCATGAAAAAATTAATAGGCCTGGGAGTCGAGAGACCTCAGTAATAAGCAGTTTCCCTTCTGTAATAACTCACTTTTTCAATTTGCTGCTATCTGAGTAACTCCTTGGAGTCTCCTAAACTGCACAGCCCTGAAATGACAAGAATTCCAGTGCTGAAGGGGAGGAAGGTGTTTACCCAGCAACCTGCTGTCTCCTCTCCCGGAGCATAGCTGACCTATTGTCAACACTGAGTGCTGGTTTTGGAACTGTAGTCCCTTCACTAGACAGGACTGCCAGAACTCCACGAACACTCCACACTTCTTTACCAGCACATCCCTTCTCTCTCACTAACCCTTTCCATTTCTGAGGTGAACACAGGGCAGGAAAAGGCCTGAATTTTAATATCTGTCTTTTGCCGGGTGTGGACCCTGCTCAGGTAGAATTGTGTGTCAGAAGCAGAGCTATTCTCTCCTAATAACAGCTGCTGGTACAACACCCAAGGGCTCTGTCACACATAAAGCACAGAGCAATAGGTAAGTGTGCTGCCTTCTTCAAAGGCACAGAGTAAACCTTCAGCCTCAGCAGCAAGAGATCCAAACCCCATCTCACCCCCTTGTACTGCTGCAGGGAAGAGACTGTAGAAGTCCTTTCACTGCATTAGATGCTACAGCCTGCTTTAGCCTGAATTCAGGGCTGTGTTCCTCCTTCTCCACAGGCTGCAGGAGGATGAAGGATGCTCAGTAGCACCTCGGGGCTGGGTAAGAAGACAGCATGGTCTAATCTGCTGGTAAAGGTACTGTTTGGTTTGGTTTTTTCCTAGGTTGCAGAAAGCTTCTTAGCACGTGGCAGATACTGGAGTAAGTTGCAAACTACAGTCTTCTCTGAGTTTTTAAAAAACTGGCAATATTTTCTCAGAAAGTCATGTTGCCATTCACACTATGGATGCTGTTTTCTAATTGTTACCAAAGTTAATCAGAGATCACATTTATCTTGAAAAAGCTGTAGGTGTCAGTTTCTCTCAGAAGTTAGAAACTTTCTGAGTACTTCAGGAACGGAAAATAGGAGCACTTGGAAAAAAATCAGCAAAATGGACTTGTTTCTGGCTTCAATTAAAACCAAAGTCAGCATGTTAGTGTCACTGCTGAGATCAAACAAGTCTGTGATCTATAGAACAAAATTTGTAATGCTAAGGATGATCAGCTTTTGACTCTTTAAATGCCACCTTCTGCTCTAGACCTCAAAATACAAAAGGGAAGCTGAGAACTCTGTTTCTAGAATAAAATACAGAAAGGTCAAAACAAGTGTCCTTTAAAACCAGTCTCCATCAGTTTTTGCTACTCTGGCTCTAAAAGCTTGCAACAACTTGTTTTCAGTCACTCTTTTGTTTTTTTAAAATGCTTCCTTATGTAGGCATGGTCTGGTGCTTTCTTAAAAGACAATAACTTAAAAAAAAGAATAAATGCAATTCTTAATGTTTTTACTTTGAAAAAGAAACAACAGTTTATTGGAAACTACACTTTTTAACAAAAAAAATCATCAGTATTAAAGCAAAGATTTTCTAACCCATTGAAGAGCTAACAAAACCACCCTTCTCCTCCAGAAGAAAACTGCTTAAGCACTGCTCCCTCAGAGCAGATGTGTTCAGTAACAGTCAACTTCATTATCCTCTATGGTCCCCACAGTAGCAAGGATGTCCTGTAAGAGGGACTGAGGGCTTTCCTCCACATGGTCACTACTTTTATTTAGCTCATCATGTAGCTCCAATAAGTCTATTGCACCCAAAGCTAACATCATGCTCTCTGGATCTTGGAAATCCACCCCATCCTCACCATCTGTGGGGAAGCTCTGGGCCAGAGAACCTTGCCTTAGTGTCCTCTGTAACCAGGCAATGCCACGTCCTGCAGGTGAATCTTCAATCTCTTGTGGATTCTCCAAAGTACTCATGGGGTAGAAATGACCTCTTAAGCCAATGAGCACATCACAGGCTCTCTGCCCCACGGGTTTGTCACAGTCACACAAAGAGCGAAACAAAAACCCAAACAGTTTTGCTCGGCAAAACACCTGCAGCAGCTCGTTCTGAGGGGTGGAACTGCTGACTGCAGAGGACACAGGAGCACAGGGACACTGGGAAAGCTGGGAAATGGTCTGACTACAGAAAACTTCAACCAGTTCCAAACCACCAAGTCTGACTTCCCAGTCTAAGTCATGCTCCACAGTCTGGATAACTCTAGAGACAAACTGCTCTGTATCTTCCAGCTGACCTGTGCAGCCTTCTCTCAGCCACTTGGTGAAGATGCTGATCACAGCCCTCCTAGGAAAGCCCTCCGAGTCTGTTGACAAGATTTCCTGAAGCTTTGCTACCATGTTCTAGATGCAGAAAGACAAAAGAGAAAGCACAGTGAGGGGAGGAACACACAAAGAAAGAACAGCAGTAAAAAACCTTGTCTTGTCATTACTGATCGTGAAATCTGCCTGCATGAGCACATAACTTATGAAGAAAGTTATAAGCAGTAGAGTAGTAAACTGATGTGTAGTTCTGCTTGTGCAGAAGAAGTTCTCATACCTCTTTATTGTATTGATTCCCTGTGGCAGGTGACTCTGGAGCAAAGTAAGTAATGAAGGCCAGGTGTCCCACAGCAGTCACAGCACTCGCTCGCACGTAGCTCTCTGGGTCCTCCAGCAGGTTTTCTGTAAGCCTCAGCACCTCTGAGGACAGGAGAGACTGCCTGAACTGCTCCTGGTCTGTAAACAAGACAGCAATCCAAAGAAGTGGGACTTTCTGCCCTCCAAGCATGAAGCTGTTTCCAATGCAAACAGTCCTTTGCGTCATACAAGGATGGCCACTGCCTGCGGGGACAGCTGCCAGGGAGATGAGGGATGAGGCAGCTGCTCACCAGAGCACAGATGCTCTGTGTCAGGCTTCCCCCTTCCTAGCAGCTTGGTGACTTTTAGTCAAGCCCTGATATACACTGGAACTTGGAAAATTGCATTTAGAGTTGTTTTAGCAGCAAGAAAAAACTTTCTGCGGGCAAGCGGGGACATGGTTTCAGCCTTGTCAAATTTATGCCTTTGCTTAGAGGAGGAAAAAATAGTCTTCCTTTCCTGTTGTCAGGCACATGGCAGAGAAAACAAAAGCAACTGCAGCACTGAGAGGGGCTGCAGGGTAAAGTGTTAATGCAGCTGAGTATGCTGGATACTTCCTTTGTGACCTGGGGACAACAGCAGTCAACAACATCCCCCTCCCTTCCAACATCGCAGATCTACCACAGAAAAATTAACATTGCCTCAGTGCTACCTGCTGCAAAGCCTAAGCTTTGCCTGAGTAAAGTGGAAAATCAGTAATTAATCCCAAGCATGCAAAGCAGGTCTAGGCTTTTAGCCTCCTAAAGCCCAGCCCCCAGCCTGCTGAGAGAAACCAGACTCCACTGCAGAGCAAACTGAAAACCAGAAAGTATTATCTGCCATTAAGCACTGTCACCTGCCTTGACAGACGTCTCAACACCCTTCAGTTGAGCTTACCAACACTGCCATTAAGGCAGGCACAGCAATCTCAGCTCAACAGAAAAAGCAAGTTAAGTTTATTAATACTTTTGCCAGATTTTGATCGTGATCTAAGAGTAAAAATCTTGACGCTTCTTTCTTTTTTTAGCCCTTCAGTTACAGGTCAGAAGATGTTTCACCAGCCTGACTGACTTTCACAGCATTAAAAGAAATACTCCTCCAATCTGAACTGTTAAATCTTTGCACCTACCTCTCAAGCATTTAACCATGGCAGTGAGGAACTCCAGGGAAGAATCTCTCACTTCCCAGCAAGGACTGCACAAACGCTTCTGCAGCACCAGGAACACATCTGTAAAAGGCAAGTGACAAACCTGAATGGACATGAAGGGCAACAAGCCTTACTGAAGCACTCACTGTACAACCTCTACATCATTTCATCTCATACAATCCCTTTTGCTGCTGATGTGTGCTACTACCAGAGTTCTTCAAAGCACTATTTGGGCAGCTAAACTTAAATTCAAGATAATTGTGAACAAGTGAATCCAGTGCTTTGAGCAGGAAACGTAGGCAAGAGTAGATTTCATATGTGCCACTAGCTGCTGTTTGTCCCAGCCTGAACAGCTTTGTTACCTTCCAAAATCTTCTGAGTTTGTTGCCACTGACTGTTGGAGCAGGACAGTTCCTGCAAGTGCACCAACCACTTGGATGTAGCTTGAAAGGTTTTCTTTAGAACCTGAAGCAATGTAAAGCAGATTTACTTTACTACAGGAGGAGGCAGTGTTGCCTTTATGCCTTTAAAGGTAAAATTCATTTTAGCCTCAAACTTACAGAGAAATTCTGAGAGCAAACAACTACATATGCCTCCTCACTAAGAAGCCAGCCACAAATAAATGGTGCTTAAATATAATTTCTAACAAACACCTAGAAAATCCCTGTGTTCAGCTTAGTGTTATGAAGTTCTAGTATCTGCAGCTTTGGATTTGCAGTTGCTATCAGTCATTCTAACAAAACAAAGCAAAAAACCAAACCCCCTTAATAAAAAGAATTCAATACTTCATGGCCATGTCAAGTTAACTATGTCAGTGCTACTCTTAGACACAATGGCTCCTGTCTTCTCAAGGACACTCAATGTATTGGTCAGTTACTTGCTCATCAGAATTTTAGCTATTTCCTGCAAGCCACCCAGGACCAAGACAAGTCTCCTACATATTCTAACACAAAGTGTGCTAAAAACAACTGTGGTCAGACAATTTCTCAGAATTACATCCCACTGGGGCAAGTTAATAGACTTGGATCTTTTCCTAATTCTATACTCACAGTAGGGCTGGTGTTTGGACTCTGCAGATATGCCAGAAGGACATCAAATAGACTTCCTATGAGTGTGTCACAGCCTGAAACAGAGAAAATGAATCTAAAGGACCGATACTGAGAGAAGGAGCAGCCAAATCCCTGCTGAAATACAGAAGGACATGGGATTGTAAAACTGTTTTGGACAAGAAAGCAAAGATTAACTCACCTTTTTTCTCTGCGAGTGCTGCGAGGACATCAAGAGCTGACTTTTGCACTCTGAAGCAATTGATCAAGTTCCTGCTTATTGTGCTTCCCAGAGGAGAAGTTGGACTCAGGAAGCCATTGCAGAATTGTAATATTGTCATGAGAGAGCGCAGCAAAGACATACAGGGTAAGTCCACTCTTAGATGTTTCTAATGGGTGAGAAAGGAAAAAAGAGAACAGAGTTTCCAGCAACAGTCTCAAGTACAGAGCAGTTTTTGGTCAGCAGGCAGCAAAAATTGCAATTTCTAGTGGGTTCTTAAGGTATCACAATGTTAATAACTGCAAATAAATTATCTTCATCTCTTCCAAGAACTATTGCACAAATGGAAGGAAATTCTTCTCACTGCTTGGGAAAGCAATTCAATTTGTGTTTTTTCACTGGATCAATAATTGCAGTACAACTAAGGTATGGTAATAAAGCTCATCAAGACAGATTTAAAACTGAAGTGCAGACCCTCTTTACGAACCTCAGTATTCTTCTGTTTTCATATTTAGAACCTACTGTGCTAAATTTTTATAAACTATGAAAGCCCTCACTGCCAACTCCCCTCCATGTTCTGTTATGCTCTACTGTAAAAGTTTGCAGCCACTCTTAACGCTTCCTTTCAAGGACCAGTTTGATTCCCAGGCTTTTTTCCCTCTCTGAATGTTACCAGAGACAGCAGCTTCTCCAGGTGAGCCAGGGTCTGACACAGGAGACCAGCACAAGATGTCTTGGAGGACAGAAGACTTTCAACAGTGACAGGATCACTAACAGACTCATCCAGCAAACCTAGAGGACCAAAGAAGGGAAAAGCTCAGGTTGCTAATGAATAGAAAAGATTGTGATTTTTAAAGTTAACCGAGATATTCAGGTGATGTAGAATGAATATTCCTTCAAATGCAACTGGCTGCAAATGCAACTGCACTTTACCACAAACACTGCTACTGTCCTTGACTTCTCCTACTCCTTCTCCTCCAGTTTTGTCTGCACCAGACACTGGCAAGCAGACTGGCCTCTAACTTTTCTGTCACAACTGTACCTGCATATTCCAGAGGCTGGGAGGCTGCTCTCAAAATACAGTCCATTGGCTGAAGTAGAACAGTCAGTGCCTGAATCCTCACATCTGGTGGGCTTCAAGGAGGAAACAGCAGTTACCAAAACAAGAACACTTCAATTCCTTCCCAAACACCTGCCCCCAAATGCTGAGCAGGATGATTTTCATGCAGGCTTTTAAACAAGCCAGCAATGACAGAGCAACAAACGCAGTATCACAATTTGAGCCTTCTTCCAAGCATTCCTTGCTAACTGAAACCAGAGGAGAAATGGCTCTGGAATTTGGAAGCAGCTTTATCAAGCTATGCAAATAGAGAGTGGGATCCTGTGTAAGGAGGCTGAGAGAGAGGCATATCTTGTCAACAAAACAAGACTTCTATCTTAAAGCAAGAGTGTTACTTAGCCTGTAAATCAGTATCTGTATGTGCTGTATTCATCTGATGGTTTCCTGATGCTTTTCACTGCCTCAAGGGGAATTATGGAACAGATGCAGGCAGATTTCTGAGAGGTGCACAAGACACAAATCTTAGCTTGCAACAAGGTAGATTCCAACTGGAGATACAGAAGATACTCTTCATGTGAAATGAAAGTGCTTAAGCACTGGAACAAGTTGTCCAGAGAAGCTGTGGAATCCTCATCCATGGGAATATTTGGAACCTGGTAAAGGCCTCAAGCAACCTGACCTATCTTTGAAGTTAACCCTGCACTGAGCAAGAGATTGAACTAGGTCACTTCTACAGGTTCTTTCTGAGTTATTCTACAACTGTTGACAGAGTCTCCAGATGCACAATTGTACTAGACAGAGTGAAAGCTCTTACACTAGTCAGGGTTTTTGTGAAAGAGCAAACAGAACAGAGACTACTGGATTTGACAAGCAGTCATGTTCATATTAGTCAACCTTGGCAGTACATTTACAGGAATTTGTTATTTCTTCCTGAAATTGGCCTGGCTGTAGGTAAGATACAAGTGTCTACACATAAACATTATATTGGCTCCTTTAATTTCTCTCTCTTTGAAACTGTATTACTCTTAAAATCAGTGTCTGAAGCTTGTTAGCTACTGGCATGGTTCTTGCCAATCAGTCTCACACATTGAAGAGTGTAACAGAAAATGCAGTGAGGAAAAAAACAGTTCTTGAAAGATACCAGAGATCTTTGCACAAAAACACCTGCATAGTGCAAAAAATTTCATTGCATTAACTCCTACCATTTGCAGAGCTTCAGAAGTCCCACTGCCAGAGGACCTGCTTGTGCTGGGGTTAAGTGTTCCAGAGCAGAAGTTACTAATGCCCAAAAGCTGCCTTCAGTGCCACAAAACACGGGGGACCTGAGAAGGAAGAAGTGTAAGTGATATATCCTATTACATGGTGGAAAACAGATCTATCTCAGCAGGGGATCCAAGGTGCCACAAGATCTTTACCGTGCCACGTTAAGCAGAAGATTTGCCAGCATGGGCTGTGCTTGAACAGTGTCTTGCAGCAGAAAGGATTCTATTTGCTTTGCTATGTCTGACCAAAGGACTTCAGTCCATGCAGCATAACAACTGCCAAAACAACTGCCAAACAAACTGGTCAACAGCTTCAGCGACTGCTCGATGTGAGAGGTAGAGCTGGACTGAAGTGACTCCTCTATGTGCTTTATAATCATCTGGGCATACACTGGCCAGTCACAGTCCTTTGTACTGAGAGGTTTAGACATTTCAGACTCCAGAGAGAAGGTGAGGATGTGCACCAGGAGCTGACTGGCAGCTGAAGCCACAAACAGGCTGGGATCTCCTTGCAGAGCGAAGATCACATCCATGCCTCCTGTGGGAAAACAAAACAAGTCACTGGAGAAAAAACAACCATTTATGACTCTAATTTAGGTACCACACAGCTTTAAATGGTGGTGGTGGGGTTTCTCATACTTTATTTTGTAGTCTCTACTCAAAATCAGCCAGTCCTTAACAACAAGCAAACAAAAGGAGAAAATAAAATTGTTTTCAGATCCTCAGGGGTTTAATAACTCAGGATCAGACTTCAACATAACATCAGTAATATCAGGAGAGTTGACAGCACACTCACCGTCTATTTATGGAAGGAGCCTGTACCATCTCTGGGCACAACCAGTAGGAAAAACATGAACAGCAGTATCAGTACCACTTTTCCATCACATGGACAGCAGCACGTGCTGCACTTTAATACCAATCCAGTATTTTAGGGCGCTCTGTACAGGGGACCTAAAGTTAGTGTTAACAGCAGAATTTACATACCTGCACAGCAACAATAGGACTGCAAATGTGTGCAAGCACTAAGAGATAAATGAGCCCCTGCTTAGTTTTTCTGCACTGAAACCAGATTGAAACGTACTCACTAGTAAGAGTTACAAGTAAGAACACAGAAAGCTTTCAATTTTATAGGATGTGGCTCTTTCCCCTCTAAAAAGAGCACCGTCTTCAGTACTCGGAGAAAAAACTCAAATGCATAACTAACTTAACAAAAGTTAACTTAATACTTAACTAACTCAACCACCATCTTTCAATGACTTTGGTGTTTTTGACAAATGGCTTATTTTAATCTTCCATTAACGAAGACTCCCTGTCTTGCTCATTTGACATCTGAGCAACAGACCGGAACGGCAGAGACCCAGCAGATGTGGGGAGATCCCAGCCCTGGCAGTACTCACCCGTGGAGCAGAGGAAGTGCAGGGCAGGCTGGTGGTGCACCATGCTGTGCACGCCCTTCACCCAGGCACTGCGCACCGACGCGTCCTCCCACGCCGCGCCGCCCCGGGGCCCCTCCGGGCCAAAGAGCCTCCCCAGCAGCTCCTCCTGCTGAGGCCAGAGCAGAACACGGAGTAAAGGGTGAGCAAAGGGGATAAAGGGGAGGGGAGAGGCTGCTCTGTCCAAGTCAAGAGTATCAGTACTGCAGTGAAACCTTCTCTTGCTAGAAGTATCACTAAAATAGGCCATTTTCAGAACCTCATGCTTAAATGCAACATATGTCTCTTAAACGGACTAAACAGTGTTCAAAACCAAAATTGGTTGGTTTTCAGGTGCTATGGGACTACTTATGTATACATCAGTTCCATCAGACTGCTTTATACACCTGTACACATCTCTGAATGAAGCCTTTTGAGCTTTGCACTATAAATGTATTCTGATGTAGAAAGTAGGGTTTTAAAAAGCTCTCTCGTTTTGGCAGGGAATCAGAAATTTCCTGTCAACCTACTATGGAGGGAAAACGACATCTGTTAGTGCAGTTTAACACTACAGGATCTGTCCTAGGATACAGTACTGTGTAGTGACTGCTGTGAAGTAGTGTTAGGCCATATACTGTTTTGAACTAAAAATGGGAAGCACTTTACATCAGCATTCACAGTACTACTGTGGTGAGACAGAAATAAGAAGACAACAGCTTTACATGAGAAATGAACAGGAATGGTGATTGTAGGTCTTTGTTATCATATCACTGTTCGCTGAGTTGTCCCATGTATGCCATAAATTTAATAAACAGAATATGCATATTTTCAGGTGTCCTCCATATAGGAGTGGCCGACTCACCTGCAGGTGCTGGAAGCGGGTTTCGGAAGAGGCGAGGATCCCAGCTAACTGCAGAGTAAAGGAGAGGATGCTGGGGCTGGGCTCGGGCAGGGCCAGCACGGAGGTGATGAGCTCTGTCAGACACGGGTTGTCCTGCACCAGCTCCACAGTCGGATCTAGCATTGCCCGGGAGAGGCCACAAAACAGCGGGTCACTGCCAGGACTGTCCTGTCTCATTAAGGCCATTCCCTGAGCTGAGGTAACCCCTCCCAGCTGTTAGAACGGACGAATTCTGGTTCACCACAGCCCAAGCCCAGGTACAGCCTCAGCTAGGAAAGAGCATTTTCAGGTGTCAGAGCACCTCAGACAGTTGTGGAGACATTCAAATCCCACCCGGACACCTGTTCCTGTGTCACCTGCTCTAGGTGACCCCGCCTCGGCAAGGGGGGTTGGATTGGAGAATCTACAGAGGTCCCTTCCAATTTGAACTATTCTGCGATTCCGTGACGGATCTTCCGCCAGGGTCCCCATCTGCCCATCTCCCTCCCCTCGGACCAGCCCCTGCCGGTCGCCGGCACTGACCGAACCACGTCAGGCTGCGAAACCAGTCCAGCAGCTTCTCCAGGCAGGTGTCGTCGAGGCCGGGCTGCCGCGGGTCGGCCAGGGCGGCGCAGACGCCGGGCAGCAGCACGGCGCACTCGCGGGTCATAGCGAAGCGGCGGCGGGCCCGGGCCACGAACCACGACTGGGGGTCGGACATGGCCGGGGGCACCGGGACGGGCACCGCGACCGGCACCGCGACCGGCACCGGACCCGGCCCGGCCGCACGGCGAGTGTCGCAAAGGGGGCGCGGCCAATGGCCGTTGGGGGCGTGGTCAGTGGCCCGTCCCGGGGCGTGACCCGCGCGCGCTCCGGGGACGAACGGTGGGCGCGGGACGGTGCCCGTGGCGGGCAGGAGTGCGTCGCGCTGAGGGCCGCGCTCCGCCCGGGGTTTTCCCGGCGCTCTCGGGCAGAAGCTCCCGGCGCGGTGGCGGAGCGGAGCCCTCGCAGAGGCCGCTCCCCGTCCGCCGGTGTTTCCTGCCTTGTGGGGCCGCTTGGTGTCACTCGCGCTCCGCGGCCAGGCCGAGCTCCGCCCGGCACTGCTCGCGGGCGCCCCGCGGCTCTGCGCATGCGCGACCGCCCCGGGCCGCAGGAGGGCGCTCGCCCCGCACGGCGGTTGCCATGGTTACCGCGACCCGGAAGTGCCGCCGGGGGGCCATGGCCGCCCCCAGCCCCGAGCCGGCAGCCACGGCCCGAAGGGGCCCCCGCGGCTCTGCCGCCCCGTGAGGCCTCCCAGCCGGCCTCCCACCATGGCCCGGGGAGCCGGCGAGGCGGCCGCTGAGGGGGAGCTGGTAAGGAGTGAGTGGCGGGGAGGAGGAGGAGGCCCCGGGTCTAGGCCTGCCTCGTCCCGGGCCCAATTCGCGAAATGCTCCCGCGGGGCCGGGACAAAGCCTTGGAGCCCCCCCCAGGCTTGCCAGGCCGGCGAGGCGGTGGCTCGGAGGAGTAGTGGGATGGCTTCTTCCATCTCCAGCCCGCGGGACTCTAGGCTCTGCTTGTGTCTCCCTGAGTGCCCTGTAGCACGGCACGGGGATGACATAGTCTCAAGCTGCGCTAGGGGAGGTTTAGGTTGGACATTAGGAAGAATTTCTTCACAGAAGGGTTGATGAGATATTGGAATGGGCTGCCCAGGGAGGTGATGGAGTCACGGTCCCCGGAGGTGTTCAGGGAAAGACTGGACGTGGCGCTCAGTGCCATGGTCTGGTTGACAAGGTGGTGTTTGGTCATAGATTGGATTCGATAATCTCGGAGGTCTTTTCCAACCTAAATGATTCTGTGATTCTATGTTGGCATTTGTTTCCCACCCGCTCAGCAGCAGGAGGTTTTGAGCCCCTATGGGAGCCCCCGCATTCTCTTGTTGCCTGTCATAGGTGGCTCTAGTTGGGGCAGTTTTGCAGTAGCAAAGGGGCTGTGGAGGTTACCAGGGACAGTGGTGGGTCTGTTATTGCATTTTTGTATCCTGGTGAATGTTTCGTTGTTACCATTTATCAAGGCTGAGTGCCCTCCACATCCTGTGATTCCGAATGTGATAGCTGCAGTGAGGGAGAGAGATACCTCAGAATGAGAGGCCTTAAAGTAACAGAATTAATCAGTGTGCTGCAAGGAGCATTGCCTCAGGAAATGAAAAACTGTATGACCTGGTATGTGATATATCCCTGCTTACTGTCAGCCAGCAAGCCAGGCTGTTTAACCTGGTCCGTTGTCAATCCTTCCTCCTGTTCTGTCAGCCAGGGTTTTCAAAAATACTTCATCCTCTCCCCTGCCCTTTACAGGCATAGATCAGCATCTGTCCAGGGATTGGTGCTGTGAGTGCCATGGAGTCAGCAGCAAGTGGAAAAGGTCTTTCTGTGAGGGCAGCATCCAGATAATTTGAAAGCTAGGTGGAAATTTTCCTTCTGGTATGGATTTGCTGGCATTTGAGAAGCAGGGAAACTTGTCATCTTCCTTAGTTTGAGTTTTTTTCCTCAGCCCGATCACTTCTCCAGTTCCATGTAGAAACTGGACAATCCCATAGCATAGCAAGGGGTAGGACTAGCGAGTGAGGAAGAGAACTAGTGGAGAAATTCGTGCAGAACCATCTGAAGGTTCAGCTGGTGTAATGCTGTGCACTGCGGTGCCAAGTCGCTGTGAGGCAAGTGGAAAATGTCCCTGCTCGTGGCACAGGGGTTGAAACTGGATGATCTTTAGGGTCCCTTCCAACCCAAACCATTCTGTGATGGTTCATGTCTGAAGTGACTTTCACTGTATCCCAAAACCATTTGTGTTAGAGCAAGTGATGCTGTGCTTTGCAGCAAGAACCCCACCATCTTTCAGTGCTTCAGTGTTTTTGAAAAACATTGAAAACTCTTGCCTCACTTATTTGACATTTGAGCAATGTGATGGGGGAGAAACAGAGGCTTTGGTCACAGTGTTTACTGTTTGAATTTATTGTGCTCTAACTTTGTTGAATTGTAAAAAGATATAAAGTTTTCTGGGTGTGTGTTATAACCAGTTGTTCGGTAGCAAATGTCCTGTCTCTGTTTCCCAGGGAGATGACAGCCTGTCTGTGATAACCTGCGAGTCAGATACTGAAATGGTGAGTTCGGATTAATGCCCCACAAGGCCTCTTGTGTTCCTGCTGCATCTGTGTGGTGCCTCCTGCTCACCAGGACACCCCTCAGAGAGGAGAGTGAACAGTGGCACTGCAACGTGGCTTGATTCACAAACCTCTAATTTCAGATGTAATTCTGGCTTCTAAATTCTCAGCTCTGGGGGCTGCAAATGATGTTTGGCTTTATTTTGCTATTCTATCAGGTTATGGGCTTAAGTAATCCTTTTAGAGAGTTTTAACGGAATTGAATAACTCCTTCCTTTAGCTAATCAGCCTCTATCTGGGATCATCTTGAATTTGCTGCTACTCATGTTTAATGTTGATGGGAAAGGTTTTGTGTTCTGAGCACAAATTGACAATTTATCTGTAATCAAGCTTCAGTTGGCGCCACCTTGATTCTGGGGACCATTGCTGTGGCCAAATCTGCATATACTTAATGCTACTATTTTTCTTTTCTATAGAGAAGATTTTGTCTTATTAGAACAAAAGATCTTTATAGAAATGGAGATTGAAGCTAATTTTATGATTATATGATGAAATCTTTAGAGTTGAATATTTTCATTACATAAAAAACCTGTTTCTCTTTCAGAAGTTAAAGAAGAAGATTTTTCACAAGCCTCCAAAGTCACGAAGTAAGTGTTCCAAAACTTTTTGTTCTGTGATTTCAAAACAAGACAGATTTTTGTGACACAGGAACTGGAAGATTCGCTTGAAACAACATCTTGTTATTTTCTTCAGAATTATTCACTGCTGTGTGATGAGCACACCTATTTGAGATTGTTCTGTAACCTGTGAAGTCTAGCTTGCATAGCTAAATATTGAAGTTTATGGGTTAGTTGTAATTTGTGATTCTCTAGCATAAACTACTTTTTTCTCATGTTATGCCTTCTGATAGCAACCATTCTGAATTTCTTTTTGTCTTTTTGGAGAAATGCTGGTACTTGTTGTGTAGAGAGAATCTGGAATTACTGGAGCTCCCTGCCATCCAGTAGTAGATATCTGTGTGTAGATTTAGCAGTTCTCTGTTTTATTTGTTGGGGTAGGTTGGTTTGGTTTTTTTCACAGTACAATGCTGTTATTATTATTAGATCTGCAGTTTTAATATGGATTTTGTCCTGTTTTTCTATAGTTTATGTTTTTTGCTATATTTTTCCATTTACCTTCCTTTTTAGGCTTTGAGTGAATGTTTTAAAGAAGACTTTAAAGTGTTGTTAACAACATTATATTAGGCAGGCAGGTATCTTAGGGATGGCTATCCAAACTATACATGTAAATATTTCCACATGTCTTGAGTCATACTGCTGTCACTATGCCTTTTTCTAAGCCTCTTCATTTTCTGGAATTGTATTTTTTCTATATAGTGGGGTTTGGGTTGGTTTTTTTAGGTGACTGTCCCATTGCTCCGTATAAGCCGGTATGCACTATGCTGTTAAATTCTCTTTAGGACCGAGTCTAGGAACTTTGAAGAACAAGACAACAAGAATTTTTGTGACCTTGAGCTTTTTAAGGCAACACTGAGCTATTTTGTTTTGCCATAGAGTCTCCCTACAGCTCCAGCACACAACTGTATCCTAAAAAAGCTGCAGCTTGGCGATCTCCACAGGGAACAGGCAGTGCGTGTTTTGAGAATGCAGTTGTTAAAAACCCAAGGCAGATGTGGCTGGGATCTCTGAAACAAGGTATTAGTATAGAAATGTTATTTGCATTTATGGATAAAATTCATTGTTGTAGACAGCTTAACATACAAACTCTTAAAAAATAGATTTGTATTTGATTAAAGGCTACGTAAGAATTAATTTCACTGTTATTTATTTGGGTGGTTGGAATTATCTGATCTTGAGCATTGGAATTTATAGAGGGAATCATTAACAGCATCTGGAGTGTTCTATGTTGCATTTGCTCGGAATAACTCCACAAATTTAATTCACAATTACCCCGATTTTTGCATTTTTGTTCCATTTTTGTTGGCAGGAATGAGCCATGCTCTGAAATCAGATGTTGACATGGGGCCTATGAGAGTTAACGTTTCCAGTAGCACTCCAGAATATTTGAAGGAAGCTCTAGGAATGAAAAAGCCCAAACATTCTCGTTCTTCCAGTAATGGTAAGCACTATAACGGTGTGGTAGATAAAAGTTAGTGATCTTTTTTCCTCTCTAAAAACACACATGGCTTAAGATCTTCAGTAAGGCTAGAGCCATTTTAGTTTACTAAAATAAATGTGTTGAAATATGATTCATGAGGTACTTTTTGAGATTTCTAAATTGGTTAAGGCAGGGATTTCCAATTTTTTTGGAGCAATGAATCACTGTTAGCTTTCAGAACTTTTGCAAATTGCCATGCATTTGCAGCTGAAAACGTTGCAAATATAATATGGTTCAATGGGACAGCTGTAGACAATTTATTGTGACTTCAAAACATAGTTTAGGAACCATTGATAGAAACCATCTGCTTGCCTGAAATTCTGTCATTGACTCCTTTTACTTCTTCTCTAGAAAGTGTTTTATCTTGTGGTTGTGACATTAAAATCAAATGAGTCTTATGAGAAGAGCAAGCTTTAAAAGTTTTATTCTGCTTTTCTTAAAGGAGAACTGTAAACTTTAAAATTCTACTTCCACTTAAAATTACACCTTTTACTGGTAATACACAGTTTCTGGCAACTTTACAAGATAATAGATTTGTACACATTAAGGACAAATAGAAAAATGTATTCTGGACATCTTTTAGAAAACTTTCTGTAAATAATAGATTTGGGGGAATGAGAAGACTGCAGTCTTCTGTGAAGTTTATATCTTTCTTGAGATGGATATTTTAATATAGCATCAGAGAGAAGAGAAGTAATTAGGAGAAATTGGCTGCAAAATCTGACAGAAGTTTCATACAGTAACACTTCCATTTCACCTCCATTTCTAAAATTAATTTCCTTGCTGAATTTTCTTCCTCAAGGAGAAGAAAAACCCTAGTTTCTAGTTTGGTGCTGTTCTAGATATTTCTTTTTAACTGTAAGGTTTCTAGTTGGTTAAAAATACCTCTTTTGCATCTACTTATTTTACATACCCCTTTCTGTAGGCTACATTCCTGGAACTCCTGACTACAAGGAAAAAGAAGATATGTATGATGAAATTATAGAACTGAAAAAGGTACAGTCTCTCTGATACTGACAGAAAAAGTCACAGCATTGCTCAATCTTCCTGTACACGTCCAGGCCTTATTGATCCAGAATACTTTGGTTTCTACAACTGGGACATCCACCACGTTTTTTTCATTTGTAATGCAAGGCTAAATTAAAACTTGTGTCTGTTTTCAGACACAATTTCATTGTTCCCATGGTGTGATAGCTACTTCTGAGTACTGGAAGTGGAAGTCTTGAAGTACACCCAGTGCTGAACCCAGCCATGGCCCTAGCTGGGTGCTGAAAAGGTTCATTGCCTTTGGCTTTTTTGTCCCCACCTCCTTTATTTTTTTTTTCCCTTACCTTCCTGGCCACTACCCATTTACCCATCACATTGTAACAATTTGTCTGTTGAGGTTAGTGCAGTGTGTGAAAGAGGAGGACTGAGCTTGTTGAACACTGGGGATACCTATAGACAAATACCTTGGCTGTGGTGTAGATCATTTCTGTAAGGTTGCATTTCTGTTAAACCTTTTCATTTTCACTTTACCCTGTCTCCTCCCTAAGCTGTCCTGTTCTGGTGACTGCCCTGGTCCAGTGTGTTGGTTTTGCGTTTTGGAGTTTTATCCCTCTTCTTTTTCCTCTTTCACTTCACCATTGTAATTGGATTGGTTTTGACATCACAATGTGTTTCCATGTGAAAACTCTGTGTCTTCCTATTTCTGAAATGTGCTTAAGATTTTTCTCCCCTCTTTTAGACAATACAAGCTCAGAAAAATGAGGGAGATCGAATGAAGACGAAGCTCCGCCGACTGGAAGAGGAGAACAATAGAAAGGATAAACAGATTGAACAACTGCTGGATCCTTCCAAGGTGGATATTTCTTGGGAGGATAAAACTGGGGCAAGAGAGTACAAGTTTGTAGTGTGGAATGATGAGCTTGAATATGAGAAGTGGTGTGAAGGGATTTCTGGTTTGTGTATCTCAGATCAATCCAGCTCAGTTCAAAGGACGATTATGCCATGCAGTGCAGATAAGTTAATTTAGCACAGATACCTTTAATTTCTGAAGGTAAAATGAAAATTATGTCTCTTTAGGGACCCACTTTCTGAATATTTTTCCTGAGAGTAGGGTGATGGGTTCATGCAGACCTGAGATCTAACCAGGAGGCAGAAGAGCAGCCTTGTCAGACCCTGACAAGAAGTATTTGTGGTTATAGTTAGATTTGAGTCTTACTGAATTTCTTGTGGCTGTCACTTTCTGTGTGCAGACCTACATCTTGGGAGAAATGTGCTAATAGAAAGCTATGAGCATAGGGGCTTCAGAATTTCAGCTGTTGGACTGTGAAGTGGCTGTGGAGTTGAGTAGGTTGGAAAATTCAGTAGCAAAAAGGCAGCAGAATAAAGTAGCAGAATTGATCACTTGCTTTTTTGTCTTATATTGCAGGGGTCTGAGCTGGCACGAGCTTTGTCAGAAAAGAAGGCTGATAATGGATGGGTAATAGTGTCTTCATCACTTTTTGCTTTCATTTTTCCTTTTTTCTCTTGCTAAGCTGAAACACTACTAAAAAAATAAAATTAGGTCAGAAAGAATAACCAGTTAGGGAGTCATGTAACCTTTATCTCTGTAGTCAGGTAAGGAGTCAGTAACAAAGATCTAGAATTAACATTATTTTAGGCAGCTTTTCTTGTCATTGTTTTCAGTCTGTTTAGGGAGTATTGTCCGTATTGTTTGCTGCTTTGAAGTTGGCAAGGTAATGGGCAATGTTGTTTTTATGTTATGATTATGTATATATATTCTGAAGCTGCTTATGTTACCACAGATATAAATTAGGCATGTGATTTCATTAGTGCTCTTTTTCACAGGGTAGCAGGTTTACTAATACTGAAATATGTAGAAATAAGTATATCTGATTAGGTAGAATTTATAAAGACAGGGCAGACAAGAATAAACCTTCTGTGAAGAGACAGATTATTTGAGGACTCATGAGCTCTTTGTTCTTTCTGTAGGTGGTTACTGGATTAAAGCAGAAGATTCTGAAGCTCGAAGAGCAGTGCAAGGAGAAAGACAACACTATTAAGTATGACTTTGAGGGGGCGGGGGGTAGAGTCTTCTATTGGATGAGCTAATAAAATGCATGTTATTTTTCATTTGTCTTCTATTCCTTAAGACATTTTAATAAACTCTGAGAACATTTTAGCAATTATAAACCACCCACCCAGAAATTGTGAACCAGCAGGTCTTGCAGTGTCTTTGCTGATCTGACTGGATTATTTTTTTTGTATTACTCTATTTTCAGCGAATTCCAGGCAGACACGAAGACTAGTAATTTGGAAGAAGTGAGGTTAGCCATGGAAACCTACTATGAAGAGGTATGTCTGACAGGTCCTTCAGTGTGCATGCAGGGCAGGAAGCTGGTCAGTTGTTGAATCAAAGTGTAAATGGAATGTTTAAGATAGGTTTCTTCTAAGAGCTGTCATTGGAAGCAGATTTTCGTAGATATTCTCATAGCTCCAACTATATGTAGTGAAAAAATGTTTTTCTTCAGTAAGTTGAATGTGTTAATGAGAAAGAGCAAATAAAGAACCTCCTGGACATCCATAAGTGTAATGTTGAGATGGAAGCAAATGTAACAGTAGCCTGTTTTTCAGCGATGGCATCGTTACCTCTGCTACTACCCAAAGAGTTTTGTTCTGGTTTTCACCTGGTGAACAAATGTGTTGCTATGGAAGTTGACATTGCTAATGCTCCTTAATGGAATTTGTATTTCACAGGTTCATCGCCTCCAACTCCTCCTGGCAAAGTCTGAGACTATGAGGAAAAAGTATGTTTAATTCTTTTGAGGCAAATGTTTGCATGTATGTGTGTGATACATCACTTGTGTCCTACTTTAACTGATGGAAAACTACTACATGGGAACAGTTTGTCATTTAGATTGTTGGATTTGCTTTTTGGTACTGCTTTGATTGGCTTCTCAGTCTTGGCATATGTCTTAGTCACGTTTCTTTTCTTGTAGATAGATCATTTTGTGGATGTGGAAAAATACTAGAGCTATTTAAAAAGTGCATTTTAACTCTGAAAATTTATCTCTGTTACATCTTCCCTCATAATCACACGTATTCTGGCATCACTGGTAATTGAAACAAACTCACTAGATGTTTGGCATTTCACACTTGAGTCAGCTCTGCATCGTGCTCTAGAGTATGTGCTGCAAAGAAAGTGTTCTTGGAGTGAACATTATTTTTCTTTGGTACACAGAGACAGACTAGTAAGTCATTGTCAGAGAAGCTTGTACTAATGCTTGTCGCTGGTGTGCAAGTGTGGACATGGGAGTGAGGATGAACAGTTTATAGAGGCAATAAAAGTCAAAGCACAAAGGCAGAAGACAAAGCTCCTGTAAGAGAGCAAACTAAAAGCATCAATGCAAGTGAGTGTTATTCGAGCCAAGGAGAGGGTAAGAGTGTCTTGTGGGATAGTAAAATTTGTTACCACACCACTTCAAAATATACTTGACCTCTTAGTGTTAAGTACAGACAACTGTCTTAACATTGGGTGTAATTATTTAGATAGATAGAAACATGTGGGAACTCTTCAGGGTCATTATTTACACTGCTTGTGTTCCCTAATTCACCGTCGCTCGTGGATTGAAAACTGCCATTTGTGTTGTCACTGCTTTAAAAAAATAAATCTTTTTGCTCAGGTGTGCAGTGACCAGCCTCTGGACGCTCTAAGCCATCACACCTAATTTATTTACGGGTGAAAATGAGTCATCAGGTCTCTTCCTTGTCCTCATTTATTCATAGCTTCAGAAAGTGGTGGTCAGGGCAGTCTCTCTCCATTACGTGGCTGTCAGTCTCTGCTTGAGAGGCTGAGCACTGAAATGATAAATGATGTTGAAGGTCAGGACTGTGGCACATGGAAAGAGTTGTTTGAGAGTATTGCTTTCATGATGCTTGTCTCCATTAGTTCTGGCTGAAGTGAATGGCACTTGGCTCCTCTTTTTCAGAGCTAATGCTGAAGTATGATTATTTATATGTGAAGCTGTAGTATCCAATTGTAGCTAGAAACTAGACAACCTTTCAAGCCCTCAAAATGGTCTGAATTTTTTTTATTTAGGTTTGGATGAGCCTAAAATAATGTCACTCAGTGGTATGGTTATGATTTCTGTAATTTATGTCCCTGCCTCATTTTGGTGGTGTGTTGTGTTTTGGTTTTTATTGTTTTTTTTCCTCCTGCCTGGGACAGCTGTGTGAATAGTCATCCATAACATCTGGACAGCTTTATTTGTTTGGTTTTTTTTACATTTCCTTTTAATTTCTAAAAAAGGGGGTCAAATTCAGCTTTTCACTCTGATATTCTGATTGTAGGCTGTCTCCCCCTTTACCTTTTAATTATTCCAGTGGATGGGATATAAGATCCCATAACAAAGTGTTCTGTGGTTGTCACTGGCAGTGGCATCTGTGAAACACCAACTAAGTCCATCAGGTCTTTCATTCCTTTGTTTCCAGAAGTAAGTTTTTAAGAATTTTCTCATAGCAATAAAGAACAAATATTTGATCTCACTAAACATCTGTTTTGTGAACAAACTTTACAACTTTGCACATCTAGAAGCTCAGATTTCTTCCCCCGTTTATTAGAAAAAATAAAAAAGGCAAAAATCCCTGTAATATATTTAAAATAATTTTAACACATAGCAGGCTTTCCTATTTCTGATGCCTTTCATTTCCGTATTAGCCGTATTCTTCAAATCTGTTTCAAATCTCTCTGGGGTTTATAGACACAAGCATAGTTTCTGTTACATTAGAACAGCATTCCCAGTTATCTGAAAATACACTTGGATGTTGGATTTGTTTGAGAGTTGTTCCATCTCTGTCTAGCCCTCTCCCTCTCCCAATCTCCATCTGTTTGTTAGGTGAACAAAAGCAATTCGGAGCCTGCAGGTTGGCTCTCTGGGCTGAACAGTTTTTTGGAGGAGTCTCACACTTGGCTGAAATGGTTTTTTAAATCAGAGGTTCACAGAGTGCTGGTAAAGCATTATAAGGTTGGCTAACAAAACAAACAGAAAACAAAATAAGTAACACTCAGACAAGAGCCCTTGTTCATAAATGAAACTGAGGGGGGGAGGAAGTAAAAGTGAATTTTCAATGTTTCAAAGTAGCTTTTTTTCTTTGACATAAATTAAAACATTGTGAAAGTGTTGGTCTTTGCATGCTTTTTCCTAAAAGAATTGGTAACTCCCCAGGTAAAAAAGGTTGAGAAATGTTGTTGTGGGCCAGCTGACTTGAATAGTGAGGCTGCTCCACTCTTTTTGATGATGCTTCTTTGTTCTCTGCTTTGAAGTTAACTTTCTGGTTTTGTCCCCTTTTCCAAGTGCAGAGGGCAGAGACACCCAAAAACGACTAAAGGCCTTGAATGCAGCTGTCCTGAGATTGTCCAGGAACATCAAGGAATTGCAGGCTGAGAATCAGAGGCTGAAGGAAGATCTGGATCATGTGCTGAGCAGTTCTCCTCCTCCCAGTAAAACAAAAAGTACGTGCTGAGAAGTTGGTGAACGTGGGGCAAGGGATTTAGGTACATCTGAAAGATGTTGACAGCAGGACAATGCAATGGTAGAAATAAGGGAGTTATTACACAGGTGAAGATTCAGGAGTGGCAAAGGTTGGAATGAGAACTTTCTCACAGGAGTCTCTCTCTGATTTCTGGATGTGCTGCTCCAGTCAGACCTGTGTTTCCTGTATTATTCTCCCTGAGAATTCTGAACTGGAATTGGAAGTGGATTTAGTGTTCCACTGGAAAACTGTTTTTCAGTGGTTTGAAAACTGATGAATATGAATGGTTTATATTGATTTCTGAGCTAATTGGTTTTGAAGTCTGCTATTTTAAGCCCATTCTCATTTCTTCATTAGTAGATGTTTAAAGTTGACATTCAGAGACCTTTAAATGGTCTTTCTATATGGACAGAAGTTTCAAAACCAAGAACAATGTTGCCCCATTGGTGTAGTTACTTGTTTAAAGCTTTGTTATTGTATTTAGATTATAGCGAGTGGAGCAGACAGAGGCTGGTGAGGAGGATTTCGGAACTAGAAAAAGTAAGTGGTCATAGTTAAGTGGTTTTCTTACCTGTCTTGGAGCAGAAAATGCAGAGCCACTGCCTTGTGCTCTTGGCATGTTGTCCTTCACTGTCTCAGCTTTGTGCATTCTGCCTTGTACATGTAAACTGGTGCCTGTAGCATGTGCCCTTCCTCCCTCTTTCTTTTATCATGCTTGTCACACATAGATGCACATTTTAGAATTAACTTCCATTTGATCTTTTCTTATGGCCTAAGTAAAGGCATGCCTTTTCTGTTGTATTTTCCATGTAAATTTACCCTGCTTAGAAAGTACATGCCATGGAGAGCAGCAGGGTGTCATCAGCAGAGAGTGAGTCATCACAGGTCCTTGCTGTGCCATCTTCACCTTCTGTAGACCTGGATCATCCCTCCCAACATTTAGACCACGCTGAGGAATGTTGTCGCCTCCAAAGGCTGGTGAAGAAACTGAAGAGTGATAGGAAGGCACTTCAAAATCTCCTACTCAGTAAGGAGTAAGTGTGACTCTTGTCTGGGGTGTTCTTCTGTAGGTGTGAATTGTTTCATTATTTCTGATCATGTTATGAAGTGATGTAATAAGTACTTCACATTTTCAGCAAGAAAATTAATTTTGAGGGTTCCTTCAGTTTTTATCTCAAAAGCTTTGTCTTTCTAATCTTACTCACTTTGTAAAATTACATTGCAGGAAAAAAGCCAGAGGATGGAAAATGAGACTTTCTGCTTGTTTCTAGCACATTTTTCAAGGCTTATTTTTCTGCCAACCACACTGAAAAGCCTTTGAAGGGTTATATGTTTATGCAGCACTTCTTGCTTGTATTGTGCTGTACAAATTTGTGGGATTTTTTTTTTCAATATGTTTTGTCCTGATCTACCACTTTCTCCATTTGAACCTGCCTTCTGCCCTAAGATGCACTGTGGCTTTTTTTCTCCCCAGTAATTGATTTGCAGTTGGAATTGCCTGGACTGTTTGCTGTGTCAGGGCATCAGGGAGGGTTAATCTGAGCACTGTGAGCAAGGACATGCACACAGGGAGGTGTGATGGTGACATTCTGCCTCCTGTGTCACTTCCGAACAAAAATGCACAGCGAGAGCACGTGGGGAGCCCTTTTGCTTCTCAACAATGTGTGCTTGCATTTTGTTTTGTTTAAAAGGAAAAATTAAATGTTTAGTTACTTTGAGAAAACCCAATTTATTTAGAAGTTTAAACAAAGAATAGCTACCTTGTGGAAGTATGAATGTCTTAAGTATCACTTAGATTTCCTTATACCTTTGTAGATTAGATATCAAGCAGTTACTGCAGGCTAAGGCTGAAATGGAGCTGGAGCTGCAGAAGTGGCAGAATAAGGTGGAAGAAAAGAGTACAGAAGAGCAGACTTTAAGGTATCACATTTTGTGTTAATAGATCCTTTCAGAACAAAAAAAAATCTCTTGAAGTATAATTCTTTTTTGAAGTGGCTCCAAATCCATAGGAGTTCATCTGAACTGCAAGAAGCTGGGAATTCTTTTAAGTAGAACTGTTTTGGAAGAATGGAGTAAGTTACTAGGGGAAGAATTCTATACAGTGCTTTCAGAGGAAGTAGAAGACTAAGTAGTATAGTAAAAATAAAAATTAAATTATAATAAAAACAAGGTAAATGGAAAAAGCTGCTGTGTTGGGCTCAGACAGTGTTTCCTCTGGGAGAAAAATTGTAGTATCTTTACCTTAGCCTGTGCTTCTACACCATTTCCTGCATCATTCCACTTATTCCATATATTCTGTATAACTGTGAGTAATAATTCTGTGCAATGGAGGCAAAAAAAAAGTGATGTCAATATTGTTTTGTAAGAAAGGACTTTGACTGACAAATATGAAACTGTAGCAGATCTAAATGCATTATTAATAGTATCAAGGCTACCACTGCAACCTTGAGACTTCTTAATTTTAAGGTAAGGCTGTGCTATCACAGCTTGAGAATTGATGTTAGGTGTCTGTTACTATGAGAAGAGATATCGTGTTATCCTGAGCAATTTCCCACTTTGGCCTTAAAAAAACAAACCCAAAGCAACCAAGTATTATGAAATAGGTTCAGTATTTTCAAAGCAGGGACAACAGAAAATTTCTAGCTATAAATATCTTTGCTTTTCCAACCATAGTGAGGAAATCCAGAACCTGACACAGAAAGTGGGGAAACTGGAGTTAAAATTGGAGGCAGAGGAAAGACAAATGGCAGAAGAGACAATGGAAAAGCTTAAGGTACAGACACTTTGTTTGTGTTTTTCTTTTTTCCTTGCACCTAATATATATTTCAAATTGAGCTGGTAGTCTAAATAGCTGCCAGTTGTGTCTTTTCAGAGGCATTAAATCTTGTCATAGAGGTAATGATGGTTATTTCCCAATATTTGTTGGGAATAAGTTATTTCAATAATTACCACTGCAAGTTGGGGGCTTTTTTTGAAGCTGTTCTCTTACTGCTTCTCTGCCTCACCATTGCTTTTTCTCTTGGTCAGTGTAATGTTGCAAAAACCTTACACTCTTAAGTGTTTGGGTTTTTTCCCATGTTTTGGTTCTATCTCCTTATAACGTCTGAGGCCATTACCTGATTTCAGTCCAATTTTGTAGAGGGAGGGAGGTCTTGTAGGAGCTGGGATGTAGATAAAGGATAGAGACACAGGTAATGTGCTCACTGACAGACTGGCAAAAGACAAAAATCCCTTTTCAGTGTATTTTCTGCTGGCCAGGTGATCACTCAGGGCACAAGTGCTGTTCAATCCGAAAATACTTGCTTTTCTGTTAGGCTGGAAGTGAGGTACTTTTTCATGGGAAGATTTACAGGATGTAGAGCACTAATCATCATGAAAATTGAGGGGTTTTCAATTCTGCTGCTGATAGAACATAATATTTGAGTAAAGAATTAGGCAAGATGTCAATACAATGAAATAAAACCTTATCCCTTTCAAGTGAAGTTCTCCTAGAGTTGAGGTATTCATAACCTCTTCTTTCTGGTTTTTCTGAAACCTAACAAATGTATTTGTGCATCTGTTTATCCTGGACAGTCTTAAATGTGGCTCTGTAATCAGTTGGTGGTTTTGTGAAATATGTCTGAACTTGATATCTTTGCAATCTTCTGTGCCTCTTCCAAGGGTGGTAACTGGCCAGTAAAGATGGATGGGCACTGATGGCCCTGCTCTCAGAGACAGTGTGGACTTGTTAATCTCATTTCACTAAATACTAGTTGGGAATTATTACTGGGGATTTTGATTGCACTTAAAAATAAATAGACCCTGAAAGGCACGTAGGAAAAAATATGAATAAAAATGTCCACTGGCTTAAGAGGCTTCTGTTTTCTGATATACTGTGCAATTCTATAGATTCTTTTCAGTGTGTTACAGGCTCATGGATGCTAGAGGATGTTTTGAATACCAAATAACTTGAGCCTTTAAAAACAGCCAACAAACAGCTCCTTTTTTCCTCTGCGGACTATATATATTCTTGGCCAGTAACCATCCATTTATTGAAATGTTCCCATTATTTGTAATTATCACTAAGTTCCTACCAATTTTTCATTTTAATAGTAGGTTGTCATTTTTAATATGACATGATCCATTTGCTAAACTTAAGCCTGTAGCTCAGCATTTTTAGGTTATAAATAAATCCTTTTCACAGAATCAAGAGGTTTTTTCAGAGTCTATAAAATCTCTTGTTCCTTTACTTAAAATTTTACACCAACAAATTAAATTAGTCTTTTAAACTTGCAGTTAACTTTTGTTTGGCAAGTGAGGTATGACAATTAGAGTGGGATAATTAGGGTTCAAAAGGATCAAATGGTGGGAGGTGGAATATGCAACCACACCTCAGAAGAAGCAACTGGAACAAAATCTTGTTTTGTTCTTGGTTTCTTTCTTTTTCCTTCAGTCAATTTCTTTAAGATAGAAGAGTAGGTTTATGCCAACTTACACAAGCTTGGTGTCGTACAATGGCCACCTATCAGTAAGCTCAAACAGATGATTATGGGGCCAGAGCTGCCAGGATGAGACATTAGAGACCTCCCTAGTTAGATAATACTTGTCTTTCCTGGAGAAGAACTGCAAAATCAGGTACCCTGACATTTCTTCTCAGTCTGTTGATACCAGACAAATCATTTCTGATCAACAAAGCAGTGGTTAGCAGTGCCTTAGCAATCCATAGAAAAATAGGAGTATGTATAAATGGAAACTTTTCCATTCCCATGCTCTGCTAAGGGCTAAAAGGCAGGCAGGGAGGTGTTTCACTCCAACAGTCATCTCCATGATGAGTTTGAACACAAGCAGGGTTCAGAACTAAGAGTGTCCTCTTGAACTTCCTTCTCTCGTATGGGCAGGATGAGCTCTGGTGCTGATTTTCCTGAGTCGTTTGTAATCTGTTTCCCTCATAGCTTTGTGTCTTTACTGTACTAACTCAGATTCTCCTTTGTAGTCTCCACCAGTCTGCACATTTAAAGGCAAAGGAAATCACAGGAAAGAACAAGCTGCCAAAATCATCCAGAGATGCTGGAAGATGTACAAAAACAGGGTGAGATTCTCCTATCAGGGAACAGTGAGGATATCCCCCTCTGAATCTTACTCTTGTTTTAGTATCTATCCACACATCTTAGAAGATTAAAAGATTTTATTTCTTTAAGTTTGTTGTTTGAGTTTTGGGGGCATTGGGACAGGTATTTTCTGTGTCTTCTAATTGTTGGGGAAAATTTGGAAAACCTTTATTAGATAAAACTTGTACATATCTGTGGCATTAACTTGTACATATCTGTGGCATTAACATGGGCATTTTTCATTTCAGAAAGAAGAAATTGCTCTGGATGAGGTGAGTGTTTATAACACCCAACAAAACAGTACAACAGACTTAATTTTATCAAAGTGCGAACAAATAACTTCAAAGATGTTTTACCAAGATAGTGTTTGTTCTTCAGGTTGGCATATAATCTTCCTTCTGGCATCCTGATTTTATTTCATATAATTTATCAGCGTTTCCCTTTTGGTCTCAAATTTTCCATAGTTGGTACCTTCTGCAAGATGAAGGCTTCTGAAAATTTTGTACAAAATGTGATACCAACAGACAGGAAAGTTTTTCCAAATGAGATAATTCTGGTAATGATTTAACTTTCATTATGGTGAATCTTCAGAGATATTTGAAGTAGGATTTGAAGCTTTTGCTAAGGAGAAATGTCTGTGAGCATTACAAAGAAATTAACAAGTTTGTCAAACAAAGACACCTGTTGATCAATGCTTTGCAGAAGGGTTTTGATTCAACTGTTTTTTTTTCAAATAGCACAATGTAGCATCTTACCTGTGTTTCTTCCAGAACATTAAAAATTGCACTTTGAGAAATTAGAACTAATTCTAACCATGTGACACAAACATGCTGGTTTACATCTAAATGCTATTTGTTGATTGCAACCCAGTAAAACCTCTGAGCGAAATGGAGAGAGTCATGTTCAGTGTAATCACCACGTGGTCTGCCAGGCTTGGCCTGGTTTCTGATTGTGCCAGAGCATCACAGAGCCCTCTGAGTAGCCAGAATTTGATGTGGGAATGGGAGCATGTTGCTGTGTTGGTGAAATAGAGGCTGGCGTTGGCAGCTAGAACTTCACTGCATTTGATAGGATCAACCCAGAACACCTCCCAGATGGAATTTCAACCCCAGAGGTGACCCCAGAGGTGTGATGTCTGTGGGTTATCTTTCACAGGAGCTCATGTCTGCTTCTCTCCATGCTAGGCAGTTGTTGTGCTCCAGGCAGCTTTCAGAGGACATTTGGCTCGACAGAAACTGCTGCTGAGCAACGACAGTAACTCTGCTGATGCAGAGTCTCTCAGCAAGGTAAGTGTGGGGGCAGATGGGTGTCCCAGCATCACTCTGTGTGTGTCTTGCAGTGTGAAGGACTCGACTTCCAGGTTTAATCTTTGAATCACCTGGTGGTGTTCTAATGTGCTGGTTGGCAACACCACTGTAATTCTAGAAAGATACTGAGCTCATGCCCTGGCCTCCCTTCTCACTTTCTGTAGTTCACACTTTTTCTTAGAAGTAAAGCTGTAACTTTCCAGCCTTGTTGTCTGTAAGATTGTAACTAGGTCTCTTTTTTTTTTTCCTGGTTCTCCCATCGGCTAATAACACACCTTTAATTCAAAGTGCTATTAAAAACTGTACCTGTTCTCAAGTGTTCACTACTGAATCACTGTAGTAATAGATGAACTTTTTTCAGAAATATTCAGAAATAAGAATCTGGCAAGCATCTTTGATTGGATTGCAAAGTAAAGGACTTTTGTTGTAGCATGCTCAGCCCAAGGCTTGGTGTCCTCTGTCTTGTCCAGCTTGCTCCAGATTACTTGTCCTGGATATGAAAAAATTTCCTTACCAATTAGATATTCAGTTTTTGTAGATCATTTGCCAAGTTATGTAAACATCCTTTGGACCTTTAGCAGGCTAAAGTTAATTTGTAATTCTCCATCCAGGTTGTCCATCTGATTGCACTTTACATGCTCTTTGATTTTGGTAACCTGGCCCGATGTAGTAGGACTGAATCCTTGGCTTGATACAGGCAGGAGATAAATCCATTATGAAGGCTGCCTTACCTCCTTCATCTTCAAAAGGTTTCCTTCCTGGAAAATAAATGAATTTTCCTTGCAGGTGTCTGCTCTTTCATTAATTGAATGCTGATGCTTCAAAGCTTATATGATGATCAGATTTGCATTTCCTGCTGATTTAGTCTTACAGAACCTTAAAAACTGCAGACCAAAAGATGGGGATGTTTGTTCTACTGCCATTTTCACAAGAGTGAGATTGTGAAAGGTTCTGTCAAGCTTCTGTGCAATCTGTAAAAGGTCAGTTTTCTTTAATCTGATTGCTTTGCAGAACTCCAGTGTGTCTTCCCTGTCAGACTCCTCGAGCTTGTCTTCTGATTGCAAGGAGAGGGATGAGATTGTGGCATTCATCCAGTCCATTTTCAGGGCTCACTTAGCACGGACAGTACTGCTTCAGGAGAGGTGAGTGAGGAGTAGATATTTCTGCAACATGCAGTAGCAAAATCGTTTTTATTACAGGAGAGGAGTATTTTTTGGATAGAATTTTAGTATGGATTCCTTGGCAGAGAAGGAGAGCAAGGCCATTGTTACAAAAAGACAAGGGAGAGCTTGTTCCTGGGCAGATTCAAAGGATATGCAACTAAAAGGAGTTTTGTGGCAGCAGGAGTCTTCCATATCCTGCTGCATGTTCTCTTCCACAGCAGTGAGTAAAGTAAAATAATTACTCTTTGGAAAAAGAAAGATTACTGTTGCTATCACACAGATTGCTAATACATTTGCTTAATGTGTGAATCTGAAGCCCTGACATGTGCAGGTTAAGGGTTATGTGGAGGAAGAATAGGGAAAAGCTCAAATGCCATCAAGTGACTTAGCTCAGGCAGAGTGCAGTGATTTGATTACTGCTTAGGCTTATGGTGACTTTCTCTTGAAAAATACTTCCTTTCTCTCCAGGGTTTACTGCTCTGATAGTTTTTAATATTGGCTGCCATGGTTACAAGGAGAGTTACATGGCTGTCACCTCACTTCAGTGTCTGGGTTCACTGGCAGGTGATAAGCCAGCAACACAAGAAACTTTTCAGCACACCCTCTGAAGAGAGACTGCAAACACATTCTGTGCCTCACACTCTGAGTGTGTCTCTTTGCAGGCTCTCTGTGCCCAGTGCACCCTGTGAGAAAGCAGATCCTGCAGGTGACATCACAGAGAGGAAACCAATCTCAGCAGCACTCCAGAGACCTCTTCCAGTCTTCACGTCACCTCTTCCTGGTAACCTCCCTTCCCTGTGTTCAAAAGTCTGTGTGTTTGAGTGGGTGCAGCACAGTTTTATAGAGAACATCTGCACACAGATGTGCAAATGCATCCTTGTACTCTGTGTGTGGCTTAATTTGCTGACATTTTGCTTTTACTGGCACGTGCAGTTCCCTACATGAAAAATAAAAGCTCTGACAGTACCAGCACCAGCTTCTTCCCAGTGCTTTGTCACAACTGTGGTTTGGAAGGCCTCTCTGGTGTAAGTGGTGATTATTGAAGGAACGTGGTGTTCCCCTGGATTGCCTCTTTACTTCCTTTGCAGCCCTGTAGCTGTAGGATGGTACTTTCCATGACATTTTTGGGCCCTTAGCCATAGACAAGCTGAGAGCATTTCCACCACCCTCAGTTTCTGCAGAAGACAGACAGACATCTGCTGAAAAGAGCCATCCTAGGCAGCCATGTGCACTTAGTCACGTTTTTTTCAGCAGTCTTCAGTTGCTGCAGTAAGGGGGAAAATGAAGTCCTGGATAACCTTGCCAACTACTACTACTGTAATACAAACTGAGAAAATCTGTCTCTTTTATGGCTCTTGTGCCATTTGGTTTTCTTCTCGAATTCTTTATTGCTGTTTGTGAGAAGATGGAGCTCAAGCCAAAGAGGCTTTTAAGAGGATGTTAGAAGTACTGAGTGGGAAAGGCAAAACAATGCTGCAGATAAGACAGCCTTAGACATGCAGCTTCAAAGCAGTTGAATTGAAAAGGGTTGGTTCTATACAGAGTGGGATATTTTAAGCTTTTAGGGACCAGTTTGGGGAAAAAAGAGTAACTTTGAGTGTGACCTGAAAAACGTTGACTTGGTTTTTCTGTCAATGAAAAGCTGCCAGTCCCTGCAGACTTGCTCAGAGACAGAGAATGCTCTAAGAAGCTGAGGCTGTTTCTCTAAGATAGGTGGGGAATAAACCAGATTTGCAGGGGTTGTGAAAACAGAGGTAACACTTCAGTGAAAGAAAATGTGTGTAAGAAACTTCACTGTGTTCCGTATTCAGAGGCACGCTCCACTTTGTAAAGGAGTAAGTAGTACTTGCTTCTGAAGATGTTCGAGATTTGAGTGACTTTAATTATGTCTAGTGATAGTATCCAGGAAAAAGAAATGCTGCAGCACCCTGTTTTGCCTGAGCTCTACTGCCATAGTCATTATTGGCATGCTCACTCTAAACCCAGAGTAAATCAGTTGTGAAATTCTACTCAAAAAGAATCACTTAAATATGCTCAGTCCTTCTAAGACCAAAGAAGAATGTAAGATGAAGCTAGTCCAGTAAACACAGTTGTATGAATACCAGCAGAGCACAGTCATTGTCTAGCTATGAAGTCTCCAAAGCTAAGTTTTATTGCAGATTATGATGACAAGTTGATGAGTGAAGAAGTTCTGGAATAGTTTATACTGAAAAGAGAGAGAGAGAGGAAACCATAAGCTTTCAAACTTTCTTCCTTGCAGTCCTTTCCTGGTGAATATCACAAAGGAACAATTGGGAGCAGAGCAAGTTATATTTGCTGCTGATTTTATGAATGTGGGAGACATTTTCAGACTCTGGGATGAGCACAGGATGTATCCAGGTAGCTTGTGGAGAGGCACACTGGTATGTGCTTCTGTAACTGCACAACTGCCCAAGAGAGTGTCTTGCACTCAGCTCTCTGAATTATTGGGTCCTGGTGCATTGGAGTGTTTAACCAAACTCTCCCAAAAGACAAATTGGGAAAAACCTCCTGAAGGAAGGAGAACATTCTGGTGTGAATGCAACCCCTCAGTGATCACTTTGGTTGTTTGCCATGGGAATTTATGTAGCTTAAACTAAAAGTTAGCTAAAAGTCCATCTTTACCATTCTGAGCTCATGACTGACATAAAAATCCACTGGCAAAATTGGGTTTGGATGGTAAATTGGGATTTCAGTGGTCATCCCACAGCTTGGAAAGGATATGAGACAAAGAGCTTGTTGAGCAGCTGAGTAATTTAAAAGCAATCAAATTCTTTTAGCTTTAAATCATGCAGCTGTTGAACAAGTTCTTTCTTCATTTGTCCCAAGTCTAAACTTGTATTTCATGGCCTCTAGGTCTTACAATGATCTTAAGCTTTCAGTCAATGTCTGTATTGCAATAAGGCATTTCATTTCACTACCTTTTTGGCATTATTGTAAGAACAATAGGGAAGACGAAAATGTGTTTTAAAAAACCTTATATATCTGCTAGAATGAATATATGTAATCCTGGTCTAGTATTGCAGACCTATATAATTCATTGTTTGCATCAGGTTAGGTGTCTGCATTTTCTAAAAAACGAAAAAAAAATAATTAAAAGAAATTAATGTATTAGTCAGTGCTGCTTTGCTTGTTTGCAGAACTTGGTGATTTTATAAAGCCATTTCTGCTGTTTCCCATGAAATGGAACAGATATTAACTATTCAGTCTGTGAAACTTGGTGTTTTGTTTTGTTCTGTCAGGGGAGTGACAGGAAGGAAGAATATGTTCTGTACATGCACAGCAATCCTGATGAAGGGCAGCGTTTCTCTTTGCATATTACTGACCAGTTACTGTGACAACTTCATTTTTGAAATCATAATGAATTTACACACAACCCTTAACTCTTGTCAGTTGTTATCCTTTACAAGCTGATATAAACTGAAGACGAGGACAAGAAAATCTCATACATCAAGAGCAGGATATAATCAAGAGTGATTTGGATAATATTAAGTTATTTCATGTATAATATGTTTATAGCTGGAGTTGCTCCTTCTGGTTATTGTGCCTGGTTTGGGGAGTTCCCTTTGCTCCTCCATATCACCAGTACTACTGACTCAGAAATCTTCCTGAAAAACTCTGACATTATTTGTTGACTGGTGCAGAGAAGAATTTCACTTAACTAGAAAGTCATGTGTTTCCTTGCTTCTGTTGGTTCAGGTCAATGGAATGGCCTCCCTGCATTCCCCTTTCCCATTCACAGGCTCTCTGTCTGTCACTCTTTTTCTGTTTCTGGGCCAGTTGTGGTTCCCTTTCTTTACTGCACATTCCAGTTTCTGTGTATGCCTGCTCTTCCATACCAGGAAATTTTTTTCCTGTGTCAGGAATCTCTTATTTCACTACAAAACCTGTGGCAGGTCTGTTCTCCCCAGGTAATATTCTCTGTGTGCCCTCCAGTTCAGGTCAAAACCTCAGACTGTGGCTTCTTGCCTGTTCCCTCTTTCTACCACAGGTTGTCTTGATTTGTTTTCTTCTTTGGGAGAGTCTTTTCACAGAATTTATGTTTGAAACTGAAAAATAAGTGGAGCCGAGGGAAGAATATTGTGCTAGAAGGTATTAATAGCTGAGGGGAGGATATTGTGCTAGAAGGTATTAATAGCAGTCATCATTTAATTCCTAGATCTCTTGCAGAGGTGTTAGAAACTGCTGGTTCTGCTCTTTGCGTGTCAGGGACTTTGTGCATATTCATTTTGTCCCTTTGATTCTCCAGTGTTTACTGGAATTATCAGGAATCTGTTCACACCCAGAACATTTCTTCAAACAGTGGAATGGATGAGATGCACGGGAACACATCCAGAAAAATGGCAAAGAAGCAAAAAATAAAGGAAAAAACCCCAATGGTGTAGTTACAATTTTTATTGTCATTATGGTAGAACAGCATGTGAATAATATTTTGGGTATTTCACGTTTATAAGGATGAAAGACAGTGGCTGAGAGCTTCTGCCTTTTTTTTGTATCTGTTTTCCTTTGATACATCTATATCTGAGTCACGTTCTCATTGCAACCTTTCTGCTTAGCTTAAGCTTGGGTCAATTTTGCCTTTTCTGGCCACATAGTAAATGTTTGTTTTTATGACCTGTGATGGCTTTGTTATCAAACGGCTCTACTTGGTGGTGTGGAACCCTTTGCAAAGATTTAAAGGCAATGAGTCAAATCATGCATGGCCATGAGTGTGTGAACTCAACCCTTGCTGTGCACACTGATTCGTAAAAGAGGAGCAGAAATAGCTCCATACAGACAAAGATAGATCAGAGTCATCCATAACTGGATGACTGAAGGTAAGTTTGGAAACTTAATGGCTCAGAATACTGCACTACCCACAAGGGCTTGTTTTTGTCAACGTTGTTTATTGATGACCTTGTTTGCTCTAATTGCAGGCAGCTCCTCCTCTGCTGCCTCTGTGCCCCTGGATGAGGCTCACTCGGACGACTCCGATGACGTTGTCATTGTCTCTCCCTTGCTGCAGGTGAAGAAAAGCTACACCCACTTTTAAGTTTTGGTAACAGGCTCTGGTGATCTTGAATTATTTGATTCACAAAGCTGTTTGTACTAAGGTCAAGCATATCAAAGATGAAAAAAGGGGGAATATCAGCCCCTTTTTAATGACAGTTGACATTATTTCGGCCATAAATGAGTAATTCTTTGGTATGTTGTCCCTGCAGACTTTATGGCTAAAAGCCACCGACTGACTGTTAACCTTACCTTCCTTGTACACAGAGAATTTGGTTTCAAAAACTCAACCAAAACACACTTTAATGTTTTGTTTCCCAATGAGGATTATAAATTCAGTTGCCAAATTCAAATGAAAGCAATAAAGCCTTAAGCTATTTCATGTCAAACAAAGTTTTGTTTCAGGTCAACTAAAATAATTTGTTTAATCAGAAAGTGGTCAGTGACATAACTCCAGTTTTCAGCCTCTGTACACAAAGGGATACAACTGGTATTTGTGCTTCACTATTTAAAAATTTTACTGTGTCATATTTTAATATCTTTTTTGTTTATTTTTATACTGAACATTTACAGTCTGTGCAGACCTTGTAAAGGCTTTTAGAAAGCCATTTCTTTATCATAGGGCTATTCTAGGCCTACTGTATCAGCTGGGTTTTCTTATTTATTGACCTTTTTCACATGTGTGTATGATGATATGTATAGTACTGTTTTGTATTTGAGATGTCTGATCACATAATCATTGGATTTGTCAGGGTAGGTGTGTAACAGCAGGAATGTTCTGTGAAGGATACCCTTGTGAGTGCTTTTTCTGCTTAAAAAAAATCACAAATTTGAGTGCATTATGCAGGATCGGCTCTAATATGTGAAAACATGTGATGTGGGAGGTAGAACTGTCTGAAATGTTCACTTGACTACATTGCTCATACCTAGTACATGGAGTTTGGTTTGGGAACAGAAGTGGTAGGTTGGATTATAACAGAAATTAAGACTGCATCCAGAAATACCACTGACAATATCATTATCCATGGAAAAACCAAAGACCTAATGGGCTGTGGAGAATATAATCAGAGGGGTCTTTCCAAATCTTCTATGGAGTCTCAACCCTTTGACTGGATAATTCCTGCTGTCTTACCAACATCCTTCAAAGACATTAAAATGTGTGTAGGTTTTTTTGAAGTGAACTTAGATAAATCATGATATTTATTGGAAGGGGAATTTAATTTTACAAGCACACAATGAAGGTTTTTTGGAAACTCTAATGGTTTCTTTGTCATCAAAGTGTAATAAAGTCTCCTGTAAACAGTGAACACACTCTTAAATATAAGATTTTTATCACCTTTTCTTTTCTAAATTAAAAATCAGTCACCACTGTTTTGCAGAATACCAATAAGTCAGGGCTGTCTCAGTTCTGTGATTTCAATGAAGCACTATCTGAGGCTTATCATAGTTTGTGCCAGTACTTGCAGCCAAAGAGGAAACTGGATGGCTGCAGCACAATGCAGCTGATTTCATTTAATCCCATCGGTGGAAATGCTGCCTGTGCTATTTCCAAAGGCAGTTTTGGGAGCTCTCCATACCCACAGCAGTCTGAAGAATGTCACTTGCACTCCCAATGGGTGAATTTTTCCTGCTGGTGCTTTGGTCACATGGCTGTCATCTGCAGAAAGAATAAAAAAATATATGTAAAATAAAAGGAATAGAATCCTTTTGATAGAAGCTGAGATCTGTTTCCCTCTGTTTCTGGAAGTCATGTTAAGAAGGGTCATTCTGCTAAATGGAAGCAGTGCTGTACTGAGTTGTGTATAATATTTCAGGTCCATAACTGTGATTCTGTCATGGATCTCTCCAGAGAGAGTAACTAGAGCTGAAGTCTGACACATTAAGGGGAGAGTTTATAAAGTGTCAGGACCAAGACTGATACCAAATACCTACCTAGCTGTCGTCCTATAGGGAAATACTGGCACAGCAAATAGAATAAAGAAGGCATTCTTTTACTTTGCTGTGATGAGCAATATGAAAGCATTAGGAAGGTGATACAGAGCAGAAAGACTTGTGTTTGACTTGAGCATGTGACCAGCAGTAGTGCTGCCAATAGACAAATTCTGGGATAAATGGGAGATAGTACCTTGGGATGACCCAGGCAGAGACAGAAATCAGGGTGAAAAGGAGCAAATGTTTTCTGGGATAAATGAAAATGTGTCTGAAGCTTTCTAAATTTGAGTTTGCTATCTCCTAGCTGTCAAAAATCTGATACTTACCTTGAGATGGGCTTCAAACTCATATCTTACTTTGGAAGATAGTTATATGCTCACTACACATCAAAAGTTTGGTGTGGTACAGTAGGAAGACAAAACTCCACAGTATTGGTACCCTTAGAGGTTGTTCTGTTATACATTGTAGTGGAATGTGTGGAAGGGAGTAGTGATTGACACTAGGTCTCATTCTGTGGTTATCTATCTGAATGCCAGCACCCATAAATCTTGGAACAAAGAAGGAAGACAAAGTTAATTTTTGAATAAATGGCATTTTTCCTCAACAGGGAGCTGAGGACAGTAAAAATCAGTATGGCTCAAACCTGTCAAGATAGGCCCAGTACAAACAGACTGTTTGTGAAAAATATGTCTTCTGTAGAAAGCCCTGGAAACCTTGTGGGGGCGTTGAGGTCCTGAATTAAAATTCAACTCCCCTGTACCCTATGTAATCTAAAAGCACACTTTCCATTCTCTTGATATGCAATAATGTTTCTGACTTAAAACCTTCTGCAGTTTACAGCAGTGTTCAGTTAGAGATTGTGTGTGAGTACAGAGATCTGACTTTAATGGGATGTTATCTCTCTTGATCTCTTTTTGCCCTTAAGTGCCTTTGCCTGTAAAGCTTTACTGAGGCATCAAGACCTGAAAACTGTATTGTTTTCTGCATAGCTATAAAAACAATCCCTGCACAGGCAACTTCTAATGTAGTCTGAATGGAAAAGGATTAATCCTGGCATATGAGAGCACCATTAATTTTTACGATCTTTTTAATATTTAGAACTGTGCAAGTATTTTATGTAATTTATTTTGGGATCTTTGAAAAGCCAGATCAATTGCAATGTATTTTCTTTGAATTGTTGAATTTTGAAATAAAGTTTATAACTGAACTGTTGATGTGTTTGTGCTGCTGTTGCTGTGTTTGCATTGCCCCTCTGGCTTCTGCTGCACACTCCTGTTTTCTCCTCACACCTGGATTGACCTTCTATCCCTGACTTCCTGAGTGGATAGTAATGAGATAACTCTGAAACATGTAGGGTGGGAAATTTCTTCTTTCTTCTAGTACAGGTTCAGGGTTGTCCCATCAGGAATGAACAGTATTCCTGGCCAAAGCCTGGTGGAACCAAAAGAGGTGATGGGGTTTTGCTTTAAAAAACTGGTGTGGTGGCAGCTGTGGTAGAGCAAGAGACTCCAGGGTTCAACTGTCCAGTTAACTGACAGTGTATCTCCTCACCTCTGTTACTTTGCTGTTTATGAAGCTCTGGAAGGAGCCTGGACATGTGCATCACTTTCCAGGTCCACTGAAAGAGCCTTTAAGGACTGCCTTATGCTGGTTTATGGAAATAGGAGACCCTGTTAACTGCTGTGAAGACATGGGAATCCTGCAGTCATCCTCCTGTCAAGCAGCGTTCTTGGTGTAGGACTATGACAGCTATAAGAGTACAAGCTCTTGATGAATATATTAACTACGTTTCACTTTTTTATTCTTTCCTCTCTGCTCTGCTGGCGTATTCTCTGCATTCCTTAAGAGAAACTTCAGTTTTAAATCTTAGAGGTAATCCATGAGGCATGAATGGAAAAATTTAGTATGATTTCTTGGAGCAAACTAGTCTTGAATTCAGTTGAAAGCAATTAAACATTCACACTTAGTGGTATTAAACCATAATTTGGCTTCATCTGGAGTCAGAATGCCCTTGACTCTTGCAAGCTGTGCAGCATCTCTCCCTGGTAGGGTTGTCAGCTAATGAATTGCTTTCCTCATATGGACCTTTTAAGGGGAGAAAAAAAGTTTCATTCAATGGGCATCATTAAGACCTGCAAAGAGCAAAATTTCCATGTTAAACTCCAAGTTATTAGAGGATTTTCAGGCATGGTTGGTGGTCAGGTGCTGCATCAGTTCCTCTGATGTTTCCTTGTGGTGTTTGCTGAAGTGCTGCTGTGCTGGTGGAAACAGCGCTGACCTCACCCTCCCAGTGTCTGCCCTGTCTTTTGTGTTTGGCACCTTGGCTCTGGGTCACACGGGACCTTCAGCCATCGTTCTTGCTGTGCTCAAGGAGTAGCCTTGAACAGCAAGTGTTGCTGTGTTCTTACACTCTGGAGTAGTCTGCTGATGAAGTTGCACCCTGCTCCCCTTCCCCCTCCCACAGCCTCCCTCTCCCAATTACCCTTTTCGAATCTGAGAGCGTTTGTATCCTCACTGGTCTCCAGCACAGTGTTGGTGTTGTTCCCCTCACCAGAGCTGTGTATGAACAAACTTCCCATCCCAAGGTGTTGCTCAGACTGTCCCAGCTCCCTGTGTGCTTGGGAGGGTTTTGCCAACGTGCCTCAGACACTTCGTGCTGGTACCACATAAGCACCTTTAGGGGCTGAGGTGGTGTGAACAGATGTGTCATAAAATCTTGATGCTCAAAATGGTCTGGAAGAACAAGAAGGGACATCGTGTCCATTGTCAAGGGCTGTCTTACCTCCCTCATTATCAGCCAGATAATCCCACACCCGGACCTCGCTCCTCTCCCCTCCTCAGCCTGTCAGCTCTGCAGAGCTGAGGCTCTGCCTCAGTAATGTAACAGGCCTTGAAAGTCCTTGCTGTAATATGACTTTAGGGATGAAATACTGTAAAATCTGTCACTTGGTTACAGGGCTGCTGTAAAAAAAGGCTGTGCTTGAATGGCCTCTAGGTATATGCATGGAAAATCAGAATAGTTTTTAATAAATGGGATTGACCATGAATGTCTGTAGTACAAGTCACAACATTCTGCCCAAACATTGCTTTGCATTGCCATTATCTAGCAATAATCCTTATTTGGAACTTATACAAATTGTGGCAGAACCTTCTATTTATCTAACCTGGAAATTTTTCCTGAACAGGCTCTCTATAATCTACTCAGAGAATTGGCAGTTTTCTTCCCTCTCTCGGCAGATATTTAATAGCCACATATTACATTTCCATGCTAGTAAACCTTCATTATTATACAAAATGTACCAGAATGTTATGAAGAAATACCTTAAATAATTAAATAGAAACTAAGAGTGACAAAACAAATGAACAAAGTGCAATTTGAGCTGTGTTATTCTTTCCTTTTTATATTCACTTATTTGCTAATTTGCTGAATTTACTGGACTGCAGTGGGTCTTGCTGTGATTAGAGAGAGTTTGCCAAGTTCCTTTGTAATTGTTTCTTTGCAATTAACTAAATAATAGAATGTTCTGTGTGGGGCTCTCTGGGGAAAAGAGCAGGCAGGTGCTTTTGCAATAGGATTTCCACATCTTCCACCCATTTCCCTAGAACTCACGGAGTTTAAAAAGACCAGTAGAACATGAGAGAGAGAGAATATTGCCTCAGGACTGGAAATGAGAGAATTAACCTTTTCTTATTATTTCTTTCAGTTTGCTTAAAGTTTTTATGCTGGCCCTGGTAGTGGCTATTCTTCGTGTAAACCTAAAAGTCCTTGGGAGGCCCTCATAGAAAAGTAATGAGGAACCAAATGTATGTTCCACCCTGCAGATGCCTCCACTCAGGGGAAATCCTTCAAGCTGGGAGGAGAAGTCAGCTGGGAAGATCCCTGGCAACGTGGCTTTGCTGGGAAGAGCAGAGGCTGGAGGCTGAGCTGTCACGGAGGGGGCAGAGATGCCTGGGGGAGGCTGGAGAGCAGCCCTGGCTTTGTTATTTCCTTTGACTTTGAGCAGAAAATTACAGAGGAAGCCCTGGGAGGAGAGGAAGGGTAATTTTAATGGAGGCACAGTTTAGCTCAGCGGGAAGGAGGCACGGCTGGATGTAAGGGCAGAGTGTATGGAGCGGCAGAGCCAGAGGTGTGGCCTGCCGGTGGCAGCTGAGTGCCGAGGCACGGTTGTCTCGCTGACCTCCCTCTGACCGTCCGTAATTTAGTCCCGGTCTCGAGAGGGTAACTCATCCATCTGCTGGCACTTGGAGTGCAAACTTGCTCTTTTTTTTCCCTTTAAAATCTGTATTGTTGGCTAAAACATTTTGTAGCACATATTAGGTTTGACAGTCAGGGGAAGACTCCTTGCTCCACAGTATATTAAAAGCTGAATTATTGAATTTCATAGTGAATCAGAAAAGCCGGGGGTAGGAGATTGCTGTTTTAAAAGGTGCTCTCATTGCCAGTACCACTTCAGCACTAGGGATGTCTGGAATCAGAAGCTTGTGGAGTGAGAAGTGCTACATTTCTAGGAGGGTTTCTGCAGACTGCCTGGTGGTCTCAAGAGGATGGAGGACAGCACTGGCTGCCTTATTTTGGAGATTTAAACCAGTCTTTTCATCTTTGCTGTCTTTAATGTGGAACATTTCTCGTTTGTCTATTTTGTCCAGTGATTCTTTAGCAAAGCCACTGTCAGAGCAAGTTAGCAAACACTCATACAGCTCTTTGGGTTACTTTTCAGCAGGATTACCAGTGAACAAGCTGACATTTGCAGTTTGCTTTGCTTGACTGTAGAACTGCTTTCCAAGCAAGGGTGATTTACTGTTAGATTTTATTCCTGGGATGTCATGACAGTGTCTTGTTTGTTCATTTTGCTTTGGCAAAATAGTCTACCTTTTTGTGTGGGAAGGGAAAAAGGCTGCTATAATCTAAACACGAGAGCCTTGATAACTGTCTTGTTGTTGTGTAATCAAGAATTACCTGAATAAGATCAAATGAGAGATGCTAGACATCCAAGAGTTACAAACATTGCTTTGTGATGTGGTACAACAGGCTGAAGTGCCATGGAAAGTATGGCTGGTGCTGGATCCTGTGGTTTGTCTCTTACTCCTGGTTTGTAGAATCCATTCTACTCTTCATTTTCCCATATCATTATAAATAATTGTGGGGGGGAAATGAAAACTGTTGATGCCTCTGCTTCTCTGTAATCCCAAATCCTCATTCTATTCTAATTTAATCCAGTTGTCTCAGCAGCAGGAGGCTGAGGGGGAGGAATGTACACCAGCACTGCTGAGCTGCTCCCTTTCCCACTTACCCCTGGCCCTGTATGGTGCCTCAAACTGCAGCTGACACGCTGGTGCTTGCACCCAACCCCCACGGAATAGCATCCAGCTTTTCCTGTCATTTATTCCAAAACGTTTTGTTTGGTTTGATTTACATCAACTCCATCAAACCGGACCTCGGTGCGGCGTCTCGGCTGCATCTGCTTCTATCCCGTGTCCACCACTTGCTGACAGAGGGCCTTGGACTTGCAGCCTGGTGGGGGTTTTGTGTCCATCCAGAGGCCTGTGGCTGCAGTCCCATCTGCAGGACAGATTACAGCCTGGAGCGTTTCAGCACCAAATTGCATAAACTCTGTGTCATGAGTGGCTTACCCAGAGCTCTCTTGCTCCCAGCCAGGTCTCTCTGCTCCTTGTCTTTGGGTTGTTGGAACTTGAGGCGAAATGTGTTAGACCACTGGCCCTTAAAATAACTCCTCCTTCATCCTCGCTGGCACTGTGAAAAAAATGAAAATAATAAGGAAGAAAATAAAGTTGGCTGACATTCAGCTGTCCTCCTGTGAAATAATAAACCCATTTCTTGGAGAAGGCTGGAGGGAGTTGAGTTCTTGTATCTTGTACCCTTGTATATCTTGTACTTGTGCACACAGAGCGTGGCTGGGAACCCTCTGACGTGCGTCTTAATGCTCTTTGTGAGTGATAAGATTTTTTTTTTAGCTATGTTGATAATACTCATATGAAAATCCTGTCCTAGTCAAAAGATATTAAAGTTGATGTTATATTTCAGAATATCAGTAGAAATTTATTTGCTCCTAATGGGTTAAATCACCCATTTTAGCATTTTTGCTCTCCTGATTTATAAAATGCATCAGTCAGGACAACATAAAGTATGAAATCCTGGCTGCATTTGAGAAAAGTAATAATATCATACTTGCAAAAGAGGTCTCTCCATAATATCTACTGGCCTGCCACCATTTAGAAGAAAAAAACCAGTTGGTATTACCCTTTTTTTTAGTCCAGTGGGATACACAGGACTCGAATATTTTTTGAGTTTTCGTAGGCCATCACAGTTTCTAATTCTAAACAGATGAGGGTTTCTCAAGCCTGCAAGACCTGGAAAACATTTGCCTGAGGTCTTTTAGAGGACTGGATAGTCCTTTTTGCCTTTCCAACTCCAAATTATGTTGAGTGGTATTTAAAAGACAATGCTTTGAGCAATCAGCAATGGGTGAGGTGTGCTGCAGCAGGGCTGGGATGGAGAGACTGGAATGGAGAGAGAGAGAGAAGGCCCAGGAGATGATCTGAATAGAGTGGCTAAGTTTAGAAACTCCTGCATTAATGCTGGACCACACTGCATGCTTACAGCAAGAATTAAATTATTTGATCTATTCCTTTTAAAAGAAAACAGTGAATATTTTTATACATTTCAGTTGCAACAGGAACAGTACAATCTTTGTAATGAAGTGAATGAATTTGGGATTGCTGCTGCTTATCGTTATCTTTTCTACTTTACCTCGCCATCCTAACGTTATCCAGAGCATTTGTGTACTTACATAACAAGTAACAACTTACGTGTACTTACAGGACAAGTGTCCCTGAGAGGGTATGCTGATGTTTTTTACCTTTAAGACTAAAAATACTTTCTGTTCTGTTTAGAAAGAAATTAAAAGCCTTTCCCATTGGGTCAGAGTATAATCCTTGGGAAAGTGTTGTGTGAGTGGCTCTGTGGGGAGCCCGGCACATGCACAGCTCCATGGTGTTAGATGCTGTCATTGCAGAAATATTCAGGTGTTTAATTCACTGCTCTGATTTATGATGTCATCAAAACAAGCTGACGATTCCAGGTCCATTGAAGCTGATGAAGCAATGCACTGGCTTTGGGTCAGGGTTTGGATGAGGCCAAACCTTTGCCTGCAGAGGGAAGGGTGGAAGCTGAACCAGAGCTCTGTGTCTCTTCACGGAACAGGCAAAGGTTTGGCACACTTGGAAATCACACGATGGGCTTGTCCGTGTCTTTAGACACCTGGGTACCTCTAGAAATTTCCCTCCAGGTTTTGGGAAAGCCAAGCCAGGCTGGGGTGGTTAGTGCTAGGGAACAAGTGTGTCGTACAAAAAGCATCAGCTGCAGTGAAGACGTTGGTGTCAGTGGTTGGATCTGCTTTGGGATTACTTTGGAGGAAGAGGTGTTGGTGTGAGGGGTGGGGATGTGGTTTGACAATGGGTGTGGACACCTATCCTGTGCCACACGCAGCCCTGTGCCTAGGCACCATGTTCATAGAATCACAGAGTCATTACATTGGAAAAGACCTCCAAGTCCAACCATCAACCCAGCACTACCATGTTCACCACTAAACCATGTCCTCAAGTGCCATATCCACACATTTTTTGAGAAATTCTGAGACTCTGTTCAAATGACTGTTATTTTCCCTACCATGCTGCTGCACAGGGAGAGGTGAATGTCTCATAAATGTTCATCTGTGTTCCTGGTGCTGCAATTGCCCCGTGTGCGCCCCAGTCAGGGAGTGCTGGGTGACACTACCTGTCTATGAATTTTAATTCGGAAGGGGCAAATTTGCTGCCTCTGGATTTTTGGATGGGCATTGAGATGGACTAATTACATGCCAAGAGGGACCTGAGCAATAATAAGTCACTTTATGACTGTCTTTACCACTTCGTGTGGCAAAAACGGGCTTTACCGCACTGGATTTTAGGCTGAGTCCAAAACGCACCTTCCGCCGTTAGAACTGAAGGGTCGTGCGGGACTCATCGCAATGGGATATCTGTAAGCATCTGGCGTATTTGCCGGAAAACAAACACCGCGTTCCAGCGCGCGTGGCGGCGGCACCGGGCCGGGCGGCGACCCCCGGGCCCGGGGAGCCGTGAGGGGCCGAGAGGGGCCGGGCCGGGGCGGGGCGGCGGCGGCGGCGCCAATGGGAGCGGGCGGGCGGCGCCGGGCGCGGGCGGCGGAGCCTCGCGGCGAACAAAGAGGGAGCGGGAGCGGGCGGAGGGACCGGGAGCGGGCGGGGGGGGACCCGGCCATGCGGGGCCGGCGGCCGCGGCGCGGGTGAGGCGGGCGGCGCTCCATGGCCGGCGGGTCGGGGTGAGGCAGGCGCGGGCATGGCGGGCGTGAGCTACTCGCCGCCCTGGTGGGTGAGCCTGCTGCACCGCCTGCCGCACCTCAGCCTGCGCTGGGAGCTCACCGCCGCCGACTTCCGACCGCACGACGCCGAGTACCAGCAGGTGGGTCCGCGCGGGGCTCTGCGTGTGCGGGGCTCGGCCCGCCGGGAGGGGAGGAGGAGGAGAAGAAGGGGGTGTCCGGCCCCCGGTGGGGCTCCCCGGGTGGGTGTCCGTGGGTGCCGTGGCCGCCCCACGGAGGGGCAGGTGCCCCCGCAGGGCTGGGGCAGGCTGGGTGCGGAGTCTCGCCGCCTGGGCTGGGGCGGGAGGTCATCACCCCCGGCGGGGTGGGCAGGAGCCCCCAGCTGCCCCCAGCCGGCCGGAAGCCCGAGTTCTTCTTGGGAGAAGGTGAAATTATAGACTCGTAAAATCCTTAAGGTTGGAAGAGACCTCCAGGATCAGTAAGCTCACCCTTCGGCCGAATACCACCGTGCCCACTGACCCACGTCGCGAAGTGACCCCTGGTGGGTGCTCCGGCCGGGTCCCAGCGCTGCCCGGGCGAAGGCACCGTCCCGGCCTGGTGCCCGTGTCTGGCCCTGAGCCCACCATGGGCTGGGATAATCCTGTGCAGGCTGCGCTGGCCATCCCCATTGATGCCGCCAGCCCCGCAGCGAGGCCAGCAGTGCCTTTCCAAAACCGGCTGCCTGCCTGCTGGAAAACAGATGACTTAATGCACGAGAGCGGCGTTAGCATCAAGTGCACAGGAGGATGCTCGCAGAATACTTGTGTGCAGCTGCTTAGCCTGTATCCTGTGCTTGGTTGGCTAGGCATGTAATTACAATGATTGTGAAGTGAATCTGTGTGCTCCAACATCTGTGTTCTCTGCTGTCATCTTGGAGCAGAGCTGCAGTGACTCTGCTGCCTCGTTTTGCCACGGTCTCTGGTTTTGAAAACACCATTTTGCTTTTCTGAACATACTTGCAGTGTCCTATATACACAGCCTGCTATCATGCACACAGGCATGAAGGCTAAGGCGTCTAAGCAGTTCTTGTTTATCCTAGAAGCAGAAGGTATTAAAAATACTTTAGGAAGCAGTATGTTTTGGCTTTTTGTTCTAAACGGATGAACAGATCTGAGGACTGAGGCTAGAGCAAAATGTGAGAGATGTATTTAAAGACCCACGGGTAGACACAAAGAAACGCCTTTAAACCAGTAAATCAAAGGGACTTTTGAGCTAACTTTGTATTTCGAGGTTTCAATTTGTTAATTTGTTTTAGTTCCCTTGGCTTAGCAGAGTTCAAGATGGCCACATGCAGATGTAACACTGCACAGCAGCTGAACTGTATTTCCATGACCTCAGAGGGTTGCTGCCTTTAGAACAAGGGATATGCGATCCTGAAGATCAGAAGTTAAGACTTCATTGAAACATCTTCTTGGGAATGTGTTATCATGAAATAAGCACTCGTTGACCTTTGGGTAGACAGAAGATGTACTGGTTTTCACTTAAATTGCTTAAAAGCATTCCTAGCAACAATCTGGGGTTGTGTTTGTTAGTCAGATAATTTTTCTACAGTAATCATATTCCCACTTAAAGCCTTCTGCTGTTCTCCTCCTGTGTAGCTGCCTCCCCTTCCTTAATGATATTAAGGACTTCTTGCACAGCAGTCGATGGCCTTTTAAGTCTTAACATCAGCTCACAAGGAAACATCTTATCAAATCCAAACTCGACTGTCTGGATTACTGAGGCGTCTGTCGTCAAGAGAGTGATTTGAGCAGCAGCAGCTTTGCTGGTTGTGGTGTTGGTGAGGGAGAGCAAGCAGGCTCCAGCAATGCAGCCTGTGCTATCGGTGTCGTGGTTATATAACGACGCTGCTGTGGCTCTGCAAGTTGACTCTGGAGTTCGTAGCCACACGGATTAAATTTAATGCAGTGGAACAGAGAAACTTAATCCAGGACTGGGAACTGTAATGCTAAATGCTCACTCGTGCTTTAAATTGTTCTGAAGGCCTTTTGGTTTGAATTCTAGCCTTTTTTTATGAATTTGCATCTCTTGCTCTGTTTGCAGCCTGTGCTGGCATTGTCTTCCCTTATCTTTGGGAACCTTTCATATTTAGCAGGTGAGATCATATATGCCCTCAAAACGAGGAAGTCCATTTTTTAATTTTAAATTCTGCTTAGTTTTCTTTACATTGTAGGTCTCATTGGCACAAATTGTGTGTATTTTTGTTTTCTGTTCCATTAGTGATTGATACCCTGATTCTTAAGTATGAACTGTTAAACTACACATTGCATTTGAGCTCTCCAGGGGCTGTGGGGAGCTCAGTGGGGGATGCTAGATGAATTTTAAGGGGATGGGAAAGGGCAGGGTGTCCCTAGGTGTAATAAGGAAGGGTTATCTTTACTAAACTCCATGACTTCAAGTCATCAGGTAGCTGGACAGTTGTCATAAATAGCCATACAGCTGGGCTGAGTGTCTATTCCCATTCTGATATGTTAGGAGGAAGGAAGCAGTGTATCTTTTCTGATTCCACACTGCTTCTCTAGAAAAGATTTCCCAACCCACGACCAAGGGGAAAGCATCACTTTCCTCATAACTCTTTTCTTTAGTAACCTCTCAGTAAATACCTACCTGCTTCTTGTACTCGTGTTTTGATGATGGGCTTTGAAATTGTGCATCAACTGAACATTCCACTTCACAAGAAGTGAAATGCAGTGGCTTGGATTTGCCTGTTGTCATGCCACTTGTTGCAGTGCCACGTGCTGCTGCAGGTGAGGAGGCTGCTGCTTGAACAGGCTTTGCACCTCTCCCCGGTGAGGATTAGTGTCACGCGCAAGCCGCTATTCCACTGAAGCAGCAGACAAGTTACTGTGCCCTGAAACCTCTCTGAAGGCGGGTAGAGAAGCACACACTGCCAGTCTTTGAAGTGTAGGTCTTTGTTAAAGTCTTCTGGGACCCTGGGTGATGGGGAACATCGAGCAGGATGTAGATCTGGTGGCTGCTTCTGCTGTTCTGTCCCGTGTAGTCCCTTGGCCAGAGCAGCAGGGACGCCCGCTGTGCGCTGGGCTGTCTCAAGGCGGCTGCGTCCATTGTGTACCAACCTGCCGGGGCTTCCTCCTTTTGTCTCAGAGCATGAGAAATACTTATGGCAGTGTTGCTGCCAAGGCTGAGATCAGTGCAGCTGCAGGTTTTGGCTGGATACCTTCTTCACCTGAGTCGGGCTCTGAAATGCTTTCTCTTGGAATTACTTTACTCTTTATCTTCTCCCACAGCATATCTTGTTGCGTTAGGTTAGAACTGTGTGCGTGGAGGAGCAGAACAGATCCTTCCCCTCTGGACTAGATTGTTTAAAAATGTATGTGTATCCCGATGTCCTTCAGATGCTCTGCTTCCGCCACAACAAGCTGTGGACAGCAGCACAACTGGTTGTTTTCTTTTTCTGGGGGAATTGAGGTGAACCTCCATGTAGAATGAGCTGAGGTTGTGATCTTTCTTATCTAGGGGGTTTGGCATGCTGGTGAGTCCTATCAGAGCTGCCTTCGTGTGCTGCTTGCAGGACTTGCTCCATAGTCTGCCCTAGAGAGGATCTTATCAGACTGGTTCTTTTCCTAATCCTCCCATGAATCATTGGGGTTGAAAATATCTTGATATGAACAGCTTTGTTCTGGCTGTATTCTCATCTGAGTCATACTGCAGTGCTCTGCAAAGCCTTTTCATTGTGTAGTGAGTCACAAATTCTGGAGTGAAGGGAATGTAAAAATGGAGCAGAGCTCCTGTTCCTTCTGACAGCATCATGCTAATGCCAGTTCTGGTCTCCCTGCCTTTTGCTGCTGAAAAATGATGATGATCTTACCAGTACTGTCCACTTACTTTCCAATTCAGTTGATTGGCCCGGTGAGGTGGTCCTGACACTGGGCTGCTGTCACTAGTTTAATGTATTTAGCAATGTAAGTACTTCTACTTGTGACTGACTTAGTTGCATGGCATTGAATTCACTTTCTTTCTCTCGGTAGAGTTGGTTAAGAGCCTTGAGGTAGTGTGGAGGTCATGTGCTGGAAAGAAATAGAAAGGCTGAATAGCTTTGTAATACAGCACAACAACAGGTAATGGGATATCTGCTTGAGTCAGGGTGTCTGTGTACTGACAGAAAAGGAGACTACAACACCTTAGCTCTGGAGTCTGACTGTGGGCTGAGAATGTACTGTGAACAGTGAAGAAGAAAAAAGGCTGTAAAAGCTAAGCCATGGAGCACTTTGAGTGGAGTTTCTGCCTTTTCTTTATTGCTGGAAACTGGCAATGTTGACACAAACCTATGTAAATGCATAGGTTATGCGTGAGTCAGGCTAGAATGAAGCAAAATTCTCCAACATCTTTGAAACTCATTCCTTGCACCACTTCGTGCTTTCTCAGTAAGAGTCAGAACTGCAGATGCATGGTTAGTAGGTGGAATGGCAGCTGTATGTGCTTTGGAAGATGACTGGGAGGTTGATTCACACCAATTAAGATGCAGAATCGTGCTGAAGGAAGCATCAATAAGAGCAGGGACATGCTCTAGTCCTCTGTTTTGAGATGGTCTCTTCAGTGTTGACACCCAGGAGTTTCCTATCGTACATCTGTCAGTGTTTTTGTGTCATAATGTTCTTTTTCTCCCTCTGTACATGTGGTGAGAAGGGATCCAGCAGGGAAAGGTGCTCTGTAAGCCCAATGATGCTTCCCTTTTTTTGGCTTGCAGACTCTAATCCAAGGCATGTGTGTTTGAACCCATAGCCAAAGGTTCAGCAAGGAATTAATTCTATCAGGTACTTTCTGGCTCTCTCAGGCTGTTTCCCTACACATAACAGCTAATGTAGTCTTTGGAAGTATTTCTTGGCTGGAGAAATGTGATGGAGCCTAAACTGCCAAGAAACTTGGATTATAGAGATTGTTTTAGAACTTCCTCTACTGTACTGGCATCTTATTTCAATTTTGAAACCAAGAGTCTTTCTGTAAATTGGAAACATGTGTATTAGTCAAGTTGGATGACGTGTTTTTGTCTAGTTGGCTCAAAGTCAGAGGGTAATGTGCCTTTCTTAAAGGGGTTGGACTGAAGGTTTCTTTCTTTCAAGAACAGATGGACTACTTCCAAGGTCTGATCAGCTATCCTGCTGTAGCACTAGTTTGTTCGTATTTCCAGAAAGGCTAAGTGACCCCTGTTAGTAGAATCCAATGTTTTCTGGTGAAATTGAAGTTGCTTTTTTTTTTTTTTTAAGACCTGCTGGTAAATCTCTTCTTCCCTTTACTCATCAGTCTTGGCTGCATGAGTAACCATGCAGTAATGCCTCCTATCAGCAAATTGGTGCAATAGTCTGACTCCTGTACTCTGTGTTTGATCTGGAAGAGCCTTTACTGGGAGGCTCCAGCACAATCAATAACCAAAAATGTAGAACCAAGGCAATTTTTGATGGCTGATTTTTACCAAAGGTACACATGCAACGTTTTCTGTTGACCATACATCCAGTTATGCAGCAGCATATGGTGTGCAGAGAGGAAAAAACTCAACCTTTGCCAGCTTTCTGTCTGCAGCCTTGCTTTGTTTTGCTGACCCACGCTGTGCTGCTGCGTTTTCAGATGGTCTCCTGAGAACTGACAGTTTCTGGAAACCCTGGCTATAGATTACCTTACTCTGGTCAAAAAAAGTAACTGTTCTAAATGCATGATTTTAGCAGAGTACACAGGGGTAAAAGGTGTCCTGGAGAAATGTGAAACACTTTGTGGGGGATGGAGGAAAGGAGATGCAAGTGAGTATGCAAAAATGTAAATCATGTGTGCTTCATCTGGTAGGATCCTGAAAGTATTAATCCTGCACAGAGAAGGTGCTGGTGCCCAGCCTGGTGAGCTTCCCAGTCTTAAGACACATTTATGCAGCTTCTGGTGCTCTGAAGGTACCATGCTGGTCTTAGCTGCAGGAGCAGAACCAGAGTTTAAAATGTTGGTTTGGTTTTAGTGGCCAGCCACTGTCACCTTGGCGCTTCTGCACCAACACATTTGTCCTCTTGAACATGCTCAGTTTTTTTTCTACAGGAATGTAACACCATGTCTCCTGGTCTGCAAAACCTGATCACTAGCAGTCTGGAGAAAGGGATAGTCAAAATCACTTCAGTCTTACCATGTCTTCTCTCTTTTTTTTCTTTTCCCCTTAATTCTTAATGTCTTTTTGAGCAGAGGAACATCTGTGGTCTCCAGGTTAACAAAGTGCCTTTGTTTAAATGTTGATCCAGTAAAGCAAGCAGTGCTTAAAGCAGATGTTGGTGTGGATTTTTACTGCTCCTTACTTTTCATTTTTAGGGAAAGTGAGAAATTCTCACCCAGAAGAACATATCCCATTAGGCATGACTCTGGAGATTAAGGGTGGGAAGTCAGGTGCTTTCTCTGACTTAATCCCAAGGCTCTGAATGTGGATTAAAGAGCTGTGCCACAAGTCTTGATCGCTTACTTGTATTTTGGGATTATATTTATTTTTGAACCTGCAAACAAAAATCTGTCCACTGAGTATGAGATAGAGGAAAGTTACGAGCCTGTGTCACATCAGGTTTCTTGACATGTGTCTTCAGAACAGACACTTGGAGGGACAAGCACCCTCCAGTCCCTGGGAATTTCTGTCTTCTTTTCTGTTCTTTCTGTTTTGTTTGGTTTGGTTTTTTCCTCTCCTTTTTCTTCTAGGACAAGACTAATTTTACACCTCTTCTCCTGCTCCCCTTCCCCCACCAGCACTTACTGATGGAAGGGGTGAAGTCCGGGGTCGATGATGTTTGTGCTGATAAGACCGTGCTGTGGCGGAACTTGCCCGGTCACCTCGGTGTGACCCCTTTCAGGGGACACTTCTGTACTGTAAGGATGGGTGTGCTGAAGGCCAAACGATGGTGACCAAAGCTTCTCCTGAAGTCATTCTTTTACCGTCTTTGATGTCGAGTGAATGCACTTGGGTGGCTGCAAGCAAGCAGTGAGTAAGATGGTGCTCACTCTTCATTTTCTTGGGGTGGAGGGGAGTCAGCATCTCCTTTGCATTAACCTCTTGATGACTGTCAGTTCTCTTCTTGTTTCTGTTTTATCTTTCAGTAGTAAACTTTCCACCAGTTATGGTGAGATTTCCCATTCCCCTTGAGTGGGTAGGAGAACTTGGCTTGTTTTCAACTGACTGTGATTCCCATAGCTGGGGGAAGGGACATGATGTCTGGGAATTTATTTGCTCTAAGATTCAGATGAGACTTGAGTAACTTTGGAATATATCAGGATTACCTTCTGTACTGAACCTCAATTCTCACTTTTAAGACATGAATAAGACTCAGAATACTCAGGGACTTATTAATATATGCTGGAGACTTGTTTATAATAATAAAATCCAAACCCAGTAACCTTGCTCCTCTCTTGGCAAGGCTGTCCGTACTTTCTGGGTATGTCATCCTACCCGTTCTCTGTTTTAGCTGATGACAATGATTAACAAGACAGGTGAGCTAAAATCGAGATTTTAGCTAAATGCAAGACTTTTAGTCCTGGGGATGCATTCATACGACAGTCTGAAAAAGCCATCACTGTTAGAAATCCTCCCCTTTCTTCCACTTCAAGGGGTGACTGAGGTTGTGTTTCAGTGGTGAAAAACTAGGAAGTGGTTACATTTATTCCCAAACCAGAAATTACTTTTGCTGCATGGTCAAAGGGTCTACAGGTACGTAGTGAATGGTGGCTGTGGCGCGGAGCCATGCTGATGCTATTTCTTTATTTTTTTCCTATAGGATAAACTAGGAAAGAGTAAAACACAGAGCACTTTCATGTTGCAAAGGCTTTCATTTCAAACTTTCTTTTTTTTTTTTTAGATTTCTGCATAATGAGCCACTTACAGTTTTTGAGTCCGATCTTGTAATTGTGAGCTTTAGGGTTTGGTAAGCTGCAAATGTGCACGTTTTTGCAAAGTAGTCATTTGTGTGCTAAGGCTGCCAGGCTATTCTCTTGCAAGAAAAAAGAAAAGTAGGTTAGCGTGCAATCCATGGACACAGCAGTTGGTGTAACTCGGTCACGATACTTGTGCCTTTCCCTTCTCTGAGCACTGGGATATGAGGGTAACATTCCCAATAATGTGTGCTTTCACATGGTTATCAGGTTGCCTGCTTCAGCAGATGTAATGCGTGCCAGACCTCTTTAAGTTATTATTTTAACAAATGAGTGGTTTTTGGTCAATAGTAAGAGCAGCATTGAAACCATCCAGGGAAAGAGCTGACGTTCCCCTTCACCTTCACTTAAACTGGAGCGGCACCCTTGGATTGCAATTTCCTCGGTCAGTCCTAAATGCTTTTTCTGGCTGATATGGCTCAGAATGGTGCCACACGTGCATATGCATGAAAGCCCTTTGTAGTGTGAAATTAGGGATGAAAGATATTGCTAATCAGCCCTAACAATGCGGGACTTATTCCTGGGCGAGGGGAAAAGGGAATGTGGGGAATGGATGTTTCACAAATGTATAACACATTCAGACGCGTTGTTATGCCAGTGTTGGTGTCTGTGCACGGACACCCTTTTCAGGCTGTAAAATGCTGCTGTTCATGCAGGGAATTTAAACAAGCCTTCTATTCAACACTGAAATTCAAAATAACGCCAAAATCCAAATGGAGGCACTTCAGTTGCATAATAGTGTCTGTTACAAGGAGGCCTTGGTGCAGTAGATGATGTAATGCTCCTTAAGATAAGGCCCAAGCTGGGGTCGGGGGAAGAGAGAAGAGGGTGTCGGTGGCGGAACCATTAAGAGAACTGCTAATGGTATCAAAGCTATCCATAGGGTGTTAATTAGCACGCCTGAATAATTCCAAAGTTGATTGTGTTACAGCTGTACATGTGGAAAAATTGCTTGGTGCTACCTGTTTTCTCTGATTATAATTGCTTTTTCCCTGGGGTGAGCTTTCTTGCAGTTCAACAGTGTGCTCAAGTTCCTGTGGCTGATCAACCAGTAATTTTGATGCTTGCTATAGGAGCTAAGAACTTCTCAGTCTGCCAAAGAGATGCTTTCTGTGGCTTGCTGAAATTGTAATGCTTCTCATTGGGGCCGTGCCTGTAGCTGTTACTGTTCCGAGGCCTCTGGCAGTTTGTTACTTTATTTCCTCCTTAAACTTCTGTTTAGCATATACTTATTGCTTTTAGTTTAGGAATAGTCGTTTGTCACATCCTCACTGCAAGTGCCTCCAGTCTGGTTTTGGACTGGCATGGTCAGAGGGGTGATGCTGCCTTACCTATGCCCCCCCTCATCCCCTTTCTCCCCGGTTTTACAGTATTCACTCCAGGAAATGCTGAGAAAGTCGGGAGTAATGGAATTCATGAAATTCAAGCTGTGCTTCAATGAAAACGTGTTTTCAATTTCTGCCTCCTTGGGAGCCTGAGACTGAACTGTAATTGTTGGCGCTGGGTGGGGGCTGGGGCCGGGATGAATGGAAGTGGCGGAGTCAGCGCTCTGCGGAGCCTCTCGCCGGCATCTCGCCGCTCTCGGCATTCAAAGGCTGGTGTGTGCTTTGTGGCAGCTTCAGGAAGCGTTTTTGTATTCAGCTGTCCAAAAAGCCCAGGCGTTTTCCTGCTGGGTTTGATCTGGCTGTCGGGGTCTGAACGACAGTGACATGTTGGAGAGGAACGTGATGGGGAAAGCATCAGCTGGGGGTGGTTTATCCCCCTCTCTGCTCTTGATCCTGCTCACGGTGTCCTTTGAGTGTCCTGCTGCCGATTAAGGGTGAGAATTATAATGGTGACTCAAAAGCCTTTGGTAAAACTCATTAATTCATTCCTCCTTTAATTAGACACCCGGCCACGGGCTTATAATTATCAGAGCCCAGGAACGTTTGCAGCTGTAATAAGCTGTGCTGCATCAATTGCAGAAATCATGGATCTTTGGCAAATGCAGATATGGTGAGCTCTTCTTAGGTTTGTTTTTCGTTGAGGAACATGCAAGGTCATAGAAATGAAGGAAGCAGCTGAGTGCATGTTGTGACTGACCTCTGGCTGAATCTTGCCTTGTGGTGTTGAATTAAGAGGAAAGGGTGGAGTCCTGCTTATAAATATTTTTTTTTTCCTTGGGAGGTGTAATAATGTAACTTTCAAAAAGAGAAAAGATGAAGGAGAATCTAATGAAAATATTGAATATTGTCTTAAACCTTTAGCACCTGAGGGAATAAGTGTAACAAGAGCAGTTGCAGGCGTAGCAGACGGTGCCCATTTTGCTGTTTGGAAATTAGGGAGTAACTGAGTGTTCTACAATGAAAACTACCAGGTACTTTTTTTTCAGTCTTCTGGGGGAAGAAAATCAATAGTGAACTTCTATTATTTTGTAATCTCTTCATGTTTCTGAAATGGGAAGGAAGGCAATTTTCAGAACTAATTTGTGTGTCTGACCCCCAGCAACAGATGATGGGCGTCTTCTGAGAGAAGTTTGTGCTGCTTTTGGTACCTTTGAAATGCTCATGGGTTTTTTTCTTTTGCAGAAGAAGAACTAGAGGGAAGGCCGAAAGGATCTCGGGGAAGGACTTGTTATTTCTACCCTATTGCACCTCTACTTGTACTTCTGATCACTGTGAATGCCATGGTAGACCCTGAACACATGATCTCCTTTTAGCATTGGACTGACAGGCTGTCAAGTGCAAGCAATCCATTCAAAGACAGACATAGGAAAAGGCTGGGGATGGAGATAGCTGGCTGCCACTGGGTTTAGACAGATATGGTTGAAGAGAGAGATTTCCTTTTCGTTTTTCTCTTAGGATTTTTAACTTTAGTAAGGTTCGAATGAACACTTTGAACTTGAGAAAATGGGAGCTATTGCTGAAGAGCAGATTAGAGGTACTGCTAGGCAATGGCGAGTATTACTGTTCATGTTCCCTTAAGAGGGAAACTGTTTCAGTTGGAGTAGGTGGCAGGAAAAAATGGATCAGCTGTGTTTTGGGTCTTTTTCTGTCTGGATTTAATGGAAAGCACAGATAGTACCTCCAGTGAGGATGGAATGATTTGTTTGACACTTCTGTAGCTAAACAGAAGTCTTTACTTCTGATGAGGGTGCTATTTTAAAATCACTGTACAACACTTCTTGTGTGCCTTTTAGTATTTCAAAATGTGGGTGCTGTCTTCTGTTTGTCCTTCCTATCCTCTCCCCACATAGTCTGAGTTATTGTTGGTTTATGAGACTGAGTAGTGCCTGGAGCTTGGGTAGGATAGGGCTTCATCCCTGGCCTCTGAGGTCAAATATGCTGATCCACTGGCCTTTCCTTATTTATATATGTGTTTAAAATTCTTACAGGTTAGACAACAAACGTTGGATGAACCTGAGTAGGCAAATTAGCAGGAGCAACAAATTTACAAGGTTAAAATAGCCTTTCATTCTCATAAGTACAACTTGGTAAATATCCTGGTGAAGTTCTTGGCTGGTCTTTGAGACCACGTTCTGGGGCAGGTTTTGTACTGTGACAGTGAACCTCTTGATCACTGCAGCGGTTGGTTTTTTTGAGCCTTTTCAGCTTGACCTGCTGCAAATCAAAAATGTCTTCAAACACGAGCTCTTCAGCATTTTAAATGCTTCAATATTAAATGGTAAACTAAAGAGGGTGAATGTAAAATACATCGAGTGCTGTTGACAGAGTTCTCCGCGTGGCCAAGCGGCACTCCGGGACGCGCTTCCAAGGTCCTCGCGCTGGCAGGCGGCTCTCGGAGAAGCCGTGTGAATGGGAGTAGACGCTGGGAGCGTTCTGCTGAGGTGTAAATAACAAGGTTGGACAGTTTACCCTGGCTCTGCTGTTTTTATTAGTGCAGCTTAGGTTTCGCCTCGGGTGATGGGGAGGTTGTGGGAGAAGGAGGAAGGGACAAGCTGTGAACTTGCCTCCTCTCCCAGCAGAGGATGATGAGAAGGTATGGGGATCTGGTTACCCTAATCCCCCCTTGGCATGTTAATTCTTCTTGTCTCTGTACTTGTATCTTATGTCTGAAATTCTTACTGAGGCAACTGCTTGCTGGGTCATGTGTGTCTCACTGCTGTGCCCTTTCAACCTTTTTTGTGTGGATTTTGTTGCAGCTATTAAAATTCAGTTGGCTGCTATAGTATTTCATTCACTGTTAATTTTGTTCTCATGAAAATGTTGCTCTGAGAGATGGCTGCTTGTCTTATTACTGTCCTAAATACATTTACTAGCTATTTGCTAGATATCACATCTTCTGCCTGTGATTGACCTACCTCTTAATGTCCTCTCCACATCCAAGTTCATTTTTGTGGGTAGATCTGAATCACCTTCTGCTGGTGAGAGGAGATGTACCTCTTGGACCACAGCAGTGACAAACACCCCTGCTGAAATGTAGTTCTGCAGGTGTAACCTATGGGCAGGACTTTCGTCACTGATTTAATTATTAGGTTTGGTTTACATGTGCTGGCTCCAGTAAGGGTGGTCTTGATTATGTGATGCAATAAATGAAATATAACGTTCCTAAGAAAGAAGCAGTTTCAAGCATAGGCTTTGAATACTCATCAAGGTTCAAGTTCAAACCAGGCGTGTCTGTTTTTCTTTTCTCTGCCAAAGTGAAATTTGCAGCTTTGTCTGATGCAGTGAATGTTGAGCTTCCTTTCTAACATCTGTGCCTTCAGATGGGATTCACCAGCAGTTTAGTTCTTTACTTCCTACTCACAAACACATCCATCAGCATTTCTTTGATACTAAAGCTAGTCCTACAAGGCTTTCATCCTTGAGGGTGTGATCAACTAGACTTTTATCCTTGGGTTTGTGTTCCACTAGCCTTTGACATGCTGTTGCCTTCCAACAAGTCACTGGTCATGTCTCCTGGGAAAACAGAGGTCCTGAGTATTTTCTGTGTAGCTGCACTCCGACCTTGGTCAGTGCATGGTCTCGTCCATGTGCTGTGATCATGGCTAACTGTAAACAGGGCTGAGAGCTTCTGGAAATTGGTGTTGTCCTCAGCTTTATTCTTAGTGAGGAATATTTTTTTCCTGTTAGAACAGGACATGTGTGAAACGGAACTGCAGCGCTGTTCTAACGTCACAGTAAGGAAGTACTACATGCTGAAAAGTCTGATGTTAACTGCAAGTTGTATATTCTTGTAGTAGTCAAAACATTAACTATACTGGGATAAGAATCTCGTTCTTGGTACACCTGTGGTTTGGCTCTGTGTTCCAGTACAGTATTTCATCTGATGTAGACGAGTGTGCTGATGGCTGGAACTGTGCTATAGGCGAGGAAGAGTTCAGAGCACATGTATGCACGTACCATCAGCTGGGGGAACAGTGCTGGCCACTGCGTATCAGGGTGCTGGCTTTTGCACAAGCCTGGCTGTAAAGAGCTAAAACTCCCTCAGTGCTGCTCAGTGGGGTCTCTGTAGGTAGGAAAGTGTCTCGTGTGATTCCCAGCTGCTTACAAGAAATGGGGTCTTTAGGCTATTTACGTTGCACTCTTTGCTGTCATGTATTTACCATCCAGGCAGCACCCAGATAACCCCCCAAGCCTGTGCCCCTGGTAAATAGGCTTCCAAGTGGGGTTACACATTCCAGGCACGTCTGCTGCCCTGCTCTGCTAGCTCAAGCTGACTTAGTCATGCGTCTCACCAAGCGTGTCAGATCTGAGACGATCTGTCTCTCTTGCTTCTGCTCTCTAAATCCGTGCTCTATAAAAGACAGTAATCAGCAAAAGGGCAGTTGGAGTTGTGGAGCCTGGTTATATGATCTTGTCACTTCTTTCACCCTGATCTTCAGAGATAGTGTTTTGAGCGCAGAAGTATTTTCAGGGTCCTGGGAAAGTGGCTGGGACTGTACTGTTCAGCTGTAGGGCACTGTCTCAAATTAAATAATGGCAGCCAGTGATGGGAAAATAAAAAAAAATCTCATTTTTTAGGGGAACACCAAATGAAAACTTGATGCCATGCTATCCCTCATGGTCATGTTCTGTGCCTGGAAGCTACTGTTAAAGCTCCTAGTCATTACATGTGGGATTGCATTATCATGTCTTTAAATGTATGCAAAAACCTGTTCATGTTCCTTCACTTACATGTTTTCCACCTGAGGGTATAATCTAGTGACAATACAATCACTTCCATAGCAACCAGCATGTCATAAACAGGATTGTGGTACCTAATAAGGATGGAGGGCACAAAGAATTTAGGAAGGAAGTGCCCCCTCATGTAAATACCTCATTAATGTTCAGCAAAGCACGGTAAATAGCGATGCATGTGTGGCAGCCAGGAGCTGTGTCACCAGAGAACAGGGGAGGAGGAAGGGCACAGATGGACGTGTGTGGTGTGTCCTTAAACTAATGTGACAAGGCCTTAAGAAGGTGAATCTGTGTCATTAGCAGGGCAAGGTAAACCCTACAGCGAGCCTGTTATTGATCTCAAGGTGCAAGTGCACCAGGCTGCCTTATCTCAGCTAATGGGATTAAAACCCTGAAGGCACCAGGGACACATTCCAGCCATCTCTTGCCTTCCTTCTTTCCACTCCTCTATCATGGACACTCTTACCCTCCAGTCTGTAGAGGTTTAGGTTTGTCTGCTATAAAGTGCTGGATCTTTTCCCACTAATACTGTCTGTAGAGCTAAATTAAAATGCTTTCTCAATACACATTCAAGCTTGCATTCTCTTTTAGTACAAACTTGAGCTGTTTTATTGTCAAAGATGATGGGAAGAACCAGCAAAATCAAAAGCTTCTGTGTTTAGCTTCTTCTGCAGTGAAGACTAACAGTGCCTTGTAATGTTCTTCTGCAGACCCATAAAGGAAAGAGGACTACTTTACTTGCACACAGTTACCGCCAGTGGTATTGTAGCTGGTTTTATGCTGCATAGATTTAAGTGAGAACAGTTACTGAGTGCTTTGTAAGAGTGTTTGAGCAGATGCTCTGCTCTACTTTGTTCTGCAGTTTATGCACCACTTGCTTTCATTCAATAAAAAGCAGCATGAAAACACGGGAGTTATTGCAGATATTTGCTTTGTGGCTTCAGGGTATCTTATCATGGGGCTGCTCAAAACTTCTTTCTAGTGAATTGCTCTCGCTCTTTGCAGTGTTTGGGTGATGTAACAAATGATTCGATTGCTTCAGTCAGTCAAAAGTACTGCTTGGCTCTTTCCCAGAAGCTTTAACACCTGCTAAAAGGGTGAAGAATTCTGGACAACTGCTGCCAGCCCCTAAGTGCTGTGAAAAGTCTCTTGTCAAAGATCCAGCTTTCTGCCCAGGTTGGGAGTCAAGATAATGTTCCCCACTAATCTAATGGGCTTGCTCAGAGCAGATCTAACTCTGTATTGTTGCCCAACCTACTTTTCGTAGTGATGGTGTTTTTAGAGAGCTGAGTTTGTGGAAAGGGATCCTGATCACTAGTAGTGATACAAAATTGCTGAGGAGGACATGACTCTCTTCTTTTTAGCTTCGGGGGATCTACAATGGATGTATATTTACTGCTGGTCCTGCAATTAGTGAGGTCTGACAACCCCACCTGATTAGAGAATGAGCTTCAGTCAGAGATACTCTGAGTCCTACACTGGGACAAGTAGGGTTTTTTTGTTCCTGATTAGGATGCTCACTGAAAATACATTCACAAGTGAGGCTTAAAATACCTGTCTATAAAGAATAAAAGAAAAATTCCTTGTGGGGAGGGGTGGATCTCAAGTTTAAGATATTTGAAGTGCAAGTTGAATGTATGGTGCGGCCTGCCTTAAAAATATGTATAAAATTACTCAAATGCAAAATGATCCACCTGGCTCCCTTTTGTGGCAACCTTTATGGGAGAGTTCATACATAGCCTGGGGTTTTTCTGCTTTACACACTGGTGAATCCCATTTTGTTATAATGTTCCAAACAGGCAAATTGCTGATCTGCACATGTAACAAGGTATTTAGTGCTTCAGAAAAGCTGTTTTCACATGCGAAGTTAGCTGTGAAGGTAACTGTGGGTATTAGGGCTCAAGGTTGTTACAAAGCTGAGGAATGTGGTTCACTGGTCAAGATAAGGTGGCTGAAAGTCCATCCAGCTGCAGCGGTGAACTAAAAGACTGAAATAAAAGTCAACAAAGCAGGCAGGTAGCAAATAAGTAACTAAGCACCAGTTCCTGGTGTAGATTTGATGAAAATGTGTTTCAGGAACCACAACAGCAAGAAAAGGCGAGATCATGTATTTCTGTGTTTGTCATTCTGGAACCTCTCACTGAGAATGCTGATCTGGCACTAACAGCTGTTTTTAAGTAGCCTAATTTAATTTTTAAGTTTCTCTAAGTACTCCCTGCAGGATTGATAAATGCTATTTTTGTTATTATTAGTGGGAGTGGTGAACGCTGGTGATGTTGCAAACATGTGAATGTCATTGGAAGGTACCGCAAGGTGTGTGTTGAATGACAGGCCAAAGGTCAGAGCAACCCCAGGGATAGTTCCTACCAGGAATGACCCACTGCTCAGCTATCCATGGCTGTGGCCTGAATGTTGTATGGGAAGCTGGATTAAATAGTACTTCCCAAGAGTTTTCAGGCCAGAAATCTCTCCTGACTCCATTTTTCTTCAAAGAGCTGTGCGGAGTAGTAGGTGGAGGAGGCATCTGGCTGTTGTCCATTGGATTTTTTCTTCCTTTGCCAAATCCCTCCTCACATTTCCACTTTGAATGTTGTGGGCTGTGTTTCTAACCCGAGATGGGAGGTTTAAAACAAAACAACAGAGTGAAGAGTTTGTGCTTCTGGGTTTTCATTCTGAAAGGCGCCGTAGCCCAAAATCTGCCAGTCAGTAGCTGCGAATATAATGGAGAAAGAAAAAGGGCCTGGTTTATAGGTTAGAAGTTTAAGTCCCCTACAGGGCCAAGTGAGGACCTGGTGAGCAGGAGCACTGGAACCTGTTCTGCACCTGGTGCTGTTGAGTCCTGCGCTGGTGGCTGCCCTTGCTCGGGTGCTGTGTCGGGGCTGTGTCCACAGCATCTGTTTTGAGTGAAGGAGTCTTTCCCTTGAGGTTTGTCGGGTGGCTGTGCAACACCTTGGGCTGGGCTCGTTAAGCTCTTCAGCTTAACTTAGTGCTTCTGACTTGTTGTGATTCTTCGTGGATAGAAAGGGTTCATCTCAAGCATTGGTTATTAATCCAAAGGTAGCATTGAGAAGATACAGAAATACATAATATATATAGCAATCCCAGCATACCTGGCTAGAGACAAGAGAAAAAGGAGTTGGTAGGAAGAATAGCTCAGGATTACACTGTGGGGGGAACTATCAGCCAATTTGGGATGTGAAAGAAAATGTACTTCCTCTTTCTACTTCTATTGTCCTCAGTGAGTTGTGTTGCTGCCTCTCTGAAGGAAGGCTTCGGCGTTTTTAAGGTCCTCAAGGTCAAAGGCCCAGGACTGCTGCCTGGTGAGGCTATCTGTTGGTGGGAGGATGTGATGCTTTCAAAATGCAGAACTGCAGTTGTGAGATGAATAGTCTTTTAGTGGGTGGAGAAATGAGGAAAATCTCCATTATCAACAGCAAGTGTCCAAAGCGTCTTAAATTTCCCAGTGAAATACACAGTGAAAGATTACAAAGGGTAAGTTTATCACAAATAGGGAAATCAATTTGCAGTCAGTGCCTCGTATAAAAGGCACAAATTTCGCTTTTAGGTTATGGGGCTCACTCTTTTCCCAGGCAAAAGCTGATGTTCAGTGCACCTCAGCAGCAGTGTGTAAGTCATGCATGGAGTGGTCCTCACAGATCAGCGTTGCCAGCTGAAGGCATGTCAGGATGATGGCTTTCCTCTCTGGTTATCAGGTGTGACAGTGACAGGAGAGCCCTTTGCTGTGCTACCACTGGTACTCCAGGCCCCGTTTGGAGCAGCAATCCCAAGTAATGAAATCTGCTCGGTGACTGTGTCCAAGTGACACACGGCTCAGCGCAGGAGGCTGGGCTGGCACATATTTACAAGGTGTGGGTCTATGAAGCTCTAAGGAACTAAAGCTTCCACAGAGCATGTGGGCTTTGCATTTCTGCCTCTCAAACTGATCCAAATAGTAATCTGCTGAGAGGTAGAAACTTTGCGGTAATTTCTTCCCCAGATGTAGCTTCTATGAAAACAAATGTTGAAGAACTATTTTCTCACAATGGTCCTCTATCAAGGGCGCTTCAGCATTCACCAGTTACTGGATTAGCATAACAAGGGTGGTTTGAAGCAGTGCCGATAAGAGCAGAGTGTTTCCTGCTAGAATTATGATCAAGCAACTTATAATTCTGCTGTCTTGCACTTTTTTCAATCCTGAACTTGAAAGCTTTGGCTGCCTGAAGTGTCACCACTTCCTCTTTTGCATCTGTAAAGTGCAGAAGGATTTGGTGGTGTCCAAGCCTGCAGTGCACGGGCTGGGGCTGGTGTTAGAAGAGGTCACTCTTCTGGGAACTGTGGAGCATTACAAAATGTTTCCTTCCTTGTACTGTTTTTTCTAATAACCTAGATAAACCGCGTGTTCTCAAGTCCTGTGTGGTTTGAATTTGTTGTTGGTGGTGGTCTTTTATTTAGATTCTTTTTGCAACGTGCAGGTGCTTAGATAGGCTCAAAGGGCCCAGGAGAAAACAGTGTTGTCACTTTCCTTACAAGCTGGACAAAAGTTTTGAAATGGTTTAAAAAAAATCCCAAACAATCAAAACCAAACATCTTTGTGTTGTAGAAATCCATGCAAACAAATTGACTTTAGGTTTGCCTGTTTGTACACTGAAACCCCAGGAAATCTCATAGCTGTATGGAGCCCAAACTTTGCTATGAGTTTTGTACTTGTGATGAGAACCTTTGAAGAATGAGTCTGTTTCTTTATAGAGTTGTAGGTCTCTTTTTAGAATGTTACGGGGAGTGAGGTTCTGACCAGCACCTTCTGGCATTATCTGTACCAGTGTCCTCAAAGTCTCCTTTATTTCTTTAATGGCATTGAAGACTTTTTTGGTCCTGATCGCCCACGGAATGGCACTGCTGTATGAGTGCTTCAGTGCCAGGACCTGTGTGCATTAGTGAAACTGCATCCAGCACCCATTTGGAATAAATACGTGTGTATTGCTTGTTGGACAAGATAAAAAAAAATGGATAGTACTGTATTCTAACATACTAGATTTGGCTGTGGACGTGGATGTTTGTGATAGCCTCTTCAGGCAAGACCTCAGTGGGAAAATGGTGCAAAACTGTGGTTTCAACATTGTGCCTTTGTTTGTGTAAATGGGACCTACATCTGAGGTCCTCCACGGGGAATCCTAAAGTTGATGCAACTCTTCCATCCCTAATCAAGTTCGCAGCTTTAGACCCTTTAATCACACCTGTCTGAAGTGGAAGCTTGTGGTTCCCGAGGTCGTGGTCCAGGAGGGTGGCTGGAACACTTTGTACTCTGGAGCTGCTCATTGATTAAATCAAGGATCTGGCCTGGCTGGAAACAGGTTTCAACCCCAGCACAGAGGGAGGTCTGATTCCAGTTATAGTGTAACTAGCCCTGGTATGCGCAGAAGCAGCCCTGCTAGCCAGAGGCCAGGGTGTTTGAACAGCTGCCCAGTGAACCAGGCTGACCATCTGATCCAGGCAAAAACCACTGTATATTCATGTCAGATGAGTTGTTACAACCCTGGTCTGGCATAAACCTGGGGTAGAACAAAGTCCCTGTGCCTTCATAGTGCTTCAGCACTAAGAGTTGGGTGGAAAAGTGTGGGACGTGCCAGGCTTTGTGTTGAATCTCTCTTTTGGGATATCTTGGGCTGCTGAATCAAGAAGCAGAATTCAGGAACCAAATAAAAGATTCCTGGCTGACTTCTGTCTTCATGTGACCCTATAGGCTTTTCTAAACCATAGCTTTTTTTAAACCATCATGGAAAAACACACTTCTGGTTTTGGCTTATAGATGTGCTGTTTCCTGCCCTTTATGGCTTCTTTCTGGTTTGGAGATGGAAACAATGCTAAGAGCAAAGAGAACAACCCACTGTACTGCAGGTGAAAGGGGTCTGTAACAGCACTCTATTTCTGGTTACTTTGTGACCTGCAGAATTGCAGCTGAGCAGAGAATATTCCTGGTAAAGTGCTAACATCAACCCATCCTTTTCAGAGCATATTCTTTCTTTGTTTCTCTCTGCCCTTAAGACCACACTCTCCATCACTTTAACAGTCTTGGGCTGTTCTTGTTGCCACGTGAGTAGATGATCAAACTTTCGCTTCTACGGCAGAAGATTATCTGTGATTTGATGCTCTCCTTGGGTGGTGTGTGTGCGTCTGCTCCTCACCAATGTGCATGAAAGCTTTGGATGTGACCTGTGAAATAGGAGGTGGCCATACAGTGTGACAGTGTCTGAGGTGATGGTGTAATGCCCCTTCACAGCTGGACAAGCAGCAGCACAGAGGACTCTCTTCTCTAGGCCCCTGGAGCTCAGCTGGTCTCTGTAACGTAGCTCCAGTCCCCAGCTTCCCTACAAGCTCCCCTCTTGCAAGTCCATCTGCATTTTGAAGCCCTTTGCAGAGTTGTACCTCTTTAGAAGAGTAATGAGGTTGAAAGCAAGATACAGGGCTGTGTGACTCGGTTCAGGCCCATCCATTTGTCAGGGAAATGGTTTTCCAGTGCTGCATACCGAGAGGAAGTGTCAAGCCTGATAAATAGGCTCGCGCTTCCTTACTTCTTCATTTTCCCTAGAGCTTAGTTTCTAGAAAGACATATTGTTATGTAAAATGTTGGAGATAGTCACCAGGGACCAACCTGGAGTGGAGACAGGGCAGAAATATTTTAATTTTGAAGCTGGCTGGATAAACAGTTAAATGAACACTTTATTTTATAGAGACTTCAGTTAAAAAAAAAAAGGAAGGGAACCAAGATTCATACATTGAAGTGTCTGGGAGGGAACATCCTTTCAGATGTTTGGTGTGTTGGAGATAAAGGCAGCCTTCCTTTAATCAGTAGCCTTTTTTCCAAGTGCTTTTTCAATGCAGTGCAGTCAGTGAGTCTGGGTTTCTGGCTTTCTTATTTCTGGGCACTGGCTGAAATAGCTCTTCCTGCTGGAATTGAAATCGGAAATGGCCTGAGCTACACATGCTGAACAAGAGGAAGATGGGGAGTGGCTTGCTGGCTGGAAACTTGGTGGTTCTGTTTATCTGTTCAGTAGCTGAGAAATAATTACTTTTCAAATATTCAGAATTTGGCTAGTGGGGCCATTTATTGTTTTGTTACTCATGCAAGTATGATGATGGGAAAAAGTGTGTGTTCTTCTCGTAAGATTTTAGTTACAATAGAAGTTGTGACTAACATGCTTATGAAGTCGTTTTGTTCCTCGACACCACTTTCATAGAGAAAGTTGCCTTGAGTCTGCATCAGCTCTGTTAGTCTGAATAAGGCTTTTGACATGCTTGGTGAACAGGAGAAAGGCAGGCAGGTGACAGCCACACGTGGGATATGGCTGGACATGCTTTAACCCCAGTCACATTGGTTTGCAATGTCACACTGGTCATGTATGGTATTTAAATGCTCTCCTGTTACTCCTGAGCTCCAAGGATAGAATTTTAAGTTAACTTTAGAACAAAGAACTGCTTGAATAGTTTTTTTCTTACAATATCAGCATGCATTCAAAAGAGTTAAGAGTTTTGTTTTCAAGATCATCAGCTATGTTGATACTTTCGAATGTTTTAGTCTGAAATGAATAAACAGAAAGAACTTCTCTTATTTAATTTAAATTTTGTGGGAGTAAATTTTTTCTTATGCCTGTTTGCTAGGGAGCAGCTAAAGGATCTAGATCTTGTCTATGGCTTAAATTTTGGTTTTTTTCAGTTGAGGGGAGAGAAGAAGAGGAAAAGGGTGTCCCCAAAGGACAGACTGAAGTGCCCAGCATGTCTTAAATGTGAATGATGAGGCCTTTTTTAATGCTTTCCCTGGCAGTCTGGGGATTCTTTTGTATTTGCTTTGGGATGGTCAGTATCTCCAGACTAGCATTAGTTCTCAGGGATGGTCAAGTTTTCCAGAGGGACAAACTTTAGTTGAAGAACAACTATAATAATGAACTTCTGTGGATAGCTGGTTGCTCTTATACCTAGGAGAGCCACTTTTGTGCCTGGAGAAATCACTAAGGGTTTGAGCAAAGAGGACAGAAGACTAAACCTAGCTTGTCTAGAGATCAAATGCTCCGCTAGAGTGAGTATTAAAAATAGTTTGGGGAGCTAAAATGGTCTTTGGTGCCTACAGCAATGAACTACATGAAATAATCCTGCTCAAGTCCTGGGACATCAGAGGCTTACTTTGAGCTGACCTCCTGTTAAAGCACTTGAAACGACAGCCCTTGCAATTCAGCTTGTCCAAATTGATTAGATTTTATCTGGAGCTTGATTGAATTTGTGAACAAGATTATGAAAAGCAACATGACTGTCAATGAGGTGAACAGTCTTTGAGGGGAAATTCTCTAGTATCCCAGAGGGCAGTGCTTTTAAGTTCAGTTATGAATATTAGAATTCCTTGATTTAGTTAGTTACAGGTTTTAATAAGGCCTTCTTGCTGCTGTGCATCAATGGTGCTAGTGTAACACACAGCTTGTGTGGTGGTTGCTTCCAACCTGAGTATCCTGAAGGAGAAGGGTCTTCTTCCCATCTTAGCTGTTACCAAGGTGATCTTAGCCCCTGGGATCTTGTTATTTAAGGGAAAAGCTTTGATCATCAAGCACAGCAGCACCAATAGCCTTGCTTGTTAGTGTAGAGCTGTGTTGGCTGTGCTTCACTGCTCTAGCAGGTCAGGATGTGGATGATGACCTCTGGACAGTTCACCTAAACAGCACATCTTGGTATTTGTGTAGTGGGCATCAAAGTCAGACTCATTTGAGGACATAGGGATTTACAGCCTTTTTGTGAGAAGAGAGGAAAATGGAGGAAAACCTGGATATCTTCCCTCTGTGGATGGGGTAAATGACAGATTTGGGAAGCAGCTGTGCTACCTCCTGTTTCCTTCTTTTCCTGGCTCTGTTCTAGTAAGAGTGACGTTGTCTCCAGCTCGGAGACCACACCAGTGATGTGTTGAGTGATTGCTTGAGCCCAGTGAGAGCCACCATACCCATCACAGGCTCAACTGTCACAACTTTTCATGGTGGTTTTCTTGTTTTTCTTCTGTTGCTAAATGTTCAGCTGTGATGTTGGAGAAGAGAAAGAAAAAAAGTCTGACACCTTCATATGTAGCAGCAGCTGTTAATGAGGAAAGTAGTACTTTGTCAAAACTGGGGAGATCTCACTTATTAAAACTATGCTTTTTACCTCTTTCTGTTGTTGTTGAAGTAAAAGCAAGTTGATGCAAAAATAACAGTAATTTATAAGCTTGAGAACTGTGCCTATATAAATGATTACAAACCTTTTTGGCTACTGCCAGGTAATAAAGAAATCAAATATTTAGCTGTCTGCTTATCAAATGTCTTTACAAGTAGTTTTGCTCAAAGCAACCAACAGCAGATGTGACAGATTTTGAAATGAATTTGTACACTTAGTCCCTAAAAACTTTTAAATTGTTTTTGCACTGAGTAGGCTGGCAGGATCTACTTGTCTCTGACAAGAAAGTGTATGAAGGTGCTGTATTTCTTGGAGCTTTTCCCTGTTTGAGACAACCATAGCAGCAATGGGTGTATGTATGTTTGCGTGCAGGAAATCTGTGGGGTTTGTCTTTAAGATATTAAATCTGCTCTTTGTTCTATCCCCAACAGAGCTGACAGCATGGATTGCTTCAGGGCCTCTTGTTTCAGTGCAGAGTTTGGTCGTCAGGAGCCAAGCTTATCTATTTGACTTCATGCTAGTGCTTCTCATGTGCCTCAGTGCCGTTTGATCAGCTGAGGGGCAGGCAATTTAGGACAGGCAGTGACAAAAAACAGTTGTTTCTGCGGTGGTTTGACTTTTGGTTTATAAATAGTGGGAAGCAGGTAGGTGTTCCTGGCTGCATAAACAATTGCTGTAAGTACAGTTGTGTAATGGTGAAAGGGAGAGGTGCTGATGCTTCTTCCCCCTAAGTCACTGAGTGGGGCAAGCTCAGAGTGAGCGCTGTGGGATTTCACTGTCTGAGAAGATGCACCTGATCAATAGTGACTGCTCAGAAGATGAGCTTCTCCTGCACATACTGGAAAATAGGACAGAGGAGTTCATTCTATCCTTTGCTTGGCTCTGACTCTGAGTGCTTCTGGGAGATAATGATTTGGGGTGTGGGCAAAGAGAATTCCAGACCTTTCTTGTGCTAGAGCCTGCAAATCATTGCATTCAGGTTCTGTGTCTTAGATTGAATTTTGCTTGGATCTAATGGGGTTTAGGTTTAGGTGGCTGTGCAAAAGGAAAGCTGTAAGAAGGTCTCCTGCTGAGAGCTGTTGTACTCAGGCACTAGAACTAGCTTTCCTCCTCCACATCCATAGCATGATTCATCATCTGCTCTGTGGCTGTGGTGGTGGTGAGTCCAACAGCTGGACCAGTTGCTTTCCCACACGATGCCAGTTTCTGTACTCTCTCCTGCCTGTTCTGTGAGAAGCTCTGGTCTTCTCATGTAAATGTCAGTGTGGTCTGGAACCCTGGGTTTGAAGCTCTTTCACAGGGAAGCTGAGCCTGGGTAGCTTTCTCTGTGGAGACCATTTCCTCCCTGACTCTGCTGAATTACTGGAGTGAAACACCCACAGAAGCAGCACTCGTGCTGTGCAGTGCTGCCTTTGAGGAGTATTAATACCTTTTGGGTGTCAGCACTTCCCTGACCTGTGTCAGACACAAGCACAACTGCACATCTTACCCCTTCCCCTCCACGCCCTCCTTATTTCTGCAGTTCTTCCTTCCCGCTTGTCTAGGAAAACCGGAGCTGTGGATGGAGGTAGAACCTGGGATTATCCCTTATTTTGGTTGAGATAACTTGGTGTGGCTGCTCCGCATCGACCCTGTAATTTGTTTAAGCGAGGTCCTGTCTCCTTTGGCCGTCTCCCTGGTTGACCTCGGCTGGGGACGAGCGATCGACATGGGATGAGCTGGAGCAGCAGCGGTGCTGGCCGGGCCGGGCTGTGGGATGCGGAGGAGGGGTTGAGCAGGGAGCTCTCATGCGTGCTGGCAGCCTCCCACCTCCCGGGCTCGTTGCTGTGCAGCTCTGGAAGGCTGCAGCCAATGGGATGCAGGAGCATCCGTGCGGTTGGGCTTGCTGAATAACTCCCGAGGTGCCTTGTTTTCAGTCTGAAGCATGTAACTTCTCTGTTGCTGCTTTTTCCCGTTCCCTACCTTTCCTCTTCTCTCCCCTCAGCTGTCTCATTGTATTGTTTTGAGGAATAATATCTACACTGTTGGGTCTCTCTCTTGGAGTCTGATGGTACTTGCTGCCTTTCTCACGCCCACGGAGTGACTGCCCAGCATGGGGGGAGATCTGTCACCTCTTGGTGCTTGGTGACAGTATCAGGTGAGGTGGGTCATGCAGCTGGAGGCAAACCCAAGCTCTGAAGGCTTGTGCTTGGCCCAGCCTGCTAAGCAAGCTGAAAGTAGCCCTAAAATGGGGTCATCAGCCATTTCACATACATGGAATCTCCTCCAGTTGTGTGCCAGCATAAATGCTCTGTAACTGCCTCGTGGTTTGGGGGCCCCAGTGTAGGAGAGGTGCTGATGAACCGGAGCATGTGCAGGGGAAGGCCACTGAGATGGTCAGGGCCTGACCTGTGAAGGGAGGCTGGGAGACCTGGGACCCTTCAGCCTGGAGAGAAGGAGAAAGGACAGATCCATGAGCAGCCTTTGCATAACTGAAGGAGGGACTCAGAGAAGGTGGCTCCAGGCTCTGCTCAGAGGCAGCTAGAAAAGGGCAGGCAACAGCAACCACTAGCTGAAATGGGAAATGGCACATGGATGCAGGCACTTATGAGCATTTTTCTTTATAGTGCTGGAGCAGGGGCTGAGAGAAGCTCTGGGAACTCAAGCATTACAGACACTTGAAACTTGCCTGGGCAAGGCTCTGAACAACCCCATCTATTAAATTAACCCTACTTTAAACAGCAGGTTGCACTACAGTGACCTCCAGAGGTCTTTTCCAGCCTATTGTTTTCTGCTATTGTATGGAATCTGTGGAACTGAGGTTTGTCTCTGAAATATCAGTAACATGTTGACATAGCAGCAGTAACATGTTGACATAGTGGAGTGAATGCTATAAAGCTGGAGCTTTAAATGTGGATATTTAACATTTATGAGAATTAATCTTTCAGGACTCTGTGGTGCCTATTTTCAAATTACTGGGAAAGGAGATGAAATAACTATAAATGCTGCTTTCCCTCTTCTCCATGGGGTGCTGAGTTAAAGCTGAATGGTGCTTTGTTTTCCCAGGTACCCCCTCCTGCCCTGTTAGTGTGATCTCTATTTTAAAAGTGTGCTTTACATTCATGTATTCTCCATACAGTCCTTTCAGGATAATCAAGGCCAACATTAAAGACACAGTCATTCTTATTTTCTCTTTAATAAAGTCCAGTGGTGTGCAAGTGGGTTACAATCTAACTGTAATGAAAAGCTAATCACCAGCCTTCTCCACCCCCTGGGATCCTGGGAGGTTACTGGAACAGCACGCTGCCCCAGTTTCTCTTCCTCATGTGTGTGATGACTGCATTTTGTAGTTTTGTTTGGTACTTTAAGCATGACTCTTGATAAGCTAGTTTGATAGTTGGCTGCTATGTCTAGGACCAGCATTTGACAGATGACTTCAGAGGGGGAAAGCAACTTAAGTAGCTTAATAGGATTTAGCTCTGTCTACACTGTCCTGCCAGAGCACGTTATAAACCACTTTAGTGGGATTCCTTCTTTAAATATAGCCATGACATAAGTGCAGGCAGAACCTCTAAGAGAACTCTGGGAACTTTCCTGAAAAATCAATCTCTGTGGTTCAGAAGAATTGCTGAATGAATGAATATCTGTGCAGGAACTCGAGGAATCCTACCAGCACTGATCTCATGAGCAGGATAAAAGGATCTCTGAAGGCAGGCTGTGTGTGTATTAAATTACTATAAAATGCATTGATTTCTAGTGGATATGATGTGTATGTCCTGGGAAAGCAAAGCAACTAATGAAAATCCTTTTAGGACACAGTGGGGCAAACACCTCCTTCTTTTAACTGATGTAACCTCTGCTACAGCCAAATAGCCCTGTGTCCTATGTATTCCCAAACTTGGTGGTAGAAGAAGCTAAAAGCGAGGTGTATTTGTCTTTAAATAGTTGGTATAAACCAAGTACTTTAAATTTTTTTAGGCCAGTGGTCCATGACAGCTTTCAGCTTTGCAGGCAAACCCTAAGAGAGTTGAACAGCTTTGAAACAGTTGAAAGGAGACAGATTCCCCTCTTCCCCCAACCCCGTGGGGAAATGAAGAAACTGCAAGAAGAGCTGCTCAAAGCCAGAGCCACAGAGTGAGATTGATGCCCTCTGTGAATTCGTGTTGGGGCATCATATTTGCTTTGTAACTGCAAGGTTTTTTAATCTAAAAGTGCATCTACTGCTAGCTGTGTCCCTGTTCACTCAGGAATGGCATTCAGGAGGTGCATTTAAAAAGTGTGTGCTCCCCTCTATCAGGATGATGTTGGGGAGCAGAAGCAGAGGGGTGAGGCAGCGACCACTCACCAGAAAGCTGCTCTTGAGAGGCGACTTAACCCTGGTTGCTGAGAGGACCATCTGCAGCTCTGCACTGCTGGTGGGGAGAGCTGCAAAGAAAACTATTCAGATTGCATTTCCCTTCAGGATAGCTGCTGGAGGAGGCCCTAATCCCTTCTCACATTTGGCGAGGAGCCTGCAGGAGGCCTTTCTTAGCTCCATAGCGTCCCTTGCACGGGCTGAAGAGAAGTGGTTAATGACGCTCCCAGTGTTGTCAGTGGTGCAGAAACACGGGCTCCAGCTGTGACTGTGGTGGGTCTTGGCTAGCTTGGAGAGTTTTTTGATCTGCTTCCTCTGTTAGTGCCTCTGTGGTATTTTTTTTTTATGGGTTTGAAGGTTCTCAATAGTGGATATTGGTTGTCTTTGTCCCTGAGGGGTTTTTTTTTGAGAGCTTTTTTTCTTCTTTAAAGAAGGAAAAGGAAAAAAGGCAACTCAAAAACCCCAAAATAAAACTAAAGAAGACTTGATATGGAAATATTTCCTGCACATGAAGGAGCCTCTTGTGTGGGAAGGAAAGGTACAGTTTTAAGTTGAAGGAAGAGAATTCCTCCTTTTTTTCCTGTTCTTTTTTGTTAATTGTTTCTTTTTTTAAAACCCTGACTGTAGCAGTCTTGAAAGAGGCAATTTGGAGTGAACTTGTGGTGAGAAGTGTGGCACTTGTTTGTCTCTGACAGTTAAATGGCACGTTTGCATTGTTTGTGCAAGGAGGTCAGTGCAGGTCCACAGTCAATAGATGGGTCAGAGGTCTCTGTTCTCCCTTCCCAACTTACAGAAGCTATCCCTATGGGACATTGCCCCTTTCCAGCTCTTTGTGGCCTCTCCACATGACCGACATACTGCATTAAAGCTGACTTCAGACACAAATTATTTTGAGGAAGATGTCAGATGGGCTGCTGGCTGTAGCACAGTGGGCCATGACTTTCTGAAGATGTAGGGCAGTGTGCCTTTGATTTTGTTCTTCATCCCCTCCCAGAGGTCAGTCCTCGGGGCAGCCAGACCAGTGTAATTTGCTAATGTAATCAGGAGTGCTGTTTCTCTCGCCCTGTGGTAGGCTTACTGAGTATTGTGAACTGCACTGTTTTTGCTGTGTAAACAGCCTTTTGACCTGCTTCACTTGTGTAGACAAATGCCAGTGAAGCTGGATGGGGTAAATATCAGTGGAAACTCAATGCTCCATTTTTTTCCTGTCGGTTATTTTCATGTTGTTCCAAACTCCTCACTCCTGATTCTGAAGATTGACTTCATGTTGACAAACTGGACATGGATCTCTGCGTTAAAGACACCTGAGTACACCAAAATGGCCCATTGCCATCACTGATACATAAATACAGAAGCTCAATTATTGCAACTTACCTTCCTGTCCGTTCAGTGCTAATAGAAGCAGTTTATGAAGCCATTTGCAGTGTATTTGTAATCTTGGCTGGAAAGTATCTCTTTCCCTTCTAATTAATTTTTTTTTTAAACTCAGGTGCCTCCAAATGCCAAAGTGTGTGCTAGAGCTTCTTACTGTGACTGAGGCACTTTCCTAATAGCTGCTGTTTAGAAAAAGACCTCTTCATTGTGCTAATGATATGGAACAAGTTGTATACATTAAAAAAAAAAAGGCAACATTAAGTTGCCTTTCAAGTCTAACATTAGTAACAATTTGATGTTAAGAGTTTCCATTCCAATTTGGATTCTGTCTCTGTTATTCTGTATAACTTTTGTGCTTCAGTGCAGCAAATGTTATGCTCAGAGTTTATAGCATGCAGCTGTAGATGCTCAGCGCCAAAACTCTCAAGACAGAAATGGGATTAAAATGGTGCCTGAAGACAAACCAGCAAGTTCAAAATAATGCAAAATAGTGGCAGAAGGGAGCAGAACCACATTATCTACAGCAGTCGTGCTCATGGAAACACTGCTATCCCTGATGGTGGGATGGGCCAACCCTGGTGATGGGCTGGGGAAAGTTTCCACAACTGGGACGAGTATTTGTTTTCTCTTCCACTTAGGGGTGGCTCTGCTCATTTCCGTGCTCTTTCCTCTCCCTCCCCAGTGCCTTGTTTATCCTCTTCCCAGTGGAAATGGCATGTGAAATAGTGATAACTGGTGTGTGCAGCTTGCAGTGACCTCCCTGCCAGGACATCAGAGCTGAGGATTGAGCTTAGCGTCTTCAAACTCCGCAGTGGCCGATCACTTCAGATTTGGTTGGTTGGTTTAAGAAGAGATGATTAAGAAGATCAAGAAGTTGCTGTGAGCCTAAATACTGTGTTTAATCTGAACTGGTGCCATGTCTCTTGGAAAAGGCAGGGTTTAGGTCCCACAGAGGAACAGGAGACTTGCAGATGATGCGCGTCATCACCTCTACTGGAAGGCCTTATCTTTGTGGAGAACTCCTGAAATTCACAGGAGCAGGATGAACACTTGGGTTTGAACCCCAAATCTAATAAGGAACAGCAACAGCTGAGGAGCAGCTAACGTGGAGTAAAGCACAGACTCTGTACAGCTGGGGACTTGGAAGAAAATCCCGAGTCTGCTGTCTGTGCCAGAGCATGAATGGTCATCACAGATAAAAAAATGCAGTGTCCCAGTGCTTGGCTTGATAGAGTGTAAGGACAGGCACTTAGGAGAGATCATGTTTTTCCCCTGTAAATGAAGTGTATTGTCTCTGAGAGTGCACGTTGTAGGAGGGGGAAGGGAAAAAAGGATGGAAATTGGATTAAATCACTGGGCTTCAGGCCTAAGCGTTTCCTGCCTTTTTTTTTTTTTTTTTTCAAAATACTCACACCAGATCTGCCTCACTCACGTGCTGCGCTCTGCAAGCGTGCCCAGCTCCCTGCCTGCAGGCAGTGCCACGTCTTGCCTTCAGGGAGTTCCAGGCCAGCAGTAGCATAGCTGAGCTCCTTCTGGAGGGCTGGGAATGGAGAATTGTCTTGGCATGGGAATTCATACAGCACTTGAGCACGAGCCAGGTAATATAGGCAGTGCTTGCTTATCTTTGAGTTGTAGGAGCATTAAATTCATACTTCCTTTATAGCATGAGGTTTCTTTCCATTATCCAGTTTGCTGGAAAATTACCTTGCGAGGAGCCTGTGTTTTAAGACATTAATGTATGATACAGTTTTCTAACCAAGGAAATCAAGTGGCTTCTAAAAGACCTCAAGCAGAAGAGCTGCTGTCGGGCGGGACTGTGTGAGCTAATCTGGTGTGGGAAGGGAATGTCTGGTGGAATTGTGTAGATGTGCCATGGGTGAGCTGGGCAAGCAGAGTGTGGATACAAGTGGTGCAGGATACCCACCAAATTCCTCCAGCTATCCTTTTGGTGCCCTTCACCTCAATATTCCAGATAGTTATCTGATTCTTGCCTTTTAACAAAGTTAACTAATAGTTTTAACTTTGTCCAACTGGGAATACTAGGAAGAAATAACCTTTCAAAGCTGAAGGCCTGTTCCCATGAGGATTCCTTACACATTTTGCTGGTCTGGGATTTGGGGCAAAGACCTGCATGAACACTGATGCATCCGTGGTGGTGGTTTTTTTAGAGTCCTGCAAGGGAATTTGCAGAATCCCCAGAAAGGAAATCCGCCTTTTCAGCGAGAATGCTCATTTGACAAGCTGCCAGTTCTGAGCTAAGCCTCATTTAATAAAGATTTAGTCTTTGGAGACCTGTCAGTGGAAACTGAATTTGGTGAGAGTGTCTCATTCTTTTCATCGCTGTAGTGCACAGAGGCTTTCAGCCAGCATTATGGAGAAACTAGGGATAAGAACATCCAATTTAGAGGACCCCCTTACCTCTGGGAATGTTTCCTTGCTGTGTAAGATGGAGATTGCTGAGTTGGTAACAACTAAGGGAATAAATGGATTGTTATTTGACTTCAGCCCAATAGGACTCCAGTGTTCACTGCTGATTAGCACGGCTTAGATCTGCATTTGTGGGCAGGAAAAAGCATCCAACCCAATTGTGAAGCAAATTCTTTCTACCCTGTGCTTTCCATCTCTCTTTAGTGTGTGATATGAGCTGCTCTGATGAATTCTAGCACCTGCCCCTGTGTATCCTGTGGAGGTTGAGGTGTGCAGACATACCTGAGCTATGTATCATTGAACCACAGCTCTCAAAACCCTGGCAGTGATTGTATTGAGTTGGTTGCTGCAGTAAGCCAAGGATCAGCAAGTTGTGTCTTTTTGGCCTCTGCACTGGTGACTTCTGTGAATTGGACCAAATATAAAGGCAATGTTGAAAGTCTTTAATTATGAAATAAGGGGTCACAATGTTAGGATGGAGGAAATGATGATGAATCTTTAGTCAGCGTAGCCTTGCTCTTAGTTGTGGCTTACACTTGAGAAATTAATCTGAATTAAGTGGAGGAATAAATTCAAAACAGATTAGTTAAACCACTTTAAATGCACTAAAGTGAATTAAACTACACTGAATTAAGGCCATTCTAGTTAAACTACATTAAAGCCCTGTGTGAACATTCATTTGTAATTAAAGTGGCTTCAGTTCACAGCTCTAATACCAATTAACTGTGTAATGCCCGTGCCTATGTAGAGGGCTTTGCAGTGTTGGGGAAACTGGCCTGCTCATTTAACCAACTTGGAAAATAGAGTTGAGCTATGTAGTCATGCTAGGAGAGGTTTCAGCTGCAGATCTGTTTTTATTCTAATGTGTCTGCTGTATTGTCTTAAGGTGTTTTAAAAAAAAAAAGAAAAAAAAGTGTGACATAAACCTTGGCATTTCCTGCTTTCCGGAAAGGAAAGCCAACAGCCCAAAAAAGCTAAAGGCAAAGTGTTGGCCTATATTGCTCGCTCCAGTGTGGACTTGCCCTAAATATATCTATAATCTACTGCACAGTGTGCTTTCTCTGGGAGATGTCTGTATAAAGGGATGAGATGGTGGAACCTGTTCTCTGTTTCCATGGTGCTCTTCCCTGTTACAGAGGGATCCCTCGTGGAAGAGAATTCATCCCAGTACCGTGGGAAAAGCCTCTTCCACAGTGCATTTCCTGCCCAGCTTTGCTCCTCCACAGTGTTGAGCACAGTAATTGGCCTGGGAAGGCCTGTCCCTGGTGAGGAGATAGGGATGGTTTAGTGCTGAGATCAGCAGTGGTTTCCACATCCTCCCCCCACCTTACATTGGCCAATCCGTGGTTGGCTGTGTTCCCTGTCCTTCTGTAGGGGCTGTGGGATGAGTGACATCCTGAGACACTCAAGTATCTCAACAAACACCTCATACAGCGTTTTTTCAGTACTGAAAATCAAGTCTCTGAACACACAGCATGTTCAGAACAAGTTGATGAGGAGGTCAGAGTGTTCCTTGCGTTGCCAGAATTACAAAAAAAAAAAATCACTTTTGGTAGGACATTGCTGCTTATCATCTGTGAGTACATAAGCTTTTTAGAGATATGTCCTGAAGTCTGGAAGAGAAAAAAAAAAGCGGTGTAGGAAGTAGTGTGGGCATGACACTATCCCACAGCAGTTTCTTTTCTTGCTGAGATGACTTCCGTCCTTCATGGAATAAATAGAGATGAGTGCTCCTTTGGCAGCAGCCCAGGTTGCTTCATTTGTTCTTCTGGGTGAACGTTTTTCTCTTCCCACACTCTTTTAACCTCTTCTCTCTGTTTTATTATCATCACTATCTCAAGTCACAGCATGGAAATACAGAAAAAATACAAGTTGCAGATTCAGTGGAAAGCTTTCTTTTGGCAAAAGCTAACTTTAAGGTAAAACTAAACCCTTCTCAATCTGGCAGTGATAAAGCCAGCTGTGTTCTTGAGGTGCTCGAAAGCTGTAGCTCTTTTGTCCTGTAGGCTGAAGTGTGGAAGTTTTAAGATGAAATACCTTTAAAATCATGGATGGAAGATTAAAAGTGAAACTGCGTGCTTCTCAGGAACCACCTGAAGGCTTCAGCTTTGCTCTCAAGTTTCTTAGTGAGTTTTTGTAGACTTTCTAACTAGTAGTAAAATAGCAATCATCTATTCCATGTGAAGAGCCTCTCACTACACCGTGCTGCCATTAGTGTTGTTAAGGTCTAAAGAATGTGGTAATTGGAAGTTGGATAGATTGAGATTGGTAAAACTTGATAAACACATGGATTCTTTTGAGCCCTTGTGTATTTGGAATTAACTTCTTAAACCTATTCTGCTGCCAGGACTTTTTGTGCCGAGTAACCTTCATGGCAGAGGGGACATGGTGGTGTGAAGAAGGGTGCCTAAGCCAATGCTCTTCTGTAGAGTCAGGTGATGAACAAACAACATTTAATGCAGTGGGAAACCTTGAGATTTAACATAAATGCAACTCAAGATTCATCTCCTGTGTTATGGTGCATTGTGGCTTTATTTAGGCTTTCTCTTTTTCTAGGGAGATAAATACATCTTGAATATCCCTTTTCTCATGTTCTTATGTAGACCTCTTCTCTTTGTGATTACATCTGTAGGCTGGGATGAAGTACACATCCCTGAAGTGCAGTTTCAGTAGCTAAAATTAGCCTTCCAGGACCACAGTCCGTAGATATATTCAGGTAACTAATGGTGTGGTTCACCCTTTGGAACTTGCAAGCTGAAAGTGGCTGGTTTATATGGAGATTTTTCATCCAGGAGACAAGGCTGTATATTGGTTTCTTTGATCCCCTGTTTCATATGGAGGTTTTTCATCCGCTAGACAAGGCTGTATATTGGTTTATTTGATCCCAGTAGCAAAAGGCATGGTCTCAGGGACCAGGGATTGAGCAAACTGAAGGCTGAGCTACATATATGTCCTTTGGAATGTTATCAACACCTTACCACGTGGGAGAGCTGATCAGCCCCTGGGTAGTTCTGTAGGGGATGTTTTTGCTCTGTCCCGTGTTTCCCCTTTCTGTGCATGGGGATCTAGGTGTTTTCTGCCCTTTTTTTGGCTTCTTCCTCCCATGGAGGTGGTGAGTACCATGAATCCTGGCAACCACGCTGGAGCTGAGAAAGGCTGTTAACACTGCAGCACCATCCCTGCACAAGGCTGAGTGCTTTCAGGTTCCATGGTGCCTTTCCAAGCTAGCAATGCTCCTGTGGTTACTTCCCTGTGTACAGCTTTTATTTTGAAAGTGCTTCCTGACACTGTAGCTTCGTCTCCTGCCAGTCTGGCAGATACCACTTGGATTTACTCTCATTTTCAGGGACTGCTCTGTCTCCACTTCTGCCATTAGTGTCAGTGCAGTGGTGAAATGTTGTTCCTCCAAGTTGTCTCCATTTTCCTGTAAGGGCAGTTCATGCATCATTTGCTATAAAGGTTCTGATAGCTCAGCAAATGTTCGAAGATGAATTGATGCTCTTTTGTGGCAAAAGGCCCAGTGCATAATTTTACATTTGCTGGTGATAATGTGGCCTTGGATAACCGAGTTCCAGATTTACTGTTGCAGGATGGAGTGTCTGAGGGTTTATCCAGCCTCAACCCCCCCTTTTTAAATACTGTCGTTTAATCCTGACAAGCAGGCAGAGGCATATCTTTGGTTGTGACCAGGCTTTCACTGCCAGCCAGTCTCTGGGTCCTAAACTGACTCATCAGTCAGAAAGATTAATAACTGCTCTGCTGGATGATTTCACTTGTTGTCATGGCACATATCCATTAATGGAAAACAAATATTCTCTGGAAAATGAAATGCAGATCGTGGTATAGGGGCCAGCCAAGTCCTTTTGGCCAGATGCAAATTTAAGGCATGTATTAAGTGTCCCTTCAAAGCAAGGACTTCAGGTTGCTTGTTGGATGGCAGTCTATTATCCATTTTTCCTTTTTTGTTTTTATATTTTTTTATTTCTTTTTAATGGGGGCAGTTCCCCTACATCTGGAGCTGCAGTGTGGATTTTTTGCTGAGAGAAGAGTTGCTGGGAGGATGTTTTCAGCTGAGTTTGTCTTTCCAGCAGTAATGCCTTTTAGCATGTGCAGGAGGGTTGAGGGTGTGAAGAAAAGAAGTGCAGGCAAGCAGGGCAGGAAAGCTTTGCCTTACAGCAGCCTGACATGTTTAAAAAATAAAGACTATCCCTGAGGAGCTTTGGTATGCCAAATGTGTTAGTTAAATTAGTATCGAGTGCTCGTACATGGCAAGCCTTCAGAAATGGGGGAACGTGGGGCTCCACGTGCAGCTTCCCTCTCGGAGGCCCCTTTCTGCTCAGGAACTCAAGCAGTGCTCACACCATCTGGAGAAAGCATGGGAAAGGGGGATTGGGCTTTTTCCCTTCCACCCCCACTCCTCTCTGGTAAAGATCCCAAAGTTCACTTTGTGCAACGGGACTGAGTTTCTGCTTTTTACTTTGGGAAAGCGGCACCTGTAAGCTCCCCCCGTCCCAGTGTGCTCGATGGGCTTTGGGAGGGTTTCTAAAAGCTGGGGGAGCCAAGAGCAAGTGGCTACGTGGAGTTTCTGTGGTGCAGCACTTGGGTTTAACTGGTGTGGATCTCGTTATGCAGGGCTGACGTTTCTTGGCTGGGAAGGGCCTTGTGTGGCTTGTGTAGTTTGCCAGGATAATAACTCAGCAGGGAGTACCTATAGAACAGAGTGAGGGAAAGAGGGGAAAGAAAAGCCTACTAAGAACAAGTTACTGCCAGACCTTGTTAGAAACAGTTACCAGTTGTGTTGGGTTCTTACTTTAATCTCAGCATTCTTTGTTGTGTTTTTTTTTTTGATCAGGAGGAAGTTATTGTTTCAATCAGGAGGAAGCATATAAATGTTCTTTAAGGAATTTCTGCATGGGGAGGAAAGGAGATACTGGTTTAAAAAATCAAACCTTAGTTCTAGGTGTGCTAGTACAGATCTATGTCTGCCTTCCCAATACTGGGGCAGCAGTAGGTGACTTGGGCCTTTTCCAGATATTTAAGTAATTTCTGGTAAGTTGGCATTTGTCACTGCTATCAAGGATTTATCAAGAAAACCCTTATGGATAAAATTACATCCTGATTGATTCAGGTGGGAAAATGTGGCTAGATATGGTGTTGGAATGGATTTAATTTTTTTTTATTTGATTTTATTTAAGAAAAATGGTTTGCATTTTTGGATTTCAACCAGGATTTTTCAAATAAAGAGAAATTGGGATGGAGTTAACACTTATAGCTTCCCTTTCATCCCAGGAACTTGACTAGAAATAGGTATAACACACTAATTCAACTTGTGACAGCTTCAAGTTTGTCTGGAGCATCCACGTTTGTTGTACCTATATATGTGGATGGTATATGGAGGGGTTTAGCATTTATTCTAGGTCTACCTTCAACAGAAACATTGCATGGAGATTGATTTTAAAAAAAATTAATCTCATGCATGTATAATAAATTCCGCCTCCTTTCAAACCCACTCATGCACTTGGATTTCTAATGAATAAGCCTGCATATTTATTCATGAAGATTAAAAAACTGTACAGATAGAGGCAGCTGGCTGAACTATTTTTTTTATTATTTTTGTTCTCTAAATCTGCTGACCTGTGATCAGTAGTAAAGAGGAAACCCTCTGATTAACTTAGGCTGCTTGCAGATTGGGATAGACAAAATGGCTCAGCCATTTAGCGCTGAGGTACAGAAGGTGGTTTCGTTGAGTGGAATGGAGAGAGGGGAGCAAGCGGGACAAAAAATCACCTGTTTATATTTTAAAAATACGCCAAACCCACACAATGACTTGTTTGCAAGGCGCACCTTGCAGAGCCCTCAAACATCGGGGCCTTGGTCGCGCTCCGGCTGTGCCGCGGACGTGACGCGCGTCTCTGTTCCCGCAGGCCCTGTTGCTGTTGGGTGGCATCGCTCTCTCCTGCCTGGCTCTGGACCTGCTCTTCCTGCTGTTCTACTCCTTCTGGCTCTGCTGCCGCCACCGGAAGAGCGAGGAGCACCTGAACGCTGACTGCTGCTGCACGGCCTGGTGCGTCATCATCGCCACCCTCGTGTGCAGGTACGGCCGGGCCGAGCGCACCCTCCCGGTTCTTCGGTGTGTCCCGTGCCCACATCGACCTTCACTCACTTAGAGGATATTGGCATTAATCCCTCTTTCCATTTGATGTATGCGTGTTTTTTAAATATCTGTAATGTATTTCCTTCCTTTTGACCACTTTTACAGAGCTGCCTAGTGGTTTGAGCAATGTGAAAAGGAATTGCTAATGTCCTGCTCTTTGATACTTTTCAAGTGATAAATCAAGGACCCTCCGTCCTTGCGAGCTTATCGCTTGAACGGGATGGATACTGTTGAAATATTTATCAGGCCTAAACGGAGATTTCTCAGGATCTGGTGTCCAAAAAGAATGACTATGTGTGAGAGAGTAGATTAGGAAGAAAGAGACACAAATGATTCTTTTGGGTTTGGAAGGATTGGTATTTGACTGGAGGGAATGTTCAGATTTTGCGGCATCTATAAGACACTGCTGCATTTTGTTATCTGTACTAATGTGCCATCTCCAAGGGCTGCTAATAATGGTGCTTGGGTCAGCAGGGTTTCTTGTCATGACTGAGCAACAGAAGCTTTTGGAGGTGAGGTGGAAAGAAGGATTGCTGAAAAAGAAAAATTCAGTAATTAGTGGAGAATGGGTGCAGAAGAAGTTAAAAGGAGATAATTTCCTAGAAAATGAATGATGGGGCATCTGTAGGCAGGGACATGTTTGCACACTTTTGGAAGGAACCTCTGATCTTGTTTTGACTTGGGCAGAATGAGTACTCTGGATGCGTGCTCTATATCAAGCACTGTGCTTCTTTCCAATTTCAAGAATCATCTACTCTTGCCCAAGACTCCAGGTGGTCTCAGCTGCCCCTCTGTGGGTCTGGCAGGTCTGGGAGCAGTCCCCTAGCCAGAGAAGAGGAAGCAATGAGATGATTGTATTTGGCAGTGCCTTGTGGTTCACTTTTTGTGTTAGCCTGCTGATAGGTGGTGGATGTGGTGTGGGATCTGTTTGGAGGTGAGCGTGTTCCTTGAAGGCTTAGCTGTTCAAGAGCCAGACTGTGCTGCTAATGCATTTGTGTACTTGCTCTTTCGAGGCACTCACTTGAGAGAACAGCAAACCCTAGAAGTGTTGGAACAAACACTGCAGAGCAGACATTCTGTGGTGAGTTTAGCAGCTGGGGGTGGATTTGTCTGTAGAAGCAGGGGCTCAGGGCTGAGGAGGAGACCTTGTGTACCAGCCAGTACTGCTGTGTTTGCAGGGAGCTTTGCCATGCTTTGCTGATTGCAAATAGGTGCCTGGAATGGAAAGGCAAACCACAGAACAATTTGCAAAGAAATCTCAGCCTCACTCACCTTTCTTTTAGTGATCTGAAGAGCTTCAGCTGCATCCATTCCAATCCACTGAGAGTGCTGTGGTCCTAACCCTTTCTTACAGAAGCTCTGCTGATGCTATTTATAGTTGTGCTGCTGCTACAGGCCCTTGTTAGCTATTGTTATGCAGCAAATGTGACCCAGGCAGCTGCTGCAGAGCGTGGTGGTTGTGTTTGTTTTGAATTGTAGAAAGGTGAGAAGGAGGTATTCTGCACTTCTCCAGAGCATGTGTGAGACAATTTAAAATTGGAAGCGCAGCATATAAATTCTAGTAAACTTGATGTGACTCTGTCAAGTCCACAAGCTGGAAAGCTGCTTAAGCTTCCTCAAAATCTGAACCACTGGATCTCATTCTTGGTGTATGATTTGTTTCTGCAAGTATTAAATGCAGAACCTTAAAACTAAGGTTCTCCTGAACCTACAGTGATATTGAATGAATATTTTTCTTGACTTTTGTAATTAAGTGTTTAATTTCCTCTCTGAAATCAGCATGCTTGAGCAATAGCAGGTTGGTACCACCATGGTCAGTGAAGGTGCTGTCCAAGTGCTGCTGCTCTCCTGCAGAGCCGAGGTTGGTTTTCTGCCTCTCTACAGCAGCTGGATGCCACAGTGCCCTCAAACCAGTGTCTCTTGGCACAGCTTCCAACAAGCAGGGACTCCAGTCTGTGCTAGCAGGAAGTTCCAGTTAGAGACCAACAGTTAAAGATTAGTCCACTGGATATATCCTATCCTAGCTCTGAGAGGAGCCAGATCAGCAGCTGCTGTCATGGGGTATAAGGCTGCCCTGACCCTCTGCCTGACAGAAGCCTGACCTGGAGTTTTGTAGCACTGTTTGGGTGCTGAAGCAGCGAGAGATCCCAACCAGCAGTGGGTTTGGTCTGTCTGAGTACTTGGAAGTGGACTATTGTCTTCCCTGAGGACTAGTGAACTCTGGTTAAGTCTAGCTGTGCCTAGAACATGCTTGTCTAGGTTTACTCAGTCCCAGGGGGCTGTTGGTACTGTGAATCCTGCTGTGTGCTCGGGGTCACTGTTTCCTAATGACTCACAAAAGGGAGAATGCTGAGCCAGCAGGGAGGCTTTACTGGTTAACAGGAGCTTTCCAACAAAATGTCTCTAATGAGTCCTCCCAGTTGCTCTAGCCACCAAGCTGCAGGAATGCTTAGCCTAGATTGTTCCATGAATACTTACTTCAGTTCTAGTCCTTACCAATTTTGATTGGTTTCTGTGTATGGGGAGTTGTCTTATAAACCACCTCACCCCCTGGTTAGGTGACCCTAACTCTCCCAGAAGGGAGCTCAGCTCCAAGGGTGGGGAGAAAGCTTTGTGAAGAGGATAACCTGAAAGAAATGGGTACAAATAAATGGTGAAAACTTGCTTTATCAAGTGCCTGTAATAGCGCTTTCCCCTGGTGCGAAAGTGCAAGGTAGTAATTAGACAGACAAATTAACATTCCTCCTGAGAACTTGAAGTCTAAAAAGGGCTCTTCTTATGAAGTTCCTGTAATTAAAGATGACTTGGTGTAGTTAGATTATTCATTTCTAAGGATGTGATGTGAATGGCTAGTGCTCATCTTTTCAGACTGGTGTCTGGGTACCCAGAGGGTCACAGTGTGTGTGGGTATTACAGCAGGAGGCTCTTATCACCAGAAGGCACATATATGCTCTCTGTGTTAGATTAATGCTCTGCTGTTCATCATGTGTAAATCCAGGAAACTTCTTTTGTTTTTTGCAGGTCATGTTGCAAGCAAATTCAGAATTGATTTGTCTTTTCTGGTTCTTTAGCAAGGAACGTCCAAAGCCCATGTGATTCTTGCATACAAGCAGTGGGAAAGCTGGTCTCCAGACTTGAATTTCTTGAGTCTCGTTGAAAAGTGATACTGAAGTGTGTGAACAACCTGCAGGACTTTAAATCACACTGTTTCTGTAGGAATAGATAGAAATCCTGGCATGCTGCTCTCCCATCTCACTTGTATAACTCTTCAAAGAGCTGCTCGTGTACTGTGTCCTGTGTGTGCACTGTGTACTGTCTGTGGGTGTGCACTGGTGGTGATAGCTTTAGGTTCAGAAGTGCAATGCTTTCTTGACTTAAATAAGTGGGTTTCCTAAAACTTACCAAAATTATTGATTAGACAAGTAGGTTTTTAAGTGCAATGTTGAATAGCAGGAGCAACTTTTTAGATGGCCTCTAAGACCTTGATAGATAGTTGTTTAAGATTTTATTCAAAAATATGAGTGAGAAGGAAAGCAGAGGAGAGGTGATGATGGTAGCGGACGTGACAGGAGAGTGACAAAGGTAGGTTTTGGAGGAGGAATTGAGGACGGGCCAGTATAGATTTGGGAGAAGAGTATGTGCTCTAGGAGGGGAGTGTGACAGAAATAAAAATGGCAGAAGTAGAGATGACTTTCCTATAAAAGCATTGAAAATGTGTTGGGGCATCTTACAGAGGTTGCTAGGGTGGAAGAGAGTTGTGTCACTCAGGAATGCTGTTCTTGTATCCAGGCTGTGTGACAGAAATACAGGCTTCTCCTTTGGGTGATGATTTTGTCATCCCATACTGGGAGATGGATCTGCTGTGTCTTAGGCTACTGTGCCTCCCGGGGTTCGTGCGAGAAGCCTTGTGATTTGTCATGACCTCAAGGACTTATGCTCTTGGGTTAAGATGAGTTGATCTATTTTTATTTCAAAAGAATGCACTTAAATGGAAGGAGCCCCTCTGTTTCCCTTTAATCATATAAAAGGTAGTTAAAAACTAGTGTAAATCCTTAAATCTGCTTTAAACAATAGCAACTCATATCAGTGTGTGTGGGCAGGGATTTGAAACAACTGTTGGATTTAGATGAAGCCAAATGCAAACAAAGCTAAGCAGCAGCAGCTCCCCCCTGCCTGCCCTTCAGCTCTGCCCCCTCCTCAGTCACACATGCCCCCAGCCCAGGCTTCTGGGATGGGTTCCTTCCCTCTCTACCCTGATAGAAAGGGGAACTGCCACAAAACTGTATGGCTTGCTCCTGGGAGAGAGAATGGCTGTGGAAGTGGCCCGTGCTAGCACAGGGTGAATGCAGAGCTGGCTTTTGCTGGGCAGGAATGGAATAATTAATGCTTTATGTGCAGTTTCCAGTGAATGTGTGAGTCGCATGTCTGGAGGAATTTATTACTTGGATTAAATGGCTTTTACCCCAATTTTTGTTGCTGTAAGGTTTTCTTTCAGGAGTAGTGGCTGTGCCTGGAGGTTCAGGGGCAGTGGGAGCTGTGGGTTGTACTGGGCTGGATGGGAAGCTTGTGGAAAACTGTGGAGGTAGATCTGTCTCCAGCAGAGTAATGAGCTTAAAGTCCACTCAAGCCTGTAGTTGCCAGCACTTCATAGCTGGTACCTTGGAGTAAACTGGCTGATGTACCTCACTGTGCTGCATCCCTAAGGACAAGGTATCTGCTGCTACTTCAGAGTGCTGTTTCTGAGTCTTTCCCACCAAAACAGTGCTACTGTGCTGGGAATACTGAGAGCCAAGCAGCAGATTTTGGGCACTTACCAAGTCTTTGCTGAAAGAATAGGCTTCTAGTAGCTGTAACAGGCTGAATAGAAATTGCTCACTAATTAAAGGGGTCAGATCTGCCTATTCAATGTCAAGAATGTTCTGGAATTTATTTGGTGTCTATAGTAGAAACAACTGTTAACGTTTTCTGCAGCTCAGGAGGCTGAAAAGGTCTGTCTGAATTTCTTTGCTCTGATAAGACAAGGAGAAATTCAAGCTATGGTTTTGCAGTTGCTGCAGTGGGATGCTGAGTTGCCTTATCCTGGGCATAGCTCTGCATCTGTAATCTCTCTACTTCAGGGGGAGGGGGGAGTGTGTCTTTTTTATCCCCTCCACCCCCGTGCACTGCAGGCATGCGTTATCAAGCTCTGATAATAGCTGCAACCAGAGAGGAATGCAGAGGGCTTTTCTCTCTTTAGTTATCAGCATAATTTGCATTAGGAAAACATTTAAGGAATGGTGTTCCTGAAGAAAGAGGCTCATTTCTTGTATTAATGCTAAATATTTAGTTACATAGCTGCTGCCTCTCTTTCTGTACATGAAGGCTGCCTCTTGTCCCTAGAAGACTCCTCAGCTGAGGTTTTTATGGGCCAAGCTCTCTATAATTTATGGAGATTCAATTGCTGGAAAAAGCATGAGGCTGACACAGATTTTCCTTGTGGATCTGCTTCTAGTTCATGATCTTTGCTTCTGTTTCTTGTCACGTACGAGGACAAGTATGACCAGGTGAACTGTATTGTTCCGCTCACTCTTTTGAAGCGAATGAACCCAGAAAAGCAGGGATGGATGTGTCTTCCCACAGGAGAGGAGCGAGGGCAGAAACAGTTGTTTGGACTGCAGATTGATGAATGTGCCAGAGCAGATCTGTGCAAGGGTCTGTTCTGTAGACAAAGCCCACTCTGGCCTGCCTGCTTGGGTTCATTTCCCAGCCGGGTGCGGATGGCGGTGAAGCCCAACGTCCTTTGGTGACCCTTCTTGTCAAACAAAGACACTGAGCTTACTTGTTCTGAAAGCTCTTGTTTGGCTTGTTTCCTTCCTCTTTGATTCCTTCTTCATACCCACTTTGTGAGGGCAGTGCTGTAACCCAAGCACAAAGTTGTCACGAAGGAACTGTTTCATCCAGAATAACTTTAGGTTTGCAACAAAACCGTCATCACCACCTTCCTTTGCACTGCCACAAAGAAACCTTGGGTGTGTTGAGAACCTTCCTAGAAAAGATCTTGAGTGCTCTCAAGCTGAATATGACCTGAGAACAGAAAAACTGTCTTGGTAATGTTTGTTTGCCCTGAGTTTAGTTGTGTGATCCCATCACAAGTTCTTTCCTCCTCTATTATTAGAAAATATGGGCTTGGGAAGAGGAACTGAGAGTTCCTGCAGTGATATCTTAATAGAAGGGGTATTGCTGACTTGCATGAGATAATCCTCTGGTTGCAACTCATTTACAAGATCTTCCTCCTTTAAGTGAGGCTTAAGCTAATATGGTTTACTTCATAATTGGGGCAGACTGATATGTGTGGACAGTTATGGAAAATCAACTGATAGGTGGTAATTTGCTAAGCAGCTGGAGTTGAATTGTGTCTGCAAGCTTGGAATTCACTTGCTTTTAAAAATAAATAAGCCTTTTGTCCCAGTAAGTTATTAAGCCTCGCTTCCCAGTACTCTAAATCAGTGTGACACAAATGTTTCTAATGGGAAGATAAATCAAGATAATGTTCATAGATATTTCACAGGGTAGAGAAAAGGGCATGGAAAATGTATCTGGAGGAACCACCACCATGGGCAAGCAGTCAAAGCAAGCTCTTTGTGTCCTGCTTTAAAAAAATGTAACAAAATAATCTGCATTTCATATCCAGAGAAGGCACGTGTCTCCTGGCACAGCAATGGTAGCTCTTGCAGGAGCCACTGGAGAGCTGCCTGGCTGGCTGGATTTCTGGTTGCCCATGGCTGCACCTGAACTCCCAAACAGTTCTCTAACAGATTTTCATTACTTTGCCATAAATGAAAGTACACACTGTGTTCTGCTTTTCACTACATGGATGCTATATGGAGAATTAGTGGCTGTGAACGTTTACAGGTGTATTTTTCAGTGATTGCTGAGGGGCAGGATGACCCCAGCTCCCTTTGGAAGGCATCAGCTTCCCTTCTCGTGGAAAGTGCTGGTGTGACTACCCCAGGGCGCTGTGGCCATAAGCCCCGTGTTGTACATCTTGCCTTTTAGCTTTAACTTTACCCTTTCCTGCTTTCTTTCTCCGCAGTGCTGGGATTGCTGTCGGCTTCTACGGGAATGGGGAGACCAGTGACGGCATCCACCGGCTGACGTACTCGCTGCGCCATGCGAACCGCACCGTGGCCGGCGTCCAGGACCGGGTGAGCACCCCGAGAAACGGGGAGTGTGGGAATGAGCAGACTCACTCAGCACCTCTCCTCTTGAATCTGCCTGTGCCCGTGTCTCTTCCTGTTTTCTGTTAGTATCCGGGCTTAGAGATGTGCTAGAATTTCCATTAGCAGCGGGGTGATTTCTTGTGCTGTCCTAAAAATAGCGAAGCGAACACAGCTTGTTAAATGAAGTCTTCTCTTTGCTAGGTTTAAAAACAGCTTGTGATCAGCTCCCTTCCACACCCGGAAGAGGAGGCAGGCCAAAGCAGACAAATCTCTCAGTAAAATGTAGCGTTTTAGTACCATTGGTTGTTCCTGTGCTATCTCTAATGTCATGGTACCATACTGCAACCCTGATGGCTGCAAAATGTGTGAAGGCTCAGCTGAGGTGCCGTCATTGCACTACTTGCAAACAATCTCCCTTAGAGATGCTTTCAAGTTGCTTTTGAAGGGTAAGCAGTCTGAGCCTCTTAAGACAGGGGAGTGGTAATCTGGAAGCTGTCCATGACTTGCTGGTAAGAATGAATTCCCTTTTACTTTCTTGACTTCCTGTATGTTTTTCTTTGTTTACCCCCCTGTTTCTTTCCCATACAATAGGTACTGGACACTGCAGTGGCCCTGAACCAAACAGTGGAACCAAACTTGCTCGTTCTGGAGGAGATGTTCAAGAAGCAGACAGACTACCTGCATATTGTCCAGAAACTGCAAAGTCTCTTGGATGATCTGGTCAGGCAAACAACTGAGATCCCCTTTTGGAAGAATGATGAGCTGTCTCTGGAGGAGCTGGCAATTCAGATTGACCTCTATGACTGGTACAGGTGTGTAGCAGGCTGTAGTGTAGTGTTTGTAGCATCTGCTTTGGCCTGTTGTGCAAAAATTGTGCGTGTTCTGGTTGGCTGAGCCAAAGGCTCTGTATATTGCTGCAGGTGCCCTTGGCCCACACAGCTGATTTGTTTCTTACAGCAAGACTGCATTCCCTTTAAATCAAAATGCACAGCTTTTTTTCATAACTGTGTTTATTACCAACTGAAGAGCAACTAATTCTCAATGTACAAAACCTGTAGTTTGTATTCTAGCACTGGGCAAAATATACAGCCACAGATATAACTACTGTGTGCATAAAGAACGTATTAACTAAACAGAGTAGAAGACTGCACTAGGTCTGTAAGTTGACACCACACCCTAATGTTTGTTTTTATTAACCATATTTAATAAAATATTGCATCAGTTGTATCCCACAAAAGAAAATCTCTATTCACACACATGGAATAAATAACCAAAGCATTTTTTAACAAATATCTAGGAAGCTCAAGAGGCTGCAATGCCTTTTGAGCGGCTCTGATGGTGACCAGTCACACATAACTTCACACTAGAACAAGACGAGCAGTCTCATTTCTCAACAACTGTTTATGCTGAGTGTGTTGTGTAAATGCTTTTTCCTGCCTCAACTCCTGACCCCACAAATACCCAGAGCTCTCTGAAGATTAATCTTCGGTGGTGGTTTTTACATGGAGACGAGAAGGGATATGTTTTCCCCATAAATCTTGATCTGTGCTTTATATATGCCAGTTTTCCTTTACAGACCATGTTTTTGTTTGCTGCAGGTGGCTGGGATACCTGGGCCTACTCCTGTTTAATGTCCTGATCTGTTTGCTGGTGCTCTTTGGGCTCATTAGAAACTCCAGGGCGATTCTTATGGGGTAAGTCCTGACCCAGGGGCAGGGCATAAGGAAAGCAGCTGAATGCAAATGCCTGGTAGTGGGAGCCTCTGACTGTTGTCAACTGATATCAAGGACATCTGAAACTGAACATCTTAAATTTGCCTCTCAGAGCAGAGAGACAGAGTGTTGCTCTGTGAATATCATTAGGGCTTTCTGTAAGAGATGTTCACAGGAAGGTTCTTGAGCTGTAACATGCAATGGCACTGGTGTTCATTGCTTTCTCATCAAAGGTGAGCAACCCAGCTGGGCAATCTGCTTTCCACTGGGTGGCATTGGAAGTCTCCATTTGCTGGGAGATAATAATGTGAACATCATTCCTTAAAATTACAGGCTTTAAAAATCTGCTCTTAATTTTCTGCAGTTGGGAGGGCATTTGTTAATTGATGATAAGCATTGCATGTATCTACACACCCTGGTAGTGTTGCCTTCTGTGTCATTATCTGCTCTTGTTTACCTGGGGCTGTCACACCTGAAAAAATGTTAAACTGAGAACAAGCAACGGTTTGTACAGTTATGAGGAGCCTTGTTGCCATGGTACTGTAATATTAAAGCATGCCTATTTCTAAAAAGCACTGAAAATGCCCCATTATAAGAAAAAACTACTCTCCCTATCTTGTAGCTTGGTTTAGCTTGGCATATTTGGCAAAGATACTGGTATCATAAACATAGTGACAGTTTGACAACTGACATGGCCAAGGGTTTATCCTGGTACATGGTGATGCCATTAATAATTGGGATGTGTATTCAGATTTATTATTTGCCAGATGATTTCATACCTGGCAGGTTACATAGACAAAAGTCCAAGTGTATGCACAGATGGCAAACCCAGGGCTTAAATTAGAATCTCATTCCCTGTTAGCCAGAAGTTCATATTAAGGCATTCCCTAAAGGGAGCACATGGCAGAGAGAAGCAAGTGTATCACAGCCAGGCAAGATGGTGAAATGCCAGTTTTAGATCTTTTAGCCAAGCAATCAGTTACTGACCCAGTCATCTTCATTTAAAGTAAAACAACAAATGTGTCTTATTGATTAACATGCTCAGCTGGAGGCACCAAGCTGTGTTGTCCTTATGTCATAAACCCACAGAACCTTGCTGATCCATGGCTGATAATTTTTGCATCCATTTGGAAAACGCATAAGAAAGTCTTTAGTGTCTCATTTCAGAGTGCAGTGCAGATGTCAGTCTGATGAAACTCCCTTACTTCTGCAAGATGAGCCACAGATCCATTCACAGAATAGGGATTATTTGGAATTAAAATAAGTTGGTATACTGAGGGATGATTTTTGGGTTTTTTTAATGGAGACCCATAGGTTTATTTTTTAAAGCTCTAGTATTCGGTGGGACAAATGTAGCAGAAAAAAGATGTGTCCCTTCATCACAGAGATGCTTGTACTAGGTTTGAATAAAGAATATCATGGTTATGAACACGTTTCTGTATTGTTCAGGGTGTGGGTGGGAAGGGATCTACTTGTGTTTCAAAGCCTGAGGGAAAAAGCATCCCTAAGAGAGCAAGTCAGTGTCTCTACTTTGAAGATGGAGACTGATAAAATGAAACTGCTTATTAGTCTGCAGTCCTGTACCTGAGGGAGTTGAGGAGCATTATAGCCTAAATATCTCTACCACTCATACTGACAGCAAGGGTGAAGAGTTAATGGGCTGGTTGGGGAAGTGCAAAAGCCTTTTCCATGAGTGTGTGCTTGCTGAATATCACTGAGACCACTGCTCTGTCATCCCTCTCTGCCTTGTGTCTGCTTGACAGCAGACACTTCCCACTATTTCTGTCAGTAATGAGGTCCAGCTGTCAGAACAGAACTTTAAATCTCTGCAGAGCTGGACACACATGGCAGTGGTAGGCACCTAAACTGTTCTACCAAGCTGTTTGCCTGCAGGTGACTGTCTCTCTCCTGGAGCTACGTGGGATGCTTAGGTGCTGTTCTGGTGCATCAGCTTGGAACCAGTCAGGTGTCCTAACAGGGGCTGTGTTCCCTCCCACCATCTGTAGCCGTGCAGTGCTTACACCCAACAGCCTCCTTTATTGTAGACACGCGAGAGATTTCTCCAATTTTGGATCAGTATGGTTTTGTAGGGTTTTCTTTATTTAGCATATTTTTCTTTGCATATCTTTGGACCTGGAAAATGAAGTCCAGAATGGGAATAGGGAAAGTGATGAGAATGTAGTCAGTCATCTCCCAGTCTGCCTCCCCTGCAGCCACCCCTGTCTTTGTGCCCTTGGTTTCCCTGTCAGAAGCAGGATGCTGCTTTGCTTCAGCACCAGGGCAGGTAATATGGCAACCAACAGCTGGACATGAACTGCTCTGGTTGCTGCTGTCCATGACATTTAAAATAGGATTGTTTATCTGAAGATACAGTCAGTAGCTGATAATTTCTTGGGTTTGGTAATTGCTTTGGACTCCAAATAATACATCTTGCGAAAGGAACTGCTTGAAATCAGAGCTGCTGCATCTGCCATCTGTCTGTCTCCCACAGGGTGTGCTTGCTTGGGGTGTTTGCCCTGATTGTCAGCTGGGGATCCCTGGGCCTGGAGCTGGCTGTCGCTGTGGTAAGTGGCTCTCATCCAAGTCCCATTCACCCTTTGCTGCAGGTTTAGCAGACACCAGATGAATGTTATGCTGTGCCTGTTTTACAGCATATCCTGTTCTGAGTAACTGTCCTGGCAATTCCCATCTAGGAAAAGTACAGAGCAGCTCCTTCTCCGTGGTGTGGTGCAGCAGCTCGCACTCCAGCACTGCTGTGGTTGTGTAAAGCAGTGCTGGTGGGGATGGGGATGAGACTTCAGCATCTGAAACACCCCTAGAATAGAAGGTTCCCTGATGTTAACCTGGCTCAACTGCTCTTTGATGCTGGCGTGCTTTGATATTCCTTTTCCCTTTTGTCTTCCATCTATCCAGGGCTCCAGTGACTTCTGTATCAACCCTGATGCTTACATCTCCAAAGTGGTCGAAGAGAATGCAGTGCTCAGTACTGGTAAGGCTGGGACTGGCTTGGGCGTGGGGTTCTGCAGCTCCAGCTGTCACACAGGAGCATGGCAGTGGCTGAGAATTTTAGGCTGTGTTTGAAACAGAGTACCTGGCATACAGTGGGAAATGTGTGGAGCTCTGGGAAAAAAGCATCCTTTCCAGAAAGGCATTTATACCCCGGTCAAAAGTGCACATGTACACATCAAAACGACCTTCAGAGCCTTTCTGCTGCCTTGACCCTTAGGTGGAAATAACTGATAAAATGGAATAACAGAAGTTCCTGGATTATTTTGCTTTAAATGTACCACTCTTGAGTCTTGTTCTCCTCCCTAAGTGACTGAACTGTGACAGTAGCAGGGTGCAGTTTGAGTTGTCATTTTGAAAATTTGCTCTTGGGTCTGTATTCCTGAATCTGGAATACTTATTTTTATATCTGTTATCAACAAATTTATATATAAAATTTTTCCTCTGGTGGCTATAAGTAGTAGCCTCTTTGAAGGGTAAGTGAATGGAAACTGCCACAAAGAAGTATGAATTTCGCTTTCCATTATAAATGCAGTATTTTGACCACTTTGTATTCTGTTCTACTTAAAGCATATGCCTGCATCACAGTGGCACCTAGCTGAAGCACTGATATATTTGGGGTTTGTTGCTCCTAATTTAGGCTGAAGTGGTTGGTGAGGTGAGGGGCACCTCCAATCTGAACCTCAGGGGGGCAAAAATGGCATTTCAGAACCATGGCTTAACAAAAAGGTGGTTGGGTGCCTGCCGGTAGAGATACAATAAGTGCTGAAAAGGAAAAGTATTTTTAGGACTGAGTTTGCTGCTTAGTTATCAAAGTTAGCTTTTTTCCCTGCCTTCTCTCCCCCAGTAGTTTCTTTGTGTAGTTCTGTGTATGATAAAACACAAATGAGCAATGACACTGGTTTGCAAAAAGAGCAACTTGTGTTTTTCCTGGTTCTTACTTGGTGGGACCAGAGAACTTTTACTGTGTGTGTGCAGAAGGCCCAGTGGATGGCTCTGTGCTTAGCCAAATGCTGTCTCTCACTATGCAAGTGGTAGAAAATTAGGTATGTAGCTATGGCTGAGGATGCAGGGATTGGAAACAATAAAAATATTTATGTCTGGAGGCAGAATATAGTGTAAAAGAATATGTATAGGTTGATATAGCAACCCTACAGATTATTTTTGGAATGCCTTATTTATTGATTTCCTGGGAAAGAGATGATAGAGCCAGGCAGCTCTCTTTGTAACAAAGAAATACAGTGAGGAAAGAGAATGAGTGTTTAGCATTGCACAAGATGAAAATCCTCTCTGGGCTGTGAAGGTGATAAAGATGTGGCCTCAGGTGCCAAGATGGTTTCCTGGTTGATCAAGGAGGCAAATGGGTCAGTGAGGCCAAGGGGAAATATCTGATGCTAATGCCAGCTGTGTGCTGTGATAATTTGGTAACCCAGATCAGCTCTGGAGCGTGTTTGGTCACAATTAGATTGACCCTGGGAAACTAAAGAAAGGCCCCTTTGTGCTACTTCTCCATGTCAGTTGTCCTTGTCTGCTGGGCTCCTGTGGTTTCTCATTGATCAGTGTCATTCATTTGGAGGCTAACAGGGAGTGCAGGACTGACATTCCATCCCTCCTCCTGCGTTCCCCAGCAGGGACAGTCGGCTCCCCCAGGGGAAAGCAGGCTCTGCTCTGGCAGCACCACCATGTAACAGTTGTTCAGGCTCCATAAATAACAGTGAATGGGGCTAAGGGAAACGGTGGAGAGGAGGAAGAGCAGGTGTTGCCACAGGCCTGGGTCGGAAGGGTGGTCCCTCTGTGGGTGGTGGGTGTGTCACCTCCTGCTGCCAGACAGCCCTGGAGTGTTGGTGAGCACCTTTTCCTTTCTCCAGAAGGATCTGTCTGACTTCTGAGCATGCCATTGCACTAGGCAGCTGCTTGGGAGATGATTGAATCTTCTGTGTTCCCATGTGGGTTTTGACTGCTGTGTCATAGTTGATGATCAGGAAGCTATGGAAATAGCTCTGGTCCCTGATGTTGAGATCTTCCTGTGCATCTGAGCAGGAAGGAAAATCACCACATGAGGACTGCAGCGTGGCAATGACACTTTAATCCCAATAAAACATCTTTAAAAATCTGGAATAAGTGTTAGTATCCCTTGGCAGTAAATTGTAGCAGCTGCTTCACCATACTCGAGCCATATGTACAACGAGAGTGATGAGCTCCAGGAGACAGGGCGGGCAGCTGGGAGCCAGCATTGATGTCCTCTTGGAAGAAGATGCCCTGTTTGAAGGCTCCTGGTTCTAGTGCATGGACTCTTTATACTCTGTTTTGCTGCCTCTGCTTTTTGGATGATGTTCTCCGACATTAACAGCAATATAGACACACGAGGCAGAAACACTTTGATTGCTCCAGAGAGTCTCACCACAGTGTACCCAACCATCAGCTTTTCAGTTCAGAAAAGAAGTGATTAAAAGGGAGTGTGAGTGGTTGGAAGGGCTCAGGAAGATCATGGAAGAAGAATCCATGGGGGGTTATCGTATGTGTAGGAATCACATTTGCCTTGGGAATCACTTCAGCTGAAGTTGGGCTGAGAGTCTTGCTGAGGTTTCTGCTCCTGGCCAGTGCTGGGGTATGGCAGCAGCCATCTAATTTTAAGGCTATAAGAACCAACAAGTAATCCTAAGAAGCTTGGTAGTGCTGGGTCAGTTTTTTTCTTTAATCACTATTTGTAGTTGTTGTTATTACATACAATGTACTGCAAGATTCCCTATGCTCTGACATTCAGACTGGGACTGAGTCATCAATATTTGCAATGTTTTTTTGCTGCTGGTGGTTGTAGTTTTCACAGAAAAACAACGCTGTTAAATACTGGGCAACTAGTATGTTAATATTCCTGTTTATGTATTAATTGCTGTTTTCAAATCTAAATGGAATTAATGGAGCTGAGAATAATCTGATTAAGTGCATTATTACTGTCATGTTTTTAGCTAGAGAGGAGATGTTCTTGTTTTGCAGATAAAATGTGCTGCATTTAAAAAAGATGGAGGGAGAAAGGGGAGGCAAAGAACCTTAATGCAGGTTTCCTGGAGAAGGAAATACTTAAATAATTTTGCAGAAGAGGCTGATGTATGTGCCTAGCTCACCCTGTATTCATTAATTGAGATAAAGCCAGTGGAGTTGAACAGTGGCTGTATAATCAGCTCCTGCTGCTAGTAAAAAGACTTGGTGCAGCCAAGATGTTTATTTTCAAAGCAGGAGGCCATCTTCTAGTCCCATTCTTTTTCGTTTATATTATGTTATTGTCAGATGACTTGTGGCACAAAATTAAATAAAAAGGCACGATCTGTCTAAACAACAGGAAGAGCTTTCTCCAGATTCTCCTACCAGATATCTGCATGGTGAGCAGCCACTCTCTTTGTCTGAGGGAGCTGTACATCTCAGGGGATGGATAATGGAGCCTTTTATGTCCAGTCCAGCCAAGCTGGTCAGGCTGGATGCTGAGGCTTAGCTGCTCAGATATAAGCAGTGAGGGTTCTTGTGCCCAGCCTCTTAACTGGCCTCTCACTCATTCAATCTCAGACCCCCAGAGCTGGGTGAACCAGAGGACTGACACCACCACCACCTCTGTTTCCTCTCTAGAAACAGATCAGGACAAAACCTCAGGTGGGGCATGTGGTGCCTGCACAGTTGTTACCTGAGCTCTGAGTACACTGCAGGAAAGAGTTTGCCCGAAGAAGCCCTCTTGAGAGGGCTGATGTTGGCATTGAGAAGCTGTTTTCCTGCCTGGTTTTGGTGGCCTCCTGATTAGCAGAAAGCTTTGAGTGGAGGGATAGCTACAAGCTCTCTTTGCTTTTATCGATACAAGAGTAGGGTATATCAGAGAAATTAAATGTTATGCAGATACCTCCCTTTGCTGTCAGATTGGTGCCTTAGGGAAACAAAGCTCCTGGTGGGAGAACACCTTACCTGGGCACGAAACTCCAGCCAAAAGAGTCGCCTTCCTTTGACATCACTGGTGCTATACTTTAACTTTCTCTGATGATTGAACCCACAGAGACAGCCTCACTTTGGTTTATATGTAAAATGAGCACTGCTTAGAGAATGCTCAATTAGAGATGAAGAAGAGCTGGGAAAAGCTGTTCTAGGTGTGAGGATTTTTTTTTTTGAAGTAGGATCTTCTTTTCTGATTGCTCTCTACAGACCTTCTCACTGCCTTTTGGCAGGTGTATAATGCCATTTTTGCATTTTGGCTGGGCTTTGAAGTGAGTAGTAAGTCTCCATGGTTGCAGAAGCAGTAAGTAGTTCTAGCAGCTGAAGCTGTCTTTAGTAGGAAGCTCTGCTTTCCTTTCTAGGAAAAACAGACTTTGCAAAAATAAAGCATTTTAGGTAGTTCCCTTCCTTGCCTTCTGCTCCCACATTGCCTGTGCACCAAGAGTGGGTCGGGAGGATTGCTGCTAGCAACAGCAGGCATGGGCAGCTGCAGATGTGACCCTGCCTAACCCTTCTCCTCTGAACTAGATTGCCTAAAGCCCAGCTTCAAAAATCAGAACCACCTTTAGAAATTTTCCTTGAGAGGAAAATGCATCAGAAAGATAATTATAGAAAGAAATTGCCTGGAGCTGTTAGCAAAGTGCAAATGATGGATTGGTGCAGCTGTTTCCTGGTCAGAAATATGAGATTTGGTGATGTACAGGATAGCCTCTACCAGGTTTAAAACAGATGAAGGTGGTGCCTTCTGCTCTTTCCTCTTTCCTGGTGGCGTGGAGGCAGGGGACGTGGTCCTCTTAATTTCCAGGCTCTGCAGTACAGGATCACCTTAGGGCAGCTTCACTGCCTGTTGTAGCCATAGCTTTACAGCACCACAGCTCGTAGCACGCTGGGCTCAGTGCAGGGGAAAGCTGCTCCTGATGGCTGTGCCATTTTGGGAAGCATGTTTTATGTAGAGTGTCACACTTGTCAGCAGCAAAGCCGGTGCTACCACAGTGAATTCTTGTTGATCCTGCCTTCTAGGGTGAAGCAAGGCAAGCACTTATTTCACTGTACTGCCTTTTGCTTCACTTGTAACCAGCAATCTTTATCCTGGGCTTACAAGCTGCAAACTGTGCTATCAGGAACTCTCATCTCTAATCTGCCCACCAGGGATGATCCAGAAGGCCCTCAAGAAACATTTCTAGAGCTCTCCATTAGCAGTATGTCATGCAACTTATTGCACTTATAAAGGTGATGTAAACTTGATACCACTCTGGGAGCCTAAGAGAAACTTTTAGTGGTTTGTTGATTTAAAATAAATAGGTGACAAGATCACAGCTCCTTTGGGTCACCATGTGTGATGCTTTGGGTTGCTGTTGCTATGCTGTTCTCTCAGTGCAGGTGTGTTTATATTCATTTTCACACGGCCATTGAGTGTGATTTATGAGGCGGGGAGGAGCAGCCCTTTCCTTGGCTCGGTAGTTGTGGACAGTCGCTTCTGTGGTCTGCCCAAAGTGAGGCACAAAGCAGTTCTTGCTGCCCTCCTGTCTGCCCAGAATTTGCTAATTGCTGTTTAGAGGCTTGGCTGGGGAGATGTAAGGCATCCCAGAGAAAGAGTCGGTGGGAGGGAGATGGAGCAGCTGGCAGAAGCTGCCCCAGAGTAGGCTAATGAATTATAAATAACAGCTGTCAGGTTGCATTGCCAGCACCCAGGGGCTGACAGGCTGTGTTGTAGCACTCGGTCTCCAGCGTGCTGCCTTGCCGAAAGGTGCATTCAATATTTATGGGAAGCATGGCAGAGTCGGGATACAGCCAGGGCTGCTTCCTTCACGGCTCCGCTTGCTTCTGGTTGTGCCTTTTACTGATTTCTGAACTGGGACTCATCAGAATAGCTGTGCAGCCTGGAATATGCATTACTGAAAGGCACAGAAGATTAAAGAGAATGGAGGCAAAGATGCTGGTGGAGGGGGAATGCAGAGGGTTTGTGTGTTTTGGGGCTTTCATAGTCTTTACCATGCCAACATCACCCTCGATTTTGCTGAGCTGGCACACTTATATTCATCTGAAGAGGAACTGTAAATGTTTGAAAAATAATCTAAAGGTATTTGGATGATCAAGTCTCTCAGAGCTCCCTTCCTTGAAAACATTATTGAAGATGGCAAGGGAAAGCCTGACATTTGTAATTTGTGTGTGCTGGCAGTTGATGTAGTGTTGTAGAGGGCTTATGAGGGCACCAGCCTGGTTTGACACACATCTGAATGAAGAGGAACACAGCTGTGTCTTCAAGCCTGGAAATAAATGAAGCTGTTAGCAGAGCACAGTAACAGTCTTATCTGAAGTTTATGAGTATGTCTTCACTGTACTGTAGTTAGATTTATTCTAGACTGATGTCTTGTCTTAGGTTTATACAGTGGATAGTGCTGACTTCTGGATAAAACTTTTTCTGTGTTTCATCTAACTTTAAGTGGAGCAGCCCCGTTGCCTTTCACTGGTTTAAAAAGAGAAAACAAACAAACTGCACAGCTGGAATGATGTATCTGACCTGACTTTCTTTTCTTGTGCCTTCACAGAGACTCTCCGCTATTACATGACCTGTAGTGCTGGATACCCCAACCCCTTCCAGCAGGTGAGTGTAAGCACCCAACTCCTTCCACCCCTGGGTCTCCTCATCCTGCAGGGTGTAGGTTAAGTGCTCTTGGTGCCAGCATGCAGCCAAGCAGGGTGTTTGCTTTAGGGAGCACTCTGGCTGTTGGTAAAGCTTTGGCAGCTACTTCCCAGCTGGGCAGGAGGTGGCACTGTGATTTAGTGAGGAGTTTTTTCCAACTTCGTCACTACCTGCACAGCTTCAGGTCCAGGATGCCCCCTTTAGAGGGTGTGTGTGTAATGTGGTGAGGGCCATGGCTTTGTTTGTGGTACCTCTTTTTACAAGGTACTTGTCTAAGAGCAGCAGTGTGGAGACAGAGCACTGCAATTAGTGCCAGGGTGGGAAACTGTGTAATTCCTGCTTTGAATCTCTTCTTGAAGGTTCTTTTGGGTTAAACAGTGGTAACACTCCACTCCCAAAATGCAGTCACTTCTGTGGGTGAAGGAGTGTTTTTCAAAAATGCCTCTTACAAACCTTTGAACATCGAAGGGATTTATCCTGAAGTATAAATGTGAGTCATTATTCTTTTGTGTGGGGGCAGAAGAACAGCACCTGGGCCCCTTCCAAGCTTTGTCGTGTGTATCAGAGGCCAGAATTGGCCCACACCACCCACCATTTGGCAGACACCAGCTGCTTCACCATTTATATTTAGGATTTTTTTAAGTCTTGTCTTCCTCTGTTTTAAAGGGTGGGGTAAGAACACTTCAGGCTGTGGTTTGATGCACCTCTGCCATCTGTTGCATTTCTGGTTGCTCCATATGCTCCCTGACGTGCTATTGCATGTAAAACTCTCATGGGTGCTTTAAAGGGATATGAAGGCTGCACCCTAATACAAACAACTTCTACTGTTAACATTATGTCTTTCTCATCCATCCGATATAGTTAAAAAATCCAGCTGTGTTCTGTGGTGAGAACTTGAGTGCTTTGTGTCTTTTCTTTCTCCTTCCCTTCTGTCCTAGAGCCAGCCCCAGCTGTGTGTACATTTTTTGTGTATGTATTTTGTTCTTTGTTTGTGGGTTTGTGTTTTATTTTTCCTTCTGGTTCTTCCCTTCTCCTCTTCCCTCTGTCTGTACTTCTTCCAGTTTGGTAAAAGTCAAACTTCACCCTTTTGCAGCTGCACTCGTGTCAGTTGAGACATCTTTAACTTGTACCGTTCATAGACATGATGCTTCAATATTTGGGAAATAGGATTCCAGTCTTTTCCCAGGAGATTTGGTGATGCATGTGGCCTGAACTACTGAAACATTTCATGTCTTGTGTTGAGCAGAAGCTGTCAGGAAGTCACAAGGCTCTGGTAGAAATGCAGGATGATGTGTCGGAACTCATGAGGTCAGCGACCAGAGAGCACCCCACCTCCAAGGTAACTCTCCTCAAGTCTGCTCTCCCTGTTCTTCCCCCAGCCTTGTTCAGAACCCAGGATCAACTCCTGCTGTAATTCCCTTGCAGTAATCACTAGCTTGTTGCTTACAGGAGTATCTTACTCGGATCCAGGAGGTTTTGAATTCAACGGAGATCAACTTGCAGCAGCTGACAGCTTTAGTAGACTGTCGGAGTCTGCATTTGGTGAGTTCCTGGTAACTGGGCTTGAGCTAAGAAAGAACAAAGAGAGTGTAGAGCCTGTATTAGTTTGGAGTTCCAAATCTCTGGTGTGCCAGAAAGTTTACAACAGCTTTCTACTGATTGATTCCAGAAGAAAGCGGAATGGGAATTCGGATCAAGTTAGCTTTCAGTTTAAAGATCAACATAGGAAACTAGATAACATGCCTTCATACCTCTACAAACTGCAGCCATAGAGGCCTTCAGGTTTGGGGGTTTTTGTGTATAGCAAATAACGTATTGCCTTTCCCATGGAGTTCAGTTCCTTAGAGCTGCAGTACAGCATGACCTCACTGATGTCCTCACTGCTTCTCTGAAGGCAGAGACACAGACAGTCCATGCTTCTGTCCTTGGGCATGGGACAAGGGAGGGAGCTGAGAGGCTTAATGAAAAATATATTCTGTTGGGTGGATAAGTTTGCCTTGGCTGTTTATTTTGTTCCTCTTAAAGTCTTACTGTGGGCGGTTGAAAATATTTCTATGTCTAAATACAAGCTGGTCTTTGTGAGGGAAAATAAGGGTTAGATCACTTATGAAAAACACTTGAGGTCCCTGAAATTAAAATAGAAATATGCTTTAGAAAAGGGAGTACAATGTCTATAAGTTGTAGTCTGGAGAAGGGCTTTTGAGTAAGAGCTCAGTATTAACTCTGTAGTGATCAGAAAACTCTGCTCCTTTCTCTCTGCAGGATTATGTCCAGGCTCTGACAGGCTTCTGCTATGATGGAGTGGAAGGCCTCATCTACCTGGTTCTCTTCTCCTTTGTCACAGCCCTCATGTTCAGTTCCATTGTCTGCAGTGTCCCACACACTTGGCAGCAAAAGAGGTACAGAGAGGGTTTAGATCCTGTAGCATTGTAGAGCTCTTTCCCCATGAAGACTGGCTGCTGGATTTGTGCCCATGAGCATATGGAGCTCATTCCCACATGATCCCAGGATAAGCACAGGTCTAACAGGAAAAAAAAATTGTGTTTTGCTCTGGCTGTGGTTAATACTAACATCTGAACCTTATTGCACTGGAATATTCTGTGTGCAGAGTGCTCAGTACACTGTAGGACTGTGAGTCAAGTCAGATGAGTGATTATAGCTGTAATATAGAGGTAATGCTTGAACTATTGCTCTCTCTGTAAAATTCTTATTCTCTTACATTGCTTTGAGGCATTTGTTCTACTGTGGGGAAGAGAATTGGAATAAGAAGCAGTTTACACTTTCCTCTTTAGCTTTACTCATGCTGAGGTGGCTGACTTGCATAGATAATGGCAAGCAGGAACTGTGTTGTTGGCAATAGCATGGGCAGGTGAGACACTTGCAAACTGGAGCTAGTATTAAACATGGTAACCAGATTGGTCAGTAAGTCTTTAGCAAACCCTTGCTTCACTGACTGGCTGTGCACCACATGCAGCTCTTAAAATGGTGTTGAGTTTTCTACTCTTGCAGAAGAGCAACAGACTGCAGCAAATTCTCTTCTGTGGTCCTGATTTTGTGGTCTAAGCCCAGGCTCAAGGTTCAAAGTAAAATGGAACACCCTGAACAATAGCAGGAAACCAGAGCTGGCCGAGCCTGCAGTGCCCACAGAGAAGTGGCCCTGGGAAGTGTGTCAGAATAGCACTTGAGAAAATGGCTGGTTTCCTCACCTCTTCCACAGGCAGCTGCACAGACCTTGCCACAAAGAGCATGGCAGTCTGCCTGTTTGAGGGAGAAAGGTTTACCCCGTGGGATCTCCTGTACTGCCTTCCCTGTGGGCTGCTGCCTGCCCTGCCGAGCCCAGCAGGCTCAGGCTGCTGCTGTGACCTGAAGGGTTCCCTCTCGCATTCCCTGGAGCACCATTTCTCCCTCTGCCTCCCTCTGGGAAGTGGAGGATGTCATACTTTATTGCCTGTGAGAGACTGTTCAGGCTGCAATTCCCCGACCTTCAGTGCCACCGTGTGGTGCAGCAGCTGCAGGTGATGTTTGGGTGTTCCAGTGATGTCCATGCTGTCTCTCTCCTGCAGAACATTTCACTAGCTTTGTCAAGCACGGATAAAATATATTTCAAACCTTGGTGTTCCACCCACTAATTAGAGAGATAAAATAGCAGGGTATATTGTACAGGAGGGGCAAGAGAATACTATGGGAAGGGGAAGGAATCAGCTGGCAAACAGTTCTGCTCTGTGTTGAAGCTGATTTAAAATCCTGGCATTTTTGAGATAATAAAGCCTTTAGACAAAAATTTTGCAATTTAGTCTCTGTAAAGACTTCTGTGATTTTGCTAGAAGCTCAAGCAGACCCTTTGCAACCAGAATGGGAATTCAGAGAAGTGTACAGGGACTTATCCTCAAGAGCTCTTTGGATACGTCTACAAGAAATGGAAGGGCACAGATTGCAGTTTTGAAGGGTGCTTCCTGTGGGGTGCATGGTGCTACATCCCCGCTGCCTCTCTTTTTTGCTGTTTGTTGGGTTTTTTCAGTGCTGTGTGTTTTGGGATGTCTGCCCATCCTTTGGTTGAACAACTGGACAGTTACAGACTGGTGCTGTCTGCCAAGCCCTGAGAGAAGCCTGTAGGGAGGCTGGAGGGGATCACGCAGTGTGCATGTCCAGATGGGATCTGTGGGAGGTCTGAGTCACTGTGGTGTAGGCTGTGTTTCACACTGCCACCCCGAGGCATCCCAAACGGGCATGAACGTGGAGGTGTGGAAGATGGTTGGGAGGTTCCTAGGATTGCCATGGTTTCCTGCAAACCCCACACGTGGGGTAATTGTAGGGTTCTAGGAGGAATTTTTTCTCCTTCTTGCAGAGGCTCAGATGATGATGGGGAAGAAGAATCAGCTGCTCCAGGGAGCAGACAGACACACGATAATCTGTACAGAGTGCACATGCCCAGCCTCTATAGCTGTGGGAGTAGTTATGGCAGTGAGACCAGCATCCCAGCAGCAGCACACACAGTCAGCAATGCTCCCGTCACGGAGTACATGTGAGTATCCCGACAAGAAGCTTGTCCTGATTGCTTCATTCTCATTTCTGTTGGCACAAGTGCTGCAAGGTTGGCGCTTCTGACCAAGTGGTAGAAAGCAATGAAGGATTGAAGCAATGGAGTTTTCTGATTGGCATCTAATGGGAGAAGGGAATAGCTCGAAAGTGCTGCACTAGAAGGAGTTTTATTGGACACCATGCCCCAAAATGTGAAGTTTTGTGCTCCAGGATTTAGAAACCTGTCTAAAGAAAAGAAGTAGGAAGGTATTGTCTGAGCTTCTTAATACACAGTGGTTGTGATCACCAGAAGACTTAATTCTTCAGAGCAGTCTTGCCAGGAGATTTTAAGCCTCCCAGGAGACTGAGAGCCAAGACAAAACCTGTGGGCTCTGTCTTTCTACATTATTTGCAGTCAGCCCTGACATCTGTTGCAGTTTGGAGCTACCTAGTCCAGGTGGGATTTTCAGAACTTTCTGCAGAAGTGCGTAAGCCTGATCACACTTGGACTATCATCTTTTTTTTGGGCTGCCACCTCATTTTGTTTATCCCCTTAGACTTTGTCCTCGTTTTATCTCCATTTCTGCAACTTGGCAGTTCTGATGCTGCGGGGAGGCAGATTTTCACAGGGGCCTATTTTTAAATCACTTGATGTGATTCATTGTGGGCCCTTCTGAGTAAGAATGTAAAAATAGTGCTCAATCTGAGGAGAATGATGATAGTTTTGTGCCTTTGTCTGAAAAAGGGAGATCCACCTGGCCTGTAAGAAAAGCTTCAAGCAAGACTGACCTGATAGGGTAGTTCTGAGGGTGCGCATGTTCTGTCCCGTGTCCCCGTCAGAGACCCTCCCCAGAGAAGCATGGCACGTGCCCCGTTACCATGTGTGTCTTCCTTTCCTAGGAGCCAGAATGCAAATTTCCAGAACCCCCGTTGCGAGAATACCCCGCTCATTGGCCGGGAGTCCCCACCTCCCTCAGTAAGTCTCTCTTTACTGCTCTTCTCTGCTTCAGCAACTTTGGGGAATACACGTTTGCCACTCCTGTGTTCTCCCAAGGGAGCTGATTGTGCAGCCAAACACAGGACCTGGCCCATAAATGGCAGCAGCTTGAATAGACAAGCCATGTCTCACCTGCCATGGAGAATAAAACCCTGCTATGCTACTTTGGATGTTGCACATAAAAAGAACAAAACTCAATCAATTAACACTGGTAATCCTATGGGCCCAGTCCTGCCACCACTGAAGTGCATGAGTATCTTGATGGGTGACTTCAGCAGGATGGTTCACTTGCATGCAGTGTACTTGCTATCTGTGGCATTGGTTCCTCAAGTTTAAAAGGAAACTTGTTAAAACTGTAAATTCAGAGTTATTGCTGAACCTCTCTCCTTAATCTGCCCTAAAGAGGTGGTAGGATGAAACCTGTATTATTTTTTTTGTTGAGATTTTTTTTTTTAGATTTTTCTTTCACAACTGTTTTGCTTTCTTTGAAATCTATTTTTGTATTTAATTTCCTATGGAGGAAAAAAAGAAACTTTCATGGAAGGTTTGGGTATTTGAAGTGGCCTGATAGCCATTTCTGTATGCTGGATAAAACATGGGCTTGTCTTGGTGTCTGGGTAAGAACTAGATGAATCTTGCCCTCCCTCACTGCATCCTGTAAGCCTGACTTACAGCAGAACTTGGAGAACATGCCATCACAGTGCTCACTAACTTGATGGTGTGACTACAGAGGATGAGTAGTAAAATGCCTAATGATCAACCAGTCTTCAGGTATAGGTAAAGAAAATACACTCTGTGGTGCCTGGCTCAAATTGATGGGAAGGGGAGGAAGAGGAGGTTGGAGGATGAAGGAGTAGGAATTGTGGTGGAAAAGAGGGCATCACATTCACGGTTTCGCTTGAAGAGGACCAGTTCACCTCGCTGTAGAGAAAGTGGAAATATGAAGAGTTGATCCTTGTCTCTGTCCTTGGCCAGACCTCTTTCACCCTTCCCAAAGAGGTTTCCTGACCCTTGGTGCTCTGATCACGAGCTCTGGTTGCATTATTCACTCTCAGCAGAAGCCCTGACGTGCTGCACCACTGGTGTTTCCTGGGGCAGAAGGGGCACTGTCCCTCTGGTACTGCCAGGGCACATGTTCCTTCAATGTCCTGCTTCCCCTTGCCCTGCAGCTCTTCTGCTTCAGAGAAAGCACACTCCCTTCCACGGGGCTGTAGTGAGGCAAGAAGTTCCCTGGTTCTTCAGTAGCTATTTGTGTTAATACCCTAAGTGGGAATCTGAGTCCTGGTGCCTTAGGCTGGGTTTTGGGAGTAGATAAAGATTTTTTTCTTTAGAGTAACTTGAGTTGGCAGCCATCAGTGTGGGTTATGGGGAAGTGCAGGAGCTGGGGAGGAGGAGGGAGCAGCACTGCACCCATAGAAAAGGGAGCCTCTCCCCAGACGAGACAAGGAATCAGGCTGTAGAATAAATGTGTTTCCTGGAGGGATGTACTAGACAGGCGGTGGAGAGAAGGAAAATACTCTCTACTCTCATATCGGCAGGCAACAGGGAAAGGCTTTTCTGGGATTTTTGTATTTGCAGCTCTCCGTAGCAGGTGCTGAGACCATGTTGAGGCGGAAGAAGTGGTAACTTTTCATAGCAAATTGTCTGTGGGAGGAGAGAGATGAAAAGGGAATAGCGATGCACACATCCCTGCCTCTTTCTGGGAGGGAGGAGAGGGAGACGACCATCCAAGCAGGTTACGTCCAGTGGGTAGACAGAGCTGACCTATTCCGTTTAGCTTTCTGTGAACAGATGGTGAAAACTGAGATGTGATGATCCTGCTGCATTGTTTGTCCGTTACTTTTCCTGGCTTTTTGTTCGTTTGTTTGTGTTTTTCCTTCTCTCATTCCTTCTGTTTTCTCCTTCTTGCCACAGGGATATTCCCTTAGGGTTGTAGAGCCCACCTTGTCGCTGACACACACCACAGTTTCACTTGCTTGCACTGTGTTTTTCATGCACGTTGAGGCTGCACTCTCTTTTTCTCTCTCTTTCTTGCGTCATCACAGTTGTATTTGGCTGCCATGGACAGTAGCAGCCATATGAGCTGGCAGCTTAAGCCCTCGGACAGTGCTCGGACATACTGGTAACAGCGCCCGCAAATGGAACAGGTACTGCAAAAAAGGTCCTTCTTGCTCAACCCCTTCTCCACTCCCAACCGCTCCCTTCATCCCTGCACTGTTTCTCCCAGGCCAGTGCCTTTTATTTCTTCACATTCCTCCCCTCTGCACCTCCCACCCCATTCCCTCCTGCCAAGGGTTAAAATTAAAATCCGTTTTGGCTCTGGTGCAGACTTAAGGAGCAGTATCAACCTTCTAGAGGCTTCTGGTGCACGTTGTGAGGGTTACAGGTGCCCATGCCTCGCAAAAGCCACCTCACAGCAGCTTCAGCTCAGAGTCCACAATTGAGAACAGCTTGAACATCGAGTACTGAGTGCTGCTCAAATGTAGCAATAACCTTGCACTTCAACAGCAGAATAGAAGTTGTCCCATCACAAGAAGCCATTCTGCAGAAGTAAAGAGAACCAATCTAGTAGCATTCCGACTGGGACTGGTTGTCTTAATTCGGCTTTTGGCTTTCCTTGAGCCCTACTGCTGTTCTGCTTGTCCTTAGTAGTCCTAACAGCATGTGCCCAAAACCATTGATATTGACCTGCCACAAGCTTTCAGCTCATTTGTAGGATTTTTAATTTGTTGAAAGATCCTGGCTGGTACTGGTGGCCTGTCCTGAAGAGTTGCTTCATTGCCTGTCAGATCTGTGTGCAGCTCTTCCTTTTATCCTTACGTTTAAAGTCAGAAAGGAGCAAATTTTTAAAAGAAAAGCTTCTCTAAGGGTCCAGGCGTAATCACTAAGATCTGTTTCATTTTGTTTCAAAACCTTTTACTGTTTTGTTTGTTCTGTGTGTGTCCAAATCATCCCATCCATGTCCCACAGACTCTGTGAGCAGGGCCCTCCTAGTACCATTTCACCGTCTGAATTCCTCATGGGCTGTAGTTTTGCTGATGTTCTCCAAGACAGACAGTGTTTCTTCCCTCATGACAAAGCCACATGCCCACAGAAAGAGTAGGTGGTCTGCATTTTGGGGGGTGTTTAGCTTGGTTAAATATAGGGTATGATTAGGGCTACCAGACAACTCAGCTGGTGTGAAGGACAGTGCTCCTTCAAGGGAACTACAGCTGCACAGTGACTGGAAGGTGTTGGTTCCAGCTGGAACAGGGAGCCCATTGCTTTTGTCTCACGCAAATCAGTGACGCATATCTTGCATTCTCTTCCCAGAACAACATGTCCATAAAGCTGCTGCTGTTCCTTCTTCTCTGCAGTTCTGGTTGGCACTTTTGTCAGCCTTGCACTGGATTCCTTTCTGTTTTGTTGGTGCTTGGTCTGCGTCCCTGCTGCCCCTTGCTGCCTGCCTGCCTGTCTTGGGACTGCTGGGAAGGGGCATCTGCATCAGGTGTCTTGATGCTTCTGCCGTGGTGCATGAACACAGCAAACCCTGTCTGGAAGCATGGTGCCAGCACCCTTGAAAGGCTCACAGCTTTCTCCAGTCTTAAGTCTTGCTAAGACTGTTCTTGGGCCTCAGCTTGTGGTGGGTTTTCTGCTTTGTTGTTCCTGTAGGTGGTATTGTAGCAATTTTAGATGGATCTGTTCCATGAAATAAAATATTGGTGAGGGTGGGGAAATTTTAGTGCCTTCGTTCTAGACTGGAAATCCCTGGGCTGAAATATGACCTGATCCCAGTCTGCACTGCCTTCTGTTTATCTATGGTCCCACCCGAGCTTAATGTGGCTGTCTGAAGGGCTATGGAAAAGGCACTGCATTCTTTCCAAGGCTTTAAAAACAAACAAACCCAACAGAAGTTCTGTTCTTTTGACTTGAAGAACTTAAGTGCCTTTGAATTCAGAACCCACTGGCTGGAATTAGCTGTTTCCCTGTGTCTTGTACCTCCCATACATAATAACACCAAACCCTGTGTGTTTACTGCACTCTAGCTATTTGAGATCAACATTTCAGAACTTGAATCCAGAAGCTTTGCTTTTTATTGGATTACCTGAATAGCTCTGGCAGGAAATCAAAGTCAGGGTAGCTCAAGAGAGATACACGTGGGTTTTTAACCACAAGTAGTAAATGGTTTGTACTCAGTCATGGTTTCATATGCTAAGTGATCTTTCAGCATAGCTTAGTTAGCTGTGAAGTACTCATGGAGTTCACAGGAGTAAATAGAATTTATGGCCTCTAAAATGAACTGATTATTCCCTTACATTTTTTTTTTTTTTGCAACCAATGATTTCTTTGTACTCAGGCTATATTATGTTAAGTGCCTAACTAGTATGTGCTGGCAAACCACACCTATGAAAGTTTATACCTTCAGCAAGGCCGAATGTGAAGGAGAGACTTTCATTTTCTTTGAGGAAATACAAAAATAAACCTGTGTGCAATCAGCTGTGTTTGTCCGAGCTGGCTGGTAAGTGACTGAGAGGTGCTGTGTTGAATAGCACAAGCGACCAGCAGAAGTGGTAACAAGAACTCTTTCAGGTGCCCTTCTTAGGGAAGCTGACAGAGAGGTGAGGTATGGGTTGAAACTTGTCCTCTGTGCTGTTTTTGAAAGCTTAAATGAGGGTGAATAGGCACATGGGTACTTCCAGTGAGAGTGCTGGAAGAATGACTGAATTGTGCGTGTTCTTTAACCTTCTATGAAAGCTCCTCTTTAAAGGAAACTAAATGCAACTGAACCTTACAGCTGTGGGCCTCAGAGTGGAGTCCAAAATCTCCTTGGTCTGAATTGTGCTCAGGCTTTTTGTCTTTAGAATCACTTTTTAATGGAGCTAAAGACTTAGTGATTTTTTTTTTTAAAGCGACCGAAGACTTAATTTAACTATGGATGATATAGTTTGGTTTCATATCCAAAGACTGGCAAGTGTCTGCTGATACATCTTCATCTGCTGGCCTGTCCAGATGTTGGGATCTGTGTGTTCCACAGCATCTTTCCTCTGCCCCTCAGCAGAGGATGCAGAGAAGGACTTGGAGCAAGGACTGCTGTCACCAGCATGTGGAGCAGAGCACTCGTACCTGGAGGGTGATACTGTGACTGGAGATCCAGAGCACACTGAGGGAGCTGTGCTGGTTCAGAGGTGCACAGTGAAGTGTTGGCTCTCTACTGCCAGGTTTCAATCATACTTATCGTGGTCGTTAAAAATACACTTAACAGAAGGGAGTAACTGGTCCAAACTGTAATGGAAAAGGTACAAAGGTGCAAAAATTCTGAGTTAAGGAGAGAACATCAGCCCTAACTCTGACTACTCTGAGTCTTGATTTGTTCCTTGTGGTGGATTTACAGGTAGGTTTGAATGTAAAATACTCTCTGCTTGACTGTCTAGGTCTCATGTTCCTGATTACTTTGTTTTAGTGACACTTAAACAACTGTGGGGTGTTTTCTTGTTGGAGGAAGGAGGGAATTCTTTTCAGCTTCTCCCTCTGTGATAGGTGTACTTTGTACATCCTTGAAATGCAATTCACCGAGTGGCCCTTGTTTAATTTTAATGCTTTAAAGAAAGTTTATGTTGCATGTTATGTGCTGAACCTATGTGACTTGTCCAGAAAGATGCACGATAACCTTCCCTGGTCTAAGATTACTTTTTTTCCAAATACTTCTTTTAAAACCTTGGCACCTGGAAAAGTTCTCTGTTCATACTCATCTCCTATCACATGTCAATAGACAGAATGAAATGGAAAATGAGGAAATACATTTTGCCTTCTAAGACCCCCTTCTTAGAATGATGCTTGGCTGCTAATTTCAGCATTGCACTACCTGAAACGTGCCCTGCTTGCTCTATGAGAAAGTTCTTTGTCTTCTAAGCCTCTCTGAGCCTGTTGGGTTAGTCTCATATGTATTAATAATGCCCTAAACTTTATTTCTGGAACAGTAATCACATTTAATAAACTCTATAGATTATAGTCCTTAAAGTAGCTCCGTTTCTATCTTTTGCCCTCTCACTGACAAAAAAATACATCTTAGAACAGATGTACCCTTTGTCTTCTAAATATAGATGCCATTTCTGGGCCAGAGTTTTATATTAAGATCCATGTTCTGCAGAAAGTTTTCCAATTATGGAAGACACTAAAAGCTGAGTGTGCAAATAAGCCACAGGTGTCTTCATCTTGTGCTGATGGGATCAGCTCTGCCAAAGGAGCAGTTTCTATCTTCTATTGTGTAGAGGTTCAACCCGGGTCAGTCTTTGAAGGAAAACTGATAACATACTGTTAATTCTCTGAAAACCCCTATGGACAGCTGAGCTTTTGAGAGCCTAAAGATGCCTCATAATGTTCTTTCCCAGTGGGCAAGATAAATCATACCTCCTGGTGTGGAACTGCCTTTCAGTTGCCTCTTTGCCAGCTTAACTGGTGATTTTATGTGGTTCAGTTTAAAAGGTGATAAAAAGTCAGTATGCTGAAGATCACTCTTGGGAAGTAAGCTGTGGATATTATAGAATTATTCACGTTCCAGAGGGTATAAAAAGAGGAATGAAATGTCTGTCCTCATTGCTTGGTTGTTAATATTGTGGCAGCATAACCCAGAAGTGGTAGTGTGGTCACGGTGAAGACATTGAACACATTGGCATAAAGAGGCAAAGTCTCTAGTTCTTACTGCTGGATATTATTTACATGTTTTTCAGCTCTTTATTCAAAGCTGAATGGCATATGTTACCTCAGTAGCTTCCGGGAGCTGTTTTGGATTACCTTGCTTAGAATAAAAAAGAAAATAAGAACAGCACCACCACCTCCGAATTGAACCAACCTTCATCTTTCTGACTTGCTCTTCTCACCCCCACGCTGGAGCCTCATCTGCTGCTGCACTGTGCACTGGTTGGATCCCAAGCTCCAGTTGGCTGTTACCCACCTGATAACTTAGCCAATATCATCCTGTTTGATGCCAGCCTGTTTCCAGCCTGGCAGGGTCTGTTCTTTCTTGGCCATAAATTGTTTTGTTCTTCCACACTTTTCTTTCAAGCTGCCCATCTGCGGCATATTCAGTCTTCTGATGCCCTCACTGCCAGAAAATGCAATGTGAAAATGCAGTGGGCACCCATTTTCTTTTCAGCCTCCTTTTCTGTCATGGTTGAAGGCAGCAACATGACTTTGAGGGGATGAAAGTGTGGGGTGGGTTTTTGCATCCGCATCATTCCCATTTCCCTCTCTTCTCCCAAGCAACGTATGTCATGTTTTGACTTAGTGACTATTGGATTTCCTTCTCTAGAGAGCTTGGATAAATCACCAGCCCATCTGCCTGCCCTGGCCAGCACCCCTGCAGCAGACTGGCAGAATGTTAGAGTGAACTATGCAGTGACTTGTGAAACTTTCCTTGTAAGACTGAGCCAGCAGCTCCTTGATTTGCTTGCTGTAAATACGCACCATTTTATGCTGAGAAGAGGTAGAAATCTGTGGTTTCATCTTGACTTTAGTCATTCTGACTTACTTTTCTGTTTGTTTTGTTTTTTTTGTCTTGTCTTTTCTTCCTCCAGTACACCTCCAGCATGAGAGCCAAATACCTCGCCACCAACCAACCTCGTCCAGATGCTGGCAGTGTGCATTAAAATGAAAAAGCTAAAGCAAAAAAAAAAAAACAACAACAAAAAAACAAAACCCACACGTGCAGTCAGACTAAAAACAATGTGCCAACTGCTGTGCCCCTGTGCTGTCCTCGTAGAATAATTGAATAATCCTGCTGTTCTGCCCAAAATCCAGTGCAGCTCCTTCTGTTTCTCCAGTCCAGACCACCCTTCCTGGTACCTGCCCTCTGGAGTGGAAGCTCCTTTTGAATTTAAGCCTTCACCTTGTTGTACCTGACATGCAAGAGAGCAAACATGTGCGGGCAAGCAGCTGAGAGCACCCTGGCAGGAAGCTGAGTCCACCAGCCCGTGGGCCAGCTTACCAGAGTAGCCTGTCAGAAGCAGGAGGTGAATATCTTCTGCCCCCTTTTTTCCCCCTTCTGTTCCAAGAGGGACCTGGTGAAAGATGGTGGTAGATCTTCTTCACTCCTGCAGTGGGACCAGCAGCCTGTCAATCACTGAAGAAGCAGAGGCTCGGTGCCTGTGGCTGATGTGCAACGAGGGAATGCTGAGGGAATGCACAGCACGGCTTCTCAGTGGGAGTCCTCTGGTCCACTGCCCTGTGTGAGGGAGCAGGGAAACTCCTGCCTCATGGTGTCACTGCATATCCACTGGAATTTGCCCTTCTAGAGCAAACCATTTCACTACTCCGGTTAACTTTTTTTTTTAAAGTCTATTAAGAAAATGCCTTTTTCTTTCCCGCTATATCTATCATGTGAATTCTTGAGGAGGAGCAGGGGGGCCCAGCACCAGTCAGTTACCCTGTCCATTGCTCTGGACCTGACCTCTCTGCTCCATCAGGGAAGCCCAGGTATTTGCAGATGGCCTTCTGGGTGCTGCCTTTCCGAGGCCGACACAAAGATCAAACAGGAGCCAGCCACTCACTTGGTGCCAAATTTTTCCAGGGAAAGACTCACAAGACTTTATGGGAGGTATTTTTGCACTAAAGAGTTTTGGCTCTCTGATGCTAGATCTTATGGGACAGTCAGCTTGCAAAAGCAAGAGAAACTGGAAACACCAATGGATTTACAGCGAATGCAAGCTCTCCCCACAGGAGTGAACTGTGAACTTTGCTGGACTTTCTTTTTTTCCTTTTTTATAAACCATAATCTACAGCACAGGGTTGCTGAACTGGCATTGAAGGAGGTTTTTGGAGCCTCAGTCCTAACAAACTCACAAGATCATCAGTGTATCTTCTGTGTTCTAGAGTCAGAAACCCAACTGACATCTGGAGAACATTGTGACTGTCAGAACAGGTTTATATTTTGTTCTATTTTGTTTAGTTTTTCAAGGCACATTGCTAACCACTATCTGACCATACTAATGCACATGTAAGGCATTTTCTAGACGTGAGGCAGAACAAGGCTTGCAAAGGGGCAGCTGGGTGCCTGCAGAGGGCAACATCCTTCATTGGTGCTGTACTTCCCACCGAAGAGCAGTGCTCCAAAGGGCACTGCCAGCTTCCTGCTGGAAGAGGAGACTGCCTCGTGGGAGGTACTGTCGAGTACTGCCCTTTCGGCAGGGTTACTACGATGTTCCTTTTTGTCTTTTTACCTCTTAGTAGGGGCATCTGAGTGGAGCTGCTGAGCATTATATTAAATAACTGGCAGAGGAAACACAGTGGGAAACATCTCTCCAAGTGGAGTTGAGCCACTGGCAGAGGCAGTTCGTCGTCACCTCAGTGATGTTCAGACTCGGTGTCTGTTTACCCCACGTTTGCTGTTCGGGGCACAGAATTACCAACCTGCCTTTACTCCAGTCTGTTGCCTTCTTGCAGTGAGGTGGGAATTGCTCCTGGCAGGCAGCTAAACAGGCTGATGGGATCTGCTGGGAAGTGGGACCAGCTCTGTGGCAGAGCAAGCTTTGGGACTCCTCTTAAGATAGAAACCACTAATAAACTGCAAGGCCAGCTGTTACCATTCAAAGGAGTGAGGGAGACGAAGAGGAGGCACCTCCATACAGACAGGAAGAGGAGGTTTTGGAGAAAACTTCACGCTTCACCATAAATCTCTGGAAGCAGGATTTTCTTGCTCAGGACTGAGTATGCCCTTTCAGACATGTCGGATGGGCTTCACACTGAAACATACCTCTGTTTTATCAAATAACAAGGGCAGGGAAACGTGGTCACAGGTGGTATGGAGGGACACTGTGGCTCGTGAGCCCCAGGGTTTCCATCCTGTCTTAGAGCCCACCAGGAGACACGGGTGTGCAGGGTGTGGTGTGGTGATCTTGCAGGGCCCCAAGCACCCAACTGCTCTCTGGGGGAACCCAAGCTTTCCCTCACTTTGAAAAAAAAACCAAGAGCCATATAATCCTTACTGAGACTGAGTTGTTCTGCCATCATCCCACCTTGCAAGGATATGCTCTGATTGCTACTCACACAATCAATTTTAGGGGAGCCGCCCTGGAATCTGTGGTCCAGTCCTACTGGTGGAAGGCAAGGGTTTTGAAGGCTGGAGGGTCTGTTCTGGGGAACCCTGTGAAAACAAGTGCTTCTGTGTACCAACTTCTCTGTACACAGAATGCACCCTCAACCTGTGTGTGACTGCACTTTGGGCTGGGTCTAAATTGTCACAGTGGCATTGTCTGTGCCACACAGTAATGGGAGCGAGCTGAAGCCTTTGTTTGCAGCGTCTAATGGAGCAGCCACTTTGACCTGCTCCCTTCCAAGGGTTGGCATAGCCACTTCCAACACCCAGAACAACTTCTGACAGTGTTTGGGGCTCGCAGCAAGGCACAGCTGTGGAGAGATGTGCTCTGTGACTTCAACGTATAACTGGAAAGAATGTTATGGAGATAACGTTTTGCTCTCTGGAGGCCAGCACAACGTGACTGCGGTGTGAGCTGTGTACCTGTGTCCAGCCAGCACTTCCTTTACTTGACATGGATATTGCACTTTTGTAAAGCATCCTGGAACTCTGCTGCCCCGCTGCATGCTGTGCAGAGCGCTGGATAGGAAACACAGACAAATGGGTTTCTTTTGGTTTATTGTTATTATTATTACTACTTTTTCTTTTTTGTTTCCTTTTTTTATTTTACCGGAACCTTGAGCAACAGTGTGGCATTTCTGCAGGCTGGTCTGAACGGATCTGCTGAAGAACAGATGGCCTTTGCCTACTCTTATGGCTGCGACATAATCAGTCTCATCCATATGGTCACATTTTGTCTGAGGAGGGGACTTTGAAAAGCCAAGATCTCCCAGACTCTGTGCCTCCCTCTCGGGTGAACAGCAGGTGCTATCTGGCGAAGACTCATCTGTTCTGGATGGCATTCATGGTTGAGGGAGTCCAAACTCTTCAAGCTGCAGGAGGTAAAGCTGTAGAGACTTCTCTCTCTTCCATCGTGTGTCTCTGTTTTTAATGTGACAAAATGCCAAGGCCGTGTCACTTGGTGTGTCCCAGCTGACCTTATTGGACATTTCTCGTGTTACTGGTTGCTAGGAAAAGGGTCCAGAAGTCGGGGGAGCTGAGATTGGCCTCTGGACACCTCACTGACTGCAGAGTGGACGGCAGCTTGTCCGGTTGAAGGTGACTGCATCGGTGAAGACACTTCATGTTACTTTTTCAGAAGCACAAATGTGGTCATTGGCTTGTCTGGTTGGCTTGGTTTATTTCCACTGCATCATCATGTGTGAATGACACTTTCTTTTGGAACTGAGAACTCTTCCAAGCACACAAACATCTCCACAATGTGAAATGTAAATAGCATGTTGGACTCTTGTGTCCAGTGTTCAAGACTGCATTGTAATTGTAAAGGAAATCAAATCAAGACTTGGCTGTGAATTTCTTGTGCTGTCTTGGGAATTATAACTGTAGTGTTTGTATCCTGTATGTATAATTAAACTGAGTTCATTTTGTGTGCTGATAAAAGGGTTCAAGCTAAGATTTTTAGCGTGCATCCATGTATCCAAATGTGAAGGATGGTGTTTCCCTTCCCCTCCTGTCCTTTTTAAGTTTTCTCCATTTGATAGGTGTTGATTTTCCGTGTACAGTCATCTCAGCCAAGATGCAAGGGATGTTCATTTGAGTGCTTTGAGGGGGACACAGTGCATGGGGTTTTAAGTGATCCTAAGTTAGGATTTCCATAGCAGTTCCCTGAAACTACACGAAACGTTTGGCCTTTCTGAGAGTTAAACCATTTCTCAGGGAGCTGCTCAGCCATTGCTCACGAGAGCTGTGGGTGCTGCAGGGTGGTGGGAGACAGGAGTGGGTGGGTGCCCATCAGAGCAAGGTCCAGGTACCTGTGTGAGCAAACCCAGGCTTTGCTTCTGGTGCTCCCTTCTCTTCCTCCCAGCAGCATATGAAATACCATTCTGAGCCCTTTGAAGAAGAGAGAAGTGTCTTGGCTTGTTGATCTCACCATCCCCCTGATCCAGGAGGAGATGGGGTGGGTGGGTTTTCCTTTAGCTCGGGAGAGGAGCTGTCTTTGAAGTACTTCCTAGCTGGGGACCAAGGAGAAGCCAGGGTCATCCCCAGCTCGGCAAGTCTGTCAGTGTAACTCAGTGAACATCTCTGGGTGGGAGGGGAAAAGCCCTCCGGGGAAGTACTGAGGAGCGGATCTAATGCCTCGAGAAGGAGACCTGACAAGACTTAATCTGTACCTCCTTTCGTCACAGCCTACTCTCCTTTTCCAGAAACTGTGTGCATGCTATGGATGGCTTCCCGAGTCATTCCAGGAGGCCCAGCAGAAGCGTGGGATGTTTTGGTAGCAGTTCCTAGATGGCTAACGAGTGATTTGTGCTTTTGGGGGGGTGTGGGATCTCCTGCCAAGCCGTGATGGTGAGCGTGTTGCCCCGCTGGGAGAGAAGGGATGGGTTACTGGTGGCCTGGAGCTCCCAGGTGCTCACCCAGCCCCTGTGGCTGCACGAACAAAGTGGAACATAAATTGATGTACAACCAGAAAGTTCAAAATACTCCTTTCCTAAAGAGGATAACTGTAGCATGAAGCTCTTAGGTGCTCTGCATATTTGATACCACATTGCTCCTCACTATGCAATTCCCAACTCCTTCCTTCCTGTTCCTCCTCTAATCTCACACCAAGACTTCTCCAGTGGCCTCTGCCCAGGAGGCTGCTGAAGTCCCAAAAAGCCTCGTTTCTTCCATTGTCCTCTGCACTGGGTGCAGCTGCCCAGCCGTCGCGTCGCGTGCCTCAGGTCCCTTGGTAACGGGAGGCCCCATGAGTTTTATTCACATCATTCAGAGGGAAGTTTATTTTCTTGGACACTGTGCACAGAAACCTAATGGTGATCATGTACCTGGCCTTTTTGTAACTTCTCTGGTTTTGTTTTTTTTTTTTTTTTTCTTCTTAACCATAATGGTTGTATATCATACCACTTTATATACATATATAATATATAAATATATATAATTTTTTTTTTAAACTTTGGACCTGCTAGTTTCTTTCAAGTGTTCCTGCACTTACCCAAAATGTTTTTAAATTGTGAGGATTAAAGAGGATTGAGCCCATTTTTGTATCTTTACTTTTAATTCTGTAGTTCTCTTGATTGTAACGTAGCTATTTTTTACTGTAACTTTTTGGTTTGCAAATACTAAACAAAAAAACCTAAATGTAATTTCTGTGGTTTCTATTCAGCTTGGGTTTCATGTTTTAAAAATAAACGATTTAAAACCACTGTTCCTGGTTATTGATTTGTGTTTTCTCCCGAAGGGGGCGTGGGGCTGGGCTGGTGGCTGCTGTGGGGATGTCCTAGTACTGGGGACAGAGGATGCTGGAGCAGCCGAGGGACACATCAGCCTGGGGAGATGTTCTCCCTGTGCCCAGTGTGTTTTAACCCCTCTGAGCCCCCTCTGCTGCTTTGGTTATTCCCTGCTGGAGCAGCAACAAACACGAGTGGTTCATTTTCACCAGCAGAAGCACAAGAAGTGAGGAAAAATGGCCTGGGATGGTGCCCTACCAGCTGAGCCATGGTGAAGGCGTTCCTCTGCGGGAGAAGATGAAACTCAGCGTGGGCTCACCTTCCTGGGCTCTGCCCCAGGGTGTTGTGGGTTTCTTTTTAGTTCTCTGTTTGTGCAGTTCTCTGATCACAGGCCCACCACCGCATCGCTATCAAGCAGTGAACTGAAACCTTTCCCTTCCTGTAATTTTCCTGATCTGTTTTCTGCCTGATCCTGCCAGTCAAAGGAGGGATTGGGCTCCTGCCTTCATCTCGTGCTATTCCTGCCCTGACCTCAGCCCATCCCTTCCTAGATGTGGGGATAAGCAATAATTTAACTCTGTCTTTGTAAATGCTATATATTTTTTAAGTGCTGTGAGTATGGCTGAAATCCACACCTATGCTCCCAAGTCCTGCCCGTCAGTCCAGTGCAGAACCACAGAGGGCGCCTTGTTGTGGCTTTCCCCCTCATGGCTGTGAATCTCAACAGACACCAGTTGTCCTCCCTTCACTAATAATTGACAGATGTGTCTCCCCTCTTTTTTTTTTCCCCATCTGAGGGAGGAACCCACGTTTTCCGTCTTCATCCCTGACCTGATTAAATTTGCTCTCTAAAGCTCTAAAAGGGCTTGGAGCGGTCAAGGGAATCTGATGGTGTGAAGGAAAATAAAGCCTCTGTCGGAGTCATCATTGTAAATATTTTACCAGGTTTATGGACTCCACCAGGGATGGGAACATGCAAAGGCCACCTGCCTGGTGACCTCTCCCAGAGCTTTCCAGCCACCCCCAGAAGGCACAGCTTCCCTCGCCCTCTGCACCACTTCCAGTCCCGGCGGGAGCAGGGCAGGGCTCTCTCCTGAGCCTTTCCAAGCTCGAAAGAAAACAGAGGGAAGGGTGAAGTATGTGTTTGAATAAACCTCGCCTTCGGATCAGCCCTCAGTAGTGGTCCCTTAGATCTCAGTCCTCCAAGATAAGGCAGGGAGGGATGCCCCGGGGGGATGCTTTCAAACGTATTTGCTCTGTGGCTTGCTGAGCTGTGCCTACACGAGCGTTGCCTCCGGGAGCTTCCGCGGGTTGGCGGATGGAAAAGCATCGGGCAGAGCTGGTGGCTGTGGGACACAGTTACTGACTGTGTGTTCCCATCTCCTGTCGTCTCTTGGGGTGGGAAGTGGCTCAAGCTACAGGTGATGTTTTCTGCCGAACGTGGCACTGCGCAGGCAGCATCTGCTGCTGGTGCTACAGCCTGGCCTGCCCAGCTCCTTCCGTCGGGTGCATCTGAGAGCTGGATTCGTGGGATGGTCCAACGGGGACTTTTACTCCCCGGGTGTCCAGGAAGGCAGCAGGCAGCTGCAATTGCAGCTCCTCTTCTCTGACCGCTCCTGAAGCACCCTTGTCCCGAGGAATGACCTCATCTCTCCACCCCACTCAGTGGTGCTTTCAGGAGGTCGTGGCCTCTCCTTGCACTGCGAGGGAGGCCAGGACAGAGCTGAGTGTCCACTGGCTCATCCGCTGGAAAGAAAACCCCGAACGGGGAGATTCCCACTGGTCTGACCACGTGGGGATGCTGGAGCCCTGTGCTTGGAAGTCGGGAGGGTTTGCGAGCGGAGGCGGCCGCGGGGATGCTCCGTCCAGGGCTCCTCCTCACCCCGTGTGTCCTGCCCGGCCTGGACCAGCTTGGTGTGTCCCAGCACCCCGGTACCTCCCAGCTCGTTCGCCAGCAGCCCTCCCTCACCTGCTGGGGTGGCCGGGCAGGGACGGAGGCTGGCCTGGCTGTGGCCACAATGATGGAGCAGCCTGTCACGCTGCCGTGCCCTTGTGCCATTGCGTGGTGCAGAGGGGATGGATGGTGGCAGGAGCAGAAGGATTTTCCTTCTCCATTGCTGCCAGCCGGATCGTTTGCCTTGGCTCTGCAGGCAAGGAAGGCTTTGCCTGGAGCGGGCGGTGTTTCTCACCATGACCTCAGCAAAAATCCCTGCTCAGGGATTTTTTTAATCCCTCCCAGTCCTTGGAGGGAAGTGGGAGGAAGCACAGCTCTCTTCTCACTGCGAGGTGTTGCAGATGCTGATGCTTCTCCCACCCGCTTCCTCTTCCCACCAGGCAAACATCACAGAACCTGGTGCTTGCACCCCGTAAATCACTTGGCCACTCCTGCTCTGTTCCAAACACGTCAGCTCTGGGGCCTGTGGATGGGTTGCTCAATGGGGAGCCAGAATGGCCCCCTGCTCCCCAAGGGCTTTCGAACTCAACAGCCCATCCTGTGTCCCCCTAAAAAGGGGGGGCTCACCAGGCTGATGAGGACAAGGCTGGAGCATCACCCAGTGCTGACCACTGTGGTGACACTGCTTTGCTGTGCGTTGTCACTGCTGCTTTCGGGTCCCTGCCCTCAGCATGGACAGGCACAAACCCAGCACTGTTTCCCTGGTGAAACCACCCTGGTTTGGTGGGGGATGGAGGGGGACACATCCACAGAGGAGGAGGAAGGAGGGGTGTGGAGTGGGGCTGTTCGGTGATGCCGCAGCTCCGCAGATCTCATCTGGCAGCGCCGTGGGAAGTGTTTCCAGATGCTTTTAAGATGCTCATTTTATCTCCTCCTCCACTCTTGGCTTGCCAAATGGCTACAGGAGCAGAACTGGCCCCACTGGGCAGTTGAAGCAGACCAGAAACAGCAGTTGCTGGGAGCTCTGGGATGCGGGGGATTGGTTTTGATAGATTCAAGGCTGGTCTTAAAAGTCAGGAAGAGAAAAATAAACTTTGTAGGGCTTGGGAGTTATTTATTTTAACCACCTGCATGTTACACAGGGGTGGGAAGCAATGGAAGGGTGAAAAAATAAAGGGGCAATGGTTGGGAGCTGCCTCACACATCCCAGTGCTGAGTCTTGGCTGTCCCACAGCCATCACTCTCTGCTGCAGGACTTTGCAGCCCCTCACTCCAAGACAGACAATAAATACTGGTGGTGTCTTTAGTCACCTCCAGCTGCACAGAGGTGGTGGGATGTAGATCATGCCCCCGTGGGGGTCCCGGCACTCTCCCATCCAGCACTGGGACGGGCGACTCCCAAAGCTGCAGCTGGAGCTCTGCATGCATCGCTCAGGCCCTGAGATTCGGATGCTTTTATGTCCGTTTCCCACAAATATTCCAGTTTTCTGGGCCAAAGCAGCTGGAAGTGGCTCTTGGAGCCAATTCACACAAGTTTTGTTGTCTCCCAACACCGCCCTCCCACCCCAAGTCTCAAGTATTTCTCGCTGCCGTCAGTACCAGGATGGGTGTTTGTCCCATCGCCCTGCACACGTTCCCTGGTGAAAGTCCCCACAGCCAGGCTGGGAACACAGTGACTCACATGAAGTCCGGGACTGCAAATGACCCAAATGCAAATTAAACCAAAAAAAAAAAAAAAAAAGGAGGTGGGAAGCAACAAAAAGGACTAAACCAGTGTGTTAGTCTCTGCCCTCGATGTTGCAACCACCCAGAGAAGGGGAAAGCCTTTGGCCAGGCACAGTGCTGGCGCACCTCTTGGGCACGGTGGTGTCAGCAGCAGTGGTCCCTGCAGAGTGGCAGCGTCCCCAGCAAGCCGGGCTTGTCCCCAGCCCATCAGCACACACCAGACTCTCCAAAAGGTACAGCTGCCTTATCAGCTGCCGCGGGCAGGCGAGAGTAAACAGGACGTCCCACACCAGCGCCGGGGTGCAGATGAAAGCAGCCTGGCCCGCGGAGTCTGCCAAGTATGCGAGAGCAGCAGGCTTTGCTTTTGTTTTCCTTTTGTTTATTAATGCGTGTATTTATTTACTTTTCGGCCCACGAGTAGAAAAGGGAGGAGGGAGAGGCTGGGAGCCTGGTGGGAGACAAACTGGAGGGCTGGTGAGCAGCCTGTCCCTGCTCCTGCAGGCTCAGTGGGGTATTTTAATTCTATTTTATTTATTTTATTTTAATTTATTTTACTTTTTAAGCCCCCTCCAGGTGTTGCACCATGCCCAGCATCCTCCCAGCCGTTACTCCTGCCAAGAGCTCCTGTTCCTTGCAGCAGCATCCCAGCCCCATGCCACAGCCTCTGGCTCCCCAGTGCCCTGGTGGGCACTTAACACGATATTCCAGTGAACAGCTCCCTGCAGTCAGCCCAGCGTGGGATGAGACGGGTGATACCCTGTGCTGGGTGCATCTCCCCGTCCTGTCTGGGGTGCCAAGGGAGGCTGAGGGTGACGGCACTGCTGCTGGGAAGTGCCCACGCTGCCGAAACCACAGCCCGTGAGCAATAGGAAAACTTGTGGGGGAACAGACGGGGCTCGGTGTCACAGCTTCCTGTGCCTGACGCAGGGCCCTTCGCTGACCCCGCACCAGGGACGGGCCGAGGGGCACCAGAACCTGCACCCAGCACGCCATCCCCGGCCCCAGACACCTGGGGCAAGACAGAAATGCTGTCCATCCACCCTTCCCTTTCTCCAGGGCGCTTTTTGGGGTGCCCGGGTCAGGGCAATGTTGTTTCTGTGGGGCAGCAGCCAGAGCCCCACCTCACACAGCAGCCCGAGGGCTGCAGAAGTTGAGGGACTTTTGATTTTTGTGGCTGTCTGAAGGGTGAGTGGGTGTTGGGAGGAGGGGCGGCTGCTTCAGCACACGCCGACTTCCTGCCAGGCTGTATTTTTAGCAGGGCCAACCCTTGATAACCCAGAGATTCAAGCGAAACTGTGAAGTAAGTAAGCGTGCCTCGAAAAGAAGAAAAAAAAAACAGTGCTGGCTGTGCAGGAAGGTGGGGAGGAGGGGATGGCGGAGGTGGAAGCTGGTACCAGTGGCACAAACAGGGCTGGTTTGGGGAGTGGGGGGGGCAAATCTTATGCTATTGCCACAGCCCGTGAAAGGTGCGGCTTGCTACTGTCAGGTGGATGCTCAGTGTTGGCTGAAACTGGTGGAGAGGGAGAAGAGAGGGCAGGGAGGGAAGGGGCCGGGAGGGAAGGAGCTGGGAGGGAGGGGGCTCCTCCCCCGCAGCCCCCAACCTTCCCACGCACACGCCTGCCCGCCGGCTGTTAACAACACCCTGCTAACAACCACTTCTCACCTCATCCCCACCGCCTCCGCTCCCACCCCTGAGCCTGGGAAAAACCAGCCCTGAGGTGCCAAGCCCTGTCCGAGCCTTTTGGGAAGGAGGAGACGACCCTCACAACCTGGGATGCAAATGGCCAGCAGGATCCCAGTACCCGTGGGAAAAGAGGGACGGAGGCGCAACCCCTCCTCAGTGCATCCCTGAGAGCTCGGCCAGAGGTGATAACATCTGCGGGGGATCAAGGGTGTTGAGGGCAGCACATCCATAAAGAGACGCCGGAGCCCGGGACCAGGTGACTGTGGTCAGCAAAAAAACCGCTTTATTGGTGACCGCTCCCACGGGAACCCCGTGGCAGCGATCGGGTTCAGGTCCCTGAGAACACACTGTCCATGCTGGTTCCCCTTCCCACAACTATTGCTTTAAACACATCCTAGTTACAAAAAGCACAGAGTGACATTCCAGATACTGGAACATATAAATTAAGGTAAGTGATAGTTACAAGACATCGTCATTTTTTTTTTTCTTTCTTTCTTAAACAGATTATCAAAGGTTGGGGATTTTTCTTTTTCCGATCCACAGAAAATGTATAAAAAGCATTTTAAAATCTACATATTTCTCAATGTGGTTTTTTTTTCTTAAAAAAAAGGCACAGTAAAAAAAATACTGGCACAATAACATATTTACAACACACCCATTATGGGCTATCTTCACTCAGCTTCAGGTTGGAAATGTTCAGCTCTGGCTCAGGCCGGTGGCAGAGGGCTGGTGGTGGCAGGCAGGGCAGCTCTCGGAGGGTGCGGGGTCCCCCTCCCTCCCTGGATAAATAGGCAGGCAGGTGCCCAGCAGGTCAGGTGCCTCCTGGGCAGCACCCACAGCTGGGGCAGGGCTGGAGGATGCTCTGGCCCCACAGGGGACACCCACACAGCCCCCGGCCAGAGCTCGAGGTGCTCCTTGGCAGAGGTGCAGGGCTGCCCGAGCAGCAGGGAGGCAGCACCGGAGGGAGACCCTGCACAAACACGGTGCCCACGCCCCTCGGCAGCTCCAGAAGAGCCCTCCTCCCATGCCCGTATTTATAGAAAGTCTTTACGTGAGTCTGTAAATAGTTCACCCATGGATGCTGCCGGCAACAGTCCAGCCATGTGGGGGGAGCTCCGAGAAATGGAGTTAACACCAACACTGTCCCCCACCCCAGTGTCTCCCTCCAGTGCGGCTGTCGAGCACCCTGGAGCAGCCATCCCCGTGGCCAGGGGCTTCCCCTGCTTGCCTCTCCCTACTCTGCCCGCCCAGCCAGGGAGCAGAACTCACAGGGACCCCTCATCCGAGCTGGGAGCCAGAGCTTCGCTGCTGAGATTTTGGGACTGGAAGAGAGGACGGGGAGGGTGAGGGGTTACGGGAGCAGGTTGAGAGGGGGTAGATGCAAAGAGGGGAGGAACACACCAAAAAACTTAACATCTGAAAGGAAAAAAAAATGAAGGAGAAGCAAGCCCGGGGTGGGGCAGGGCCCCGCGCTGTGGTCGCTCCCCACGCATGGCGTGGGGCCCGCCAGCCACGGGGCGCCCAGTGGTTAAGTGCTCAGTTCCCGTCCCTCTCCACCATCCCGGCCGGATCAGGCGGCGGGCACGGGCAGCCGGGCAGGCAGGGCAGGGGTCAAGGGGCCGCACAGCAGCCTTCAGTACACACACACTGTGCAATACCACAGCAACGACGTCCGTCCGTCCGTCCGCCTCGCGGCGAGGCCGGACCGACACACCCGCACGCAGGTCCCGCACGCCCGTCGGATACCGGGGAAATTCGGGACGAGGTTGGAGGGGACACGCGCCTCCTAGTAAACCATGTTGGTGGGGCACCACGGCGTGTCGGGGTACAGCAGGCAGTGCACGGAGCGGAACCTGCGGAGGAGAGGAGCGAAGCTGAGCACGGGACGGCGGCGGCCCTGAGGCACTGCGGCCTGGGGGGACGGGGACCCCCATCTCACCTGGATGGGTCCTCCTCGACAGAGAAGGCTCCCTTCATGTGGATGGAGTTGCGCTTGTTTTCGAACATGCCATAGCTCAGTGTCACCTGGGGGGCAAGCACAGCGGGGTCAAGTGGCCGACGTGGCCATAAGGATCGAGCAGGGGCATGGGGAGCTGCAAAATTCACCCCATTTCCCAAAGCCTCCAGTGACGCTCTGCGTCATCCCACAGGGATGGGCCGATGGGGCTTTTCCCCTCCGCTGACGTTTCGGTCGCACGTCAATCAATATCTTAGCCACGATGCCCGACTTTTAGGTGACAACTTGTGGTACCTGTTTGTGGATCTCCGACTTGGGCACCTGGTGGAGGTTCTCCAGGTGGGAGTGGAAGAGGTTGCTCCGGATGAGCTTCACGCCCAGCACGGACTCGATGATGTAGCCGATGGTGCAGTCGTCGGGCAGGCGGATCTTCTCCGCAGTGCTCATGAAGTGACCCCCGCTGCGGGGAGACAGAGAGGGGCTGCAGAGGAGCAAAGCCCAGGGGACGTGGGCACCCTGCGGGGTCTGGGCTTGGCCAGTGGGTGCCCAGCTCCAATTAAAAGTCAATTTGGGGGAACTGAAGCCCTTCCCAGCTTGTTTCCAAGCTCCCTGCAGACACCCCCAGCAAGGCAAAGAGAGAAAGGTGGTGGGACATGGTCCAGAGTCCATCCCCAAAGATGGGGGATGTGCCCTGCTTGGGAGCATGAGGAGTCCCCATGGGAGAGCAACACTAACACTCTTACCTGGCCCAGGGGCTCATCTTCAGGGCCAGCCCCCGGCTGATACAGAACCCTGCTCCGCCCGTGGCAAACCAGAAATGCACAGGATGCTGTGAGAGAGGGGAACCAACGCAGTGAGATCTCCTTCTCCACCCAGCCCAAATCAAGCCAGCCCCAAACTCTCCCCACGCTCACCATCTTGTTCTCACTGATCCTCTCCGTAGCCTGGATGGGCCGGTCCAGGCTGGGCTTCCCGATGTAGATGTCCTGAGTGTGGGGGTAGCTGGAGAGCAGCTTCACCAGCATCCGCACGTTCACGTAGTTGTCATCGTCCACGTGGCAGAACCACCTGCAGTGACAGCGGTGTCACACCCGCCCGGGGCAGCTCCCCGGACCCCTCCCTGAGATACGACCCCAAAAACACAAATGGTCTCTGTTTGCACCGTCGTGCTCCCCTTCAGCCCCGCCGTCCCCCACGGCAGCCCCGGGCACCGCTTACTTTCTGCCGGACTCGATGAACTTGTCGTACTCCACGGCCATCTTACAGGACAGGGCCTGGCGGCTGTGGGCAGCAGAGCAGTTGGTGTTGATGACATTTCCTGCAGGGAAAAAAGAGGGGTCAAAGCCCGGCACCGGCACATCCCATGCCTCCCCACGTGCTCGAGTGGTGACACTTCACCACACATGTCCCAGGTGTGCCAGGGGGATGGAAACCCACGGATGATCCTGATGCTCAGCAACCTCCACGCTACCTCATTTTGGACAAATGATCAATTTTTTGGGGAATGTCTTTTGTGTCCATGTGGGATAAGTCGAGGGATGAACGAGGGATGTGGATGCAGCAGATGCACCGTGGTTCAGCCCTATCCATGTTCTGTGCATGATGCCAACTCGCCCATCCCAGACCCGTGCACCAGCCACCCTGGGGGTGTCTGTGAGCCAGCTGCCCCAGGACACGGCAGCAAAAATCCTGCCCCATTTTGCTTGCCCAGCTCAAAGGCAATCACATCCCAGCCTGAAAAGGAGTCATTTGCATGGGAAGAATAGACCGTGCTGACCCCAGCCTGGAGAACGGCTGCCAGGGAAATGCTCCCATGAAACCTTGTCCGCGTTGCCCATCAATCCCAGCTCACCCCAGGGACACAGCAGTGCAAAGGCACCCCACGCTGTAATCATGATCCCCAGCAGCACCATGCAGGGGATGGGCTGGGCTGATTGGGAAGGAAACCTGTCCCCAGTTGGGGTTCCCAGGCAGAGGGTCCTTTATGAATTATCAGTGAAACAAATTCCCTCATTCTCAGCCCAGGCCCCTGTGGTGAGGGCTTTTTCAGAGTTGCCAGGACAGGCTCCATGCCAGCCATGCTCCACAGGTGGGGGCTCTTCAGGGGACCTGGCCAGGTCACACACACAAAGGGACAAGAGCCACAGACTCACGTGCTTGCTTCTTCAGCTCCTCATCCTCCCCGTCAGTGAAGATGAAGGTCTGAAAGAGAAGACGAGGCACCTCTGAGGACCAAGGGGCTGAGACTACATGGCTCTGGATGTGACACAGCACTCCTGGGGCAGCACCTGGGATCAGTCCCTCCAAAATGCTGCTGGTGACTTTTCCCCCTCACCAAAACCCCAAGCGGCACTGGAGAGCTGGGCATCCGCACAACGCACTCAGCTCCAGACCGAGAAGGGTGCCAATTCCCCCTGGGGTGCAAACCCCAGCCCCCTCACAGCCCCTGTGCTGAGCATAGCCATCCTCTCGCCTTTCCCACGGGGCAGCAGCTGGCAGGGAGATCTGGGGGGGGCCACAGGGGCTGTCCCCAGCACGAGGGGAGGCGGGTGCACGCAGGGGAGCAGGTGCAGAGCGCGGCCTGATCTGAGCGAGGATTTCAGAGCTGAGCCGGCGCGCGTGGCCGGGGATGCCAAAGCAGCCGCCCAGGCAGGTGTGTTTGCCCGTGGCGCCGGCTCCCAGCCGCGTCCCCACCTGTGTCAACAGCACGTGGCCGGCCCTGGCCACTTGCACAATTCCTCCACGGCTCCTCTCTGCTCCCTCTGTCCCACTCAAGGTGGCTGAGACGGTGCCAGCGGGTGCCACTCGCCAGCCCTGAGGAGGGGATGGTCCCTCACTGCCCCATCCCAGCACAATCCCACAGTGCCAGGCAGTATCCTACCTGCTCCCGGGCCCTTGAGCTGCCCTTCTCTGAGCTGCACTCCTCTATTTACACAGCTAATTCCTGGCATATGTCACCCGGGAAGGAGGACTGGAGGGGCTGCTATGGGCCTGGGATTTGGGGAAGGACAAGAAGCAGGAGGAGAGAGCAGGGGGTGGGAAAGGCATCGCCATCAATCAGCGGGCAGCAAACAAAGCTGGAGGAGAGAAACCACAACCAGCTGCCAAGCGCTATTAAAAACCAGACGTGCACAAAAGGGCAAAGGAAGAAAGACAAAAGGGCTGGGGGGGAAGGCAGGAGGCGGAGGAGGGGGGACGATGGAGCGCTGGGGATGATGAATTACAAGTGAGCTGGAAATTGGGTGCCACCCCGCAGCCGGCCCCGGGAACGCGCTGGGGTTTTGTGGCTTGTTTGAGGAGGTGGGTACAATAGTGGGGTTGACTTTACTCAGCGAGGAGAGTTAAGCGGGCAGCGGTCATTAGCATACAGCTGCACTGGTTAACCCGGCCCTGTTTGCTCAGGTCCCCAGCCGGGGCTGGTGGGGAGAGCCCAGATCTGCAGGAAGGCTCAATGGGAGGGGATGGGGCTACAAGTGACCTTTGGGGCTTGAAAAGGAGAAAAGAAAAAGGGCGGAAAAAAGGATGGAGGAGGTGGGAAGGCAAGTTCTCACAAAAGCACAGCCTGCCGTGCAGCCTGGCTTTTGGGGAGGGACAGAGGTCAGGCGGGCTCTGAGCAAAAGGGATGGGGAACAGAGGAGTGGACAGAGACCTCAGCCCATCAGCTGCAGGGCCAAGGATGCCCGTGGCTGTTGTGTCTCCGTGGACACATCACTGCTGGGGAGGGGCCAGGGTCAGTGCTGTGTGGCACCAATTCGGGGTACAGCTGCTGGTCCTCATTTCCCCCAGGTGCTCAGGGAGGGGTCAGCTGAGGTACAAGCTGAACCGGGGCAGCAGGGCACCACCCAAGGATGCCCAAGACAACCCCATCACACGTGGTACCCTGGCACCACACCCCAGGTTTCAGCCTTGCTGGGGACAGGGGACACACAGGATCCGCACAGACGAGACAGAAAATGTTTGCTTGATTAGCTCAGAAACGTCGTCCAGCAACTGCCTTCAGCTGCTCCAAAAATAACCCCACAACTAATCCTCCGGCTCAGCCTCTATAAATAGACCACAGGGACAATTGTTTATTACTCGCCTGCACCGAAAGGCTTCATCCTACAGAGGCATCTGCCCCCGGCCTCTCCCCACATGCATCCCTGTAATATTTCTGGGGTGTGTGGACCAGGTGGAACCGTGGGGACTGGGACAGGAGCACACAGCTGAAAGTCACCCCCATGTGGGCACCTACTGGGGCCTCACAGGTTTCCCACATCCCTCCCAGACCCACCATGACATTCAACTAAAACTAAAGGCTTTATATTTAAGGGTTTTTTTATTAATTTTTTTCATGTTTCTTGGAGGGGAGCTGCACCCTCCCTGCATGGTCCCTCATCTGGGGCTTCAGGGAAGAGTAGCAAAGGTGACAGCCAAGCCCAGGAGGGGACAGGCCAGGAAAGGAGGAGAACAAGAAAAAAAAACATTAATCCACCTTTAGCATCTCCCATGTGGGATGCCAGACATGAGGGCAGCATCCACTTTATAGAGGTCTAAGGGAATGCGACGCTGCAGCCAACATCCTTGAGCTGTCACCTACCAAACCACCACCTCCAGACCCAGGAGCAGCAGGGCCAGTCTCCACCCTCTCCCAGGCAGAAAGCATCGAGCCCTTACACCCACCCCTCTCCCACTTGGCCCCTGTGCCAACCATGGCACCGAGGGATGCAAGGACCTCTTGGACTCTCCCCGCAGTAACTTTTCCTGCGGGGTGCAAGAGAGGAAGGGCTCGCTGCCCCCCCCAGCCCCTGCAGGAAACCTCATTGTTCTCAGAACTGCAGCTTCAAGAAACACAGGATGCCAAATCCCTCCCGAACAATAGCTGCCAGCGCTCCACACAGCCCCGCACAATGCGCGGCCCCCGCGGCCGGGACTGAGCGGCACCCGGGATCCCAATGGCCAGAATGGGGTCAGCCCCCCCAGCTGCCTGCCAGGAGCCAGGGAGCCGCCGGCAGCCCCCCCACTGCCGCCTCCTCCTCCTCGCCCTTGGGGAGGGCCCGTTTCTTTTTTTTTTTTTGCCCTCCCCTTCATTTCTCCTTTCAGGGTGACTCATTTCCCCTCCACTGATGGAGCTCGTGGGTTGCTCATGGCTGGGTGCTGCACAAGGTGTCCCACCAGCCAGGGCCACCCCGGGGTCATCCTGGCCCTCTCTGTGCTGCCTGGCCGAGCAGTTCCGTGACTTCCCGGGGTGACACACACTCAGCATATCCCACACCAGCCACCATCCCACCAGCACACTCACCAAAAAGGGGAACCTCGGCCAGGCCGGCATCCCATGACCCTGCAGTGCACAAATCCTGACCCTGTGCCACATCTCACTTCCCCATGTTAGGAAAGGATGGAGCAGTCAGCACCCCTTTTCACAGCCACCCCTCTTGGGTGCAGAGAGGAGAGGAGACAGCAAAGAAGTTCTGGTTGGGGGGGCCTCAGCCTCCAGCTGGGCAAGGGGCTCTGGAGGAGGCCAGGATGCTGCCAGAGCTGCCCAGCTTTGTGTCCCCCACAGCAAATGTTCCTTTCCCTCCGGCCTGCGGGGTTTAGGAGGAAAAATCCCCATCCTTCTTCAACAAGTTGGGAGCAGTGTGATGGCAATGTCCCCACAACGGCAGCGTGCCACGATGGCAGCATCCCCACTCCATGGTGGTGGCTTCCCCCAGGACCGGGGGCAGGTCTGTGCTGGCACAGGATCCCAGGGCTGGGACCTGCAGAGGCGGGGAAGGGGCTTGCAAGGCTGCGGGCCCTTCCTCCCCCTGCTCCTTTCGGCAAGAGGAAGAATCCTCCACTGTAATTTTAAATGCTATAATTTTTTAATAACCTCCTCGCAAACAATGAGCTCATTGTGTGGCAAGGGTCCCCCACCCTCCCGCCTGGTGCTCCACGCGCCGCTCACCGGCTCCAGGGCTTTTATGGACAGGGACAGCAGCATCGCTTGGGACAGGCAATTAAGGGGCCCCGACCCCTAAAACCCACACAGGCTGCCCGGGGGGACAGCAGGGAGGGACCCTCACACATGAGCTGAGTTCAACAGTGCTCAGCAGGGCCTGGCACAGAGCCCAGGGCTGAGGGGAGCCAACTGCACCGTGGCTCCGGTTTGGGACGAGCAGTCCCTGGTCTCCCCACTCTGGAGGGAGTGCAAGCGAGACACACATGCCAGCACACTCCACCATGGCCACCCTGAGGGTGGGGACCCTGGCCAAGGTGCTAGAGAGATTTGGGAGCCGCCATCAGAGGAGCGTGCTCTCTGGAAGGCAAATCCATTCCCTTTGCCCCGAGAGCAGGAATTTTTCAAAGCCTGCAATTATCGCGCCGAGCGGAAGGCAGCCAGGGATCCCACGCTGGCGGCACCGCGGCCCGGGCTGGAGCCCTCGTGGGCTCCGAGGCATGTGCCAGGCTGCCTGGATGCCTCTGGGGTGCCCCAGGGACCGGGGACACCCAGCCACCTTCAGGGTAACCCCAGCGACAGCAGATGTGTCTTTGGCAACTCTGTCACTGCAAATCACCCGACTCAGCAGGAAAGCAGTGGGTTTGGACTTGCTCCTGTCCAGGATTTCTGCTTAATGGCCATTTTCCTCCCCCCCTTTCTTTTCTTTCAAGTGCAAAGTTTCTCCAGCCTGCACTCCAGCATCCTAAGGATACTGAGACAGCTGGAAACTCTCCCCAAAGCAAGGAGGGGAAAACCCATAACACCCCTCCAAAAGCAGCTTGTCCAGCCTGGATTGTGCAACCCAAAGAGGAGATTTAGAAGGGAATAGGGATCTGCTCTCCCCGTACAGAGAGGCAGGAAGGAGAAGGGGGTGCCCTTCGCAGTGTCTTGGAGGTGACAGAGGGCAGGAAACAGGGACTATTGTGGGCAGAACAAAGAGCAGCCAAGGAAGGACACAATAGCTGTTCCCCTATCTGACAGGGTCCAGGCAGGAGCTACCTGCTGGATTTAACCCCTTCTCACCAATGTCTGCATCCCTCCCGCCTGGCTAATGGACAGCCAGAGGGAGGCTGGGGTTGGAGTGAGAGGAGGATCAGGGGAAGGAGAGACACAGCATCGGGCATGGTAGAATCTCAGCCCTTGGGCAGGAACTTCCCCGTGTTGGTGAGGCAGCTCACACGCCTGAGCACCGTTAGCGAAACCAGAGCGAGAGAGGGTGAGCGGAGACAGGCCTGACTCAGACCAAGAGAGACGTTTGAGCAAAGGCAGTGCCCCGCTGTCACCAAGCCACCCTCCTGGGGTGGAAACCAAGGGGCCGGGCGAGGAAAACGTGCAGGAACCGAAGGGAAGAGAGAAGATTCCCATTGCACCAATCCCACACTCTGCAGACAAAAACCTCCAACCTGATGCCAAGTTTGGGGCAGCCCCGGGTGCCTCAAAGCCTCCCAGAGACGGCGTGGGAAGAGCGGGGCCGATCACCGGCAGCAGCGCGGGTTCATCCCCTGTGCCTCGTGTCCCCGCAGCCCTCGCTTTGCTCCGCGGGAGTTTGCGCTGCCTCCGGCTCTCTCGGCAGCTCCTTGTCCTCAAGTGCTGTACAAGAGCCGTCACTCAGCGGCTTGGCTTGTCAGGCGGGCACCTCGCCGGGCTGCGGCCCCCCTGGCTTCGCGGCCCTCATCTCTAGGCAACCTGACCTGGACACGGCCGGCTCCGGCTCCCTCGTTCCCATGGAAAGTGCCACACAAGAGGCTGCGAAGCCTTTTCTCTGCGCCAGGAGAAAAGGGGCTTTGTTAGCTTGCCCAGGGGGACAGCGTGAGAGCCGAGCCTTGGGGCTCTGGGAATCCAAACGGACAAACGAAGCACAACAAAAAAAAAGAAAAAAAACCTAGAAGAAAGCCGGAGCTCACAAGAGGGAGGAGGAAAAAAAAAGAGCAGCCATTCCCAGGATCATCTGTAGGTGCTCAAAGAGCATTTCCCCCCACCACCACTCACCACCCCCTCACAGTGACAGCAGAGCATAAAAGAGGTTTCCATTAAATAACTGGACCAAGGAGAGATGGCAGATCCACTGCCAAGCCCAGGAAACCTGAGCAAAAAAAAAAAAAAAGGAACACGATTCACAGTGCAAAAAAAAATATAGCAAGATAATGCCTGGGGTACAGTGCAGAAGCCAAGACCCCACAGAGTTCAGCAGACTTGGGTGAGGAAGGCAGGGACAGGTCGATCCTTCCCCCACTGCCTCCACCCTCAGCCACTTCAGACTTCCAAGGAAAACAGTTTGCAAGCAAGAAACTCAGTTCTAGGCCAGGAGGAGGAAACACGTGAAGACAGTAGGATGAAAAGGTTAGGACCAGACATAACTTACTTTTGGGAAGCTGTCTAAGGGTAGAAAAAGTGTTTTAAGAGCAAATGGCAAAGCACATTTCCTAAGGAAACAGCTTTTTTTTTTTTTCTTTTTGAATTTTGCTTCAGTACTTGAAGGACAGAGTAAGGGACTGGCAGGACATCAGTAAGGTCAGGAACCAGGCTAGCTGGAACTGCCCCAGTGTGGGTGAGCCAGTGCAGAGCCACAAGAGCTCCCAGCCATGCCAGTCCTGCCCAGTTCCTTGCAAGGGGACAGAGAACCTCGGCACATCCGAGCACTCTCCCAGTCCCGCGCTGCTGAGCTGGGTGTCCTTCTGGCAGCACAACTGCAGGCACCTCGTGGGCCCTGCCAAACCTCACTGCAGTGACCTGACCCGGACTGTGGCACCTGAGGCTGGGCTGCACCCCTAAGCTGTGCCTCAGTTTCACCAGTGGCAAGCAACTCGGGCAACTCCGCAACGGGAGGCACTCAGCAAGAAGCAGCAGAGGTTTGGGGGCCTATTGAGTGTAAGGAGCCGAGGTCGGTCTCTCTCCATCACACTCGCCCGTTCCAAACTCACCCTGCAACGCTGCAGTTCACCCTCCCGAAAGCACAGTTGGCTCCGGAACAGCCCAGCCAGCCCCGGAGTACCACCCGAGGTACTCCCGAGGGAAATGGGAAGGGGAGGTGGCATTTGCCGGGTCGCAGCACCACCCAGGTCCCGCAGGACGAAGGGCCGGGACCGCGGCGGACACGGGTGACCTGCAGCCCGCCCCGCGCCGCTCCATCCTGGCCAGCGGCGGGGACCGTCCCCATCCCCGTCCCCATCCCTTACCATGTCGCGGTTGCGGGAGATCCAGGTGTCGAGCAGCAGCTCCAGCCGCGCCTTGTGAAACTTCTTGGTGGTCTTGACGGCGATGAAGACGTCGCGGGGGGAGATGTCCTCGGCCGGCGGCCGCGGGGGGCTCGGCGGGGCGGCGGGCAGCTCCCGCCGCGCCCGGCTCAGCCGCCCGAAGTAGTCGGCGAAGCTGCGGAGCCCGGGCGGCCCCTGCGCCGCCGGGGGGGCCACGGCCGCCGCCGCCCCCAGGCTCTGCAGCGCCCGCTGCGCCCCGCCGGCCTCCCCCCGGGCCAGCCCCGGCCTCCCCGGCGGCTCCACCATGAGCACCAGCAGGCAGGTGAACATGGAGCCCACGAGGGACAGGAGCAGCTTCCTGCCGCAGCTCTTCAGCATCCTTCCCTCCGCTCCTCGCCTCTCCGCGCCGCCGCCGCCGCCGGCCCCCGCCGCGCCGCCGCCTTTAAACCGCGCCCGCCCCGCCCGGGGAGGGACGGGCCCGGGGCCGCCCCACGCGGGGCGTGGGCACCGCCCGGCCCTGCCCGCGGCCCGCCCGCGCCCCGCCGGCCCCCGCGTCCTCCCCGCCGGCCCCTACGCGCGTCCCGCCGCCGCCGGGCCCGTCCTGCCCGCTCCCGACCCTGCCCCGCGCATCTCCGTGCCCGCGGCCGGGAGCGCACGGCTGGGTGCGGGCAGGGTGCCGGCGCCTCCTCCTCCTCCCTTCCCCCTGATGGCCGGGGATGGGGACACGCCGGTCCCCCGCAGCCCCCGGCCCGCCCGGTCTATCGGCAGCAACGGGTGCGTTCCCCATCCCGCCCGTTCCGAGCTGTCGTTTCCCAAAGCTTTGCAGGAGATTTTCTCACAGCCCCGTCCAAGAGGTTTCCAGAACGCTGACCAGCCTGACCAAACTCTGGGCAGTTTCCCATCAGTCTCTTCTGAGGCCAAGCATAATTGAAAACAAACACACCAAACCCCCCAAAAACCACAGCGCTCCTTTCACTTCCGCCAAGCTCCGGTCTGGTGGGTAAATCTGGGGACAGGGAGCTGGGAGGGTCTGTTCCCATTCCCTCTCAGGGAGACATGGAAAGGCTCCCACACCTGACTAACCTCATTCCAGGCACAGCACCGTGCTTTGAAGCTGATGGACAGCCCCAAGGTGCTGGTATATCTGAAAATAAATACCAAGCAATGGCCCCCTTTCCCCCACCTAGTGATCACTAATCATGATAACGATGGCTTTTTAAATTAGACACCACTTTTCCAGCCAGACAGTGGGAGAAGTGGTGGCTCGAAGAGCAAATTGGGTTGAAATCTGGTCCTGGATGCGCCACCAACTTGATATTTTCCTGGCGCCAAATCCCGGGGCCTCTTTCCCCCTTTACCCTCTGTCTCTGAAAGCAGCGAGCTCTTGGGGTTTGCTTTCCCAGGGAGTGTGCTGCTACAGGGAGGCGGATTTGGGTTTGGGCCTGGGCTGCGATGTAATGCCATAATCAGGGGCTGCTGCATTTTTGGGCAGGGACCTTGTCCAACTTGCATTTTTCCTGCTGTCACGTGCTCCATTCATCTCTGGCACTGGATAAACAATACCATAATACCAGGCAGGACGAAGCAGGGAAACTGCTTCCTCAGGCAAGCCCCAGCATTTGCCTTCTCTTTATTTTAGGCTGTACATTCTCCTGGTCAGCTCCTGAACCATGATCCCAGACTAGAAATGCTCAGGGAGGCTGTGGGGTTTGGTTTTGCAGGGCATTGCCCACGTCTGAAGAGAGACCTGGGCTGCCAAAGAAGCCTCTCATAATAAAAGAAAAAAAAAAATGCAGTTAGACCGTACAAACACAGGAACCGAATCCCACATTCCCCACTTCCCGCTATTGCTGTGGAGCCCAGCCTTCCAGTCTCAATTTGCTTTTTTTTCGGGTGCCCTTTGTCTCCAACCCGATGGCACAGCAACCGCGGCTCGAGAGGCAGCTGAAAAGCCCGAGCAGCAAAACCCTGAATGAAGAAAGAGCCCCTTTCTCCAGGAGCCAAAAGGGGAGGAAAGGCACTTTTCCCCCGACCAGCTGCTCTCCCGCTCCCGCAGCCCCGGCGCTGGCTGGGGACACGCGCTGTGGCCAGATGTTGGGGTCCCGGCCGGCGCCGCGCGGCGAGCGACAATGCGGGCTCTGTGTGCGCCGGCCCCGCCACACGCAGGGGTTTGAGGAGCCGCTGTGCTGCCACCACTGCCGGCACAAGGGCTGTCCCAGCCTTCCAGCACTGCCTGTAACCCCATCCCGGGTCTGCCACTCGGCTCAGCCCGGCTGCCTGCTGTCAGCGAGCCGCGGTGGCGAGGGGAAGCTGTTCCTCCAGCGGCGTTGTCCTGCCAGAACAAGGCTCCTACGGGATTGTCCAGCCGCTGGCCGCATCCCCACAGACTTCCTCTCCAGGCGCCTGGCCTCCTGGCTCGGCCCTCACCTGCCACGTGGATGTCCCCAGTGAGGCACTGTCTCCCTTGGAGAGACCATGATGCGAGCAGTCACCCTGCTGACCCCTCAGTGGGCACTGGATGGTACCTGACGGGCAGGAAGCAGGAAGTGGGCCTGGGGAGGATGGTCTCAGCAGCATCTAGTGCCTGGCTCGTTGGCATTCAGACACCTGTTTTGGGTACAAAGGGCTCCAGCACCAGACAAATTTGGGTGCCCCCTAAATACCAAGGCCAGGGAGAGGGATGCTGTCACAGCTGCTCTGCAGGAGGGGTGCCAAGGCTGGACTAGAAGGGGCATCTCACTCCCTCTCCCAAAAAGGGTCCCCTTTTGGACACAGTCCAGAACTCACCCCACTGAGATGTGAGGTGAGCACAGCTATGGCTGCAGGGTGATAGTGTGCTCCCCACTCTGCCTGACCCCACAGGGATGATTCCAAGACAGAACATGCTGCCCAAGTCCTCTAGATCTCAAGGGTATGCTCACTCCCACTTCAGATTAACTTCACTGCAACTCCATGCTGGTTTTCCACTGGAGATAGCTGGATCCAGCCCCACACCAACCCAGGGCTGGGGCTGCAAGTGGGGCATCTCCCTTTCAACCAAACCGTGGTATTAGCTCGGTTTAAATTGGTTTAAACTCTCCGCATCGCCCCTGCTCGCAGCCTGACCCCGGCACTCAATAGGTGGTCCCTAAGAGGCTCCCAGGTTCTCAGCGCTGCTAAAAATGGTTAATAAATCCCCAGTAATAAAGTGTTCAGGTCATCCGAGAGAAATGCCGCGCTCGAGCTGCAAAGCTGCATTGTCTGCCCGGAACGATTTACGCGCTCCGTCGGACAGGGGTTAAAAGCTCTGTCAGGCGCCGACTTCGCCGCTGTCGGATTGTCGGGGCTATTTAACGGGGTTCGGCCCCGACGCGCGGCCGGGCGGACACTGCTCCGACGGCGCAGCTGAGGTTTGTGAGGGAGATGTCGGAGGAGGGCGGCCCGGGAGCTGGATCCCGCCCGTGGTCTGCCTCTCACCCCCCGCTTTTTTTTTCTGGGATTTTCTGAGAGCACAAAAGAGACTTTGCATCAATTACTCGTAGGAAAACGGCAGCGCCCCGCGGCAGAACTCCGCGCTCCCGATCCGGGTTTGGTTAACTGCCCATTGTCTGCCGGGCTCCGCTATTCAGGGCCGGGGCAAGGGCTCAGGTTTTTTTCATCTAACGCGGTTTTTTTAACCGCCTTCGGAACACAAAACCTTCCTGCCCTTGTAGCAGAGGGTCTGGCAGTGCCTTTGAGGTGGCTGCAGAGTGGAGCACGTCAGCATCTCTCTGCCCAGCACGCAAATCTGCAATGGGTGCTCGTGGTGCATCTCCCGACGCTGAACTGTCCCCACGCCTGTCATCCCTCGATGTGCTCCAGCGCTGGCACCACTCTGTGCCAGGTCCTGCTGCAAGCCCCCTCTACCCTCCGCGGCCTCAGACCCTACATCGCTTTTTCCCTCCACCTCGGGGGACTGCGGGTCCCCTCGGCGGGGCGGGAGGACACGATTCGATCCGTACAGGGCACTGTGAGATCCCACGGGGCCGGGGGGCTATACAAATGCAAAGCGTCATTATTTTCCCGGGGCTGAAGCAGAGGCCTGAGAAAGGTTGAGTGAGAGAGGCAGCGAGCAGGGAACAGCAGGGGATTTAGCTCCTGAAAAGGAGCCAGGGAGAAAAGCGGGCGAGGAGTTTCATTGTGCGCTGGGCAGAGGGGGTCACGAGCAAGTTAAACTGGTTAATGTATTGGAGCAGCTTCCTCCGAGCTGCTGGGAGCAAGCAAAGCCCTGCAACAAAAGGCCGAGGGAGCATTCTTGCGGGGAAAGTGGGCTCTCTTTAAAAGGATTTGATTTCTTTTCTGTCACTTGAATGGAATTTGGTGGTGACTCCTCCAGGTCTAAGAATTTGGGGCTTTGGTGGTGGTGATGGTGGTGGGAGGGGACGGTCCCTGTCTCCCCCTCCCCTCTCCTGCATTCTTCTCCATCTCCAGGCCCGCTGCCCCCAGATTGCAGCCCCCAATGTTGCGGGGGGAGAGGAGCTGGGGGAACACAAGCGGCCCCATAGATGCTCTGATCCTGAAAGAAAGCGAGGGGCACGGGGCCGTCCCTGCCCAGCCTGGTTTCTCATGCTCCCTATTCAGTCCAGGGGAGGGGAGGTAGATGTGGGGAGAGGGGAGACTGGTGGGGTGTCTGCCGCTGATTTAATGCCTCTTTCAGTGCTTCAAGGTCGAGGTGGATCGCAGGGGAGTTTTGGCAGTGTAAGGTGTGCGAGGGGAGCTTTCCACTCCTTCCTTTGAGGCATGAAATTTTAATGTTAAAACCATAGAATGAAGGCAAAAGCATGAGGGAAAGGGAAGTTGAACTAGCAAAACCAGCTGGATATAACCCCACTTTCCCACAGCCTGTGTATCTCTCTCCTCCCAAGAGCAGCTCCTGGGGCAGCTGAGGACTATCCTGACAGACCTGGCTTTCCCACCTCAAAAAATCCCTAAGCTGGTGAGCAGGAGCGCTTCCTCTTCATGGGTACAGCTGCTGGACCACGGAGGGGGACACACTGCTGCCAGCCAGGGATGCTGGGCTGGGTGCAGCTGTCTCTGGCTGCAGGTCCCCCATTTGATGTTGACCCTGAGAGCAAACCAGGGAAATTTAGAGCTGTCCTGGGCTGGAGATTTGCTGTTGCACACTGCTTAGGCTATCTGGCAGCACGGGTTTGGGGTGGTGAAAGACAATAATTAAATAAGCAGTGACTGTGACTGGTAACCCTGCACTGCATGAGCTATTGCAGAGTGAGAGCCTTCAGCAGCGCTCAGCTGGCTGGACAGACAGAGAGGAATGAGTGGGGCAGCAGGTTTCCCCTGTGCCTCAGTTTACCAAGAGGTGACATCGGCAGAGATCACATGGTCCCTGTCCCCTGGGCTGCTGCCTGTTTGGGAGATTCCCTTATGGGCTGTCCATGGAGCCTGCACGTGCAGGTCTGTACGTGTCCATCTGTACAGGCAGAGCCAGAGCACAAGCTGAGATCAGAGTTTGCTGCAGATGAACTGTCAGCCTGTCCCAAGATCCTTCCAGAGGTGTGGTCAGCAGAGCTTGCAGCTCCCGGCCTTTAATTTTTGGCCTCTCATTCTTTCTGGACTCAAATTTTCTCCTGTTCCTGTTGTGAGCTGTCCCTCTCCCCACTGCCTTTCCAAAGAGGAGCCAGAAGCTGATGTCAGGGGAAAGGTTTAATGATTACCCCAAGGAGGAGGCAGGAATCAAATCTCATGCTGGGCTGGGCTGGATGGACAAAGGCCCAGTGAACACAATGCCGAGCCTCCAGCAACAGCAGAACCGTTATTTTTATATATAAATGTGTGTATATATATGTATACACAAACATAAGGAACAGCGTCCAAAGGCAGGCTGTCCCCGGAGCCCATCCCAGCCAAACCCTGCACTGTGCTCCCCTCCAGCCCAGCACCTGGCTTAACAACTCCTTAAATCTCCCACTTTGAGGTCCATGTCAGATGCAGTGGCTGGTCCCCACTCTGTGATGGGACACTGGTCACTCTTTTCCTGCCCACAGCCACCTACAGCCCCAGGTATCCAAAACTCTCCTGGGAGCCAGGCAGAGGATCAGGGATGCATTTTAACTCCCTGCCCAGACCTGAGCATCTCAGTGCCTGCAGCTGGCCCTGGAGCAGTGTTAGGTCCCATAGCCTCCTGTGCACATCCTCTGCATCCGACCCAGACCAGATATATGTGTCACCCCAGCCCTGAAACACTCCTCCAAAGGGTCTTTCAAAACCTCAATTGCTCCCAGGGAATTTGGCTTCTCTCTGGGCCCCCACAGCTTCTTGGCTTCTTCCTGGTCCTTGGGGTGTCCCGATCTAGTTGCCGAGTGGTTTTCCAAAGGTAGATGAGTGAGTCAGTACTCACCCACCACTTCCCGCAGCTTGCCTTGGTGCTTCCAAACGCCCCTTCCCCGCTGCACCCCTGGGAAATTGTTGGCTCCCTTCCCATTCCCGCTGCAAAGGGGATTAAAAGCAACAGTTCATTTTTCATGTGATGCTAGTTTAAATAGGAATTTCGCCGCTCTGGCTTCGCCCGGTTTCCGGGAGCCGAAGCCGAGAGAGGATGGTATTAGCGCCGCTCAAGGCAGGGAGGAGGAGGAGGGAGGTGGGAGTTGAAAGGGGGAAAGGCGGGGGGGGGACGTGCGGGGGTGAAGATGGGATTAAAACATCCCATTAGAATTTCTGTTTTTGGAAAGCTCACAAAAATGTTGACATGTGGCATGACTAACATAGTGCAAATGTCAACCCGGCTCTGCGAACGGGGGCCCTCGCTCTCCTCCCGACACGCTGGCCCCCTTTTAAGGCAAAAATATACAATGAGCCGCACAATGGCCGAATTCCAGAGAGCAGCGCTAATTGTTCCTCGCTCACGTAGGGCTAATTGCTTTGCTGAAACCATTCGTGCCTGGCCTGGATCCCACGTGTTTTTACCATTTAATTAGGACAGAAAAGCTGGGGCCAGGAAATAGGATGAGATAAAGACTGGCAGAGATGGAGGATAGGTCGGGTGCCCTAACCTGGAGAGGAGACGTGCTTTGTGTGCTTGGTGAGCGGGCAGGGAACAGTCCCTGCTCCACACCAGCCTCCAGCAGGACTGAAGATGTGCAGGCACCAGGGACAGGAGTGGGAGACTGTGACGGCTCTTGAGGCTGGTGAGACCAACTGTGAGACTGAGAGATGCTGCCAGCCACAAATGTTTGCTAGAAACACCTTCCTCCAGCTGCTCAGCGACTGCTCCAAGGCTCTGGGACACAACATGTGTGCGCAGCTCTTCACCTGGAGCTATAATTAGAAAGTCTGTCTGTCTGCAGACCATGTGCAAAGCATGATCAGGTCTCAGAGAAGGAAACAATGGATGGGCAGGAAATGCCTTTTCATGGCTGCTTATTGTCTTCCACCTTCTGGGGGAACTGGAAGTTTAACTATAGTCTTCCTCTTTCAGGTATTCCTGTAAAGCTTTGTCCTCCTCCGAGGATGCGCCTGGACCACAGCATCGTCTGGCGCTGGGCTCCATTGTGCTCAGGAATGTGCATGTGTTTTTCCCCTTGAATAGCTCCTCTGAGACTGCAGCGACCCAGAAACACTGCGGGGCCCCAGCACCTCCCCTCTGGGGGTGGAGGGTTTGCTTAGGGGTGCCACTGTCTCCCCAAGGCACAGCACAGCATCTCTGCTGCCTCTCACCCCATCCCTGTGCTGCAGGTGATGTCAGCCCCCGTGCTGTAAACAGGGGTGCGTGCACAGGGCTCTACATTAACACTTCCTTCCCTTTCTCCCCAACACTTGGCACAGCACTGCTTGCTCTACAGCGTCCTCTGGGAAGCCTTCATCCAGGCCATGCAGTTTCCTAGACAGGGAAAGCCACTCAATATACATGCTCTGACTCTGAAGTACAGCACCTTTCAGGGTGGACTCTGATGGAGCTGATCTGTAGCTCCTGGAGGCATCTGATCTCCCTGTTCATGCAAACAGCTGAGGATTCCTCCATTGCCCATCTACATGTCTTCCTCTGGTGACAGCAACCAGCAAGAAGCCACCAGCCTTCCTTGCTCCCCAGCCTGTACCACCCCTCATCCCCCACAGGAGCTCCCAGGGTCACTGCAACACAATCTGCACTTGGCAAATTTAATTGCTCTGTGGCCTCTGTGTCAGAACAGCTCTTGGCCTTATAAGCAGTATTATAAGCAGTACCCTGGTGGGTCTGGGCACTCAGAACAATCATTTCAGGTCAGTGTGAAAGGATTGTCGCACGGTTCAAAGTGAAAATCTCGAAGTGAACCTGGCTCCAGCCTCCGCTGGCTGCAGGACAGCCCCAGGAGCTCTTCTGCTGGGCTGTCACTTCCATGTGGAGAGAAGAGCTGGGACATCTGTGGCTGGAGGTGTTTTCTTCCAGCTGCCCCAGAGGTGAGAGATGTGCTTGGAGTCTGCATCTCTCCCAACCCAAGGGTCTCTTGAAAGCAGGAACCTTTCAGGTCTCTTGAAAATAGGAATCTCTTTGCCCAGCTGCAGATGAAGGAGGAATTAGCCACACAGAGCTCAACCATGAGCAGATAAGGAAACCACCGAAAACAGGAAACCTAAACTTCAAAAATTCTCCAGAAAAAATACAATTCTCTGTCCCAGTATAACAAGGGTGATCTTCTCTTTGTGTTTTCATGAAAGCCAGAAGAGCACACCCACACCCTGAGGACAAGGATGTTAACCAAGACTGGAATTTACAGCAGCAATTTATTCAGAAGAAAGGCTGCAGGTGAAAAGGACTGATACTCGAACAAGAGAGAGAATTCTTCGTAGATGTAAATGCAATACTTGTAAGTCAATATTTGCTCTTGCAATATTGGCACACGCAGCAACTGTTTTCCAACATGAATAGGTTTCAGCCCAGCTGCTCCAGGATCACGTTGTTCAGAAGCATTCAGATCCAATTCTTAAACTTCATTAAAAATGTGGTTTCTAAAACCCTTTGGGGAGCTAAGAGTCTTTTATGACAAGTCCTTCAAGCCATTGAAATCCACCAGTGCTGTGGGGTGGCCTCGTGGTAGCTAACCAAGAACAGATGATCCCTTTGGGAAGAGAATATTTAAAACCCTAAAACACAGACAAGACAGAACAAATCCATGTGGCAACAAGAGAATTGGGAACATTTCTCCATCAGATCAGTCAGTCATAGACAAACCCCCAGATGATATTTAGCCTGGGACTAACCCCCTACCCCATGCATGTTTCTAGCTCCATCCATGTGCTGGAATATCACACTGAGACACTCAGCTCTGGTCACTCACTGAGGTTTCAAGCAGTTCCCTGGAAGTAACTGTCCTGTGTGTATGAGCAGGGTGCCTGGGTGACCCAGGTGACATTAGGAGAGTGCAGCCAATGTCCCTGCCCCAGTCCCCTGTGCCTGTCCCACACACAGAGCTCAGTGAGGAGGTCCCCAGCCAAGAGATTTGGAAAGATGCTCACAGCACCCAGAGAGGCCCAGAACCTTTCTTCAGAGCTGCTTTTACTCACACAAAGGAGGGTAGGGAGTCAAAATACTGGAAATTGATTTTCCTATCTGGAAGGGAAGAAAAATAACCCATTTTAGCCCTGCAGTCAGTGCTCTGGGAGCAGCTGTCCCACTTCGTGAGGTACAGCCTGTGTCACTTGTTATCCTGCTATAACAAGACGAGCCAAGAAGCAAGCAAAGGTTCTGCAGGCTGGAAAACTGATGTGGTGGAGAACTGAGCAGTATTTCTGCATACCACTGGGAAAAAGCTTAGGTCAGTGATCATCATCAAAATCTGGGAGCAAAAAACGAGGAAACTCCTTATTCCTGTTCCCCAGGGCTCATAAAGTTTTACATCAGGAAGGGTGGAGGCAACGCATTTTGTACTCTTGGAAGGAACTACACGTCCTCGACAGACCGACTGCTCCTCTTGTTGTTGCAGAACAGCCGCTGTCCTTTGTCCCACAGGGTCCCCTTTGTGCCCCATCCCCTGACCTTGAAGGACCACATCCAAGGACGTGGTCGAGGGCATTTCTTTTGGGTTTATTTCAAGCGTAGTCCAATCAGTGAATTAACTGCATCTCCATCTAGGAAGAGCATCCTGGTGTGGGTTGCCCACTCAGGCAGAGAAAGGACATTAATTAAACAACTTTCCTGGGTTCTATGCTCAGAATGACATGACTTTTATTCTGGAATGAGCTGGCTGTTGGCTGCTCATCTGGAACAGGGCGCAGGGAGCGTGCCAAGCCCATGGAGGAGATGCAGCCACCTGCCTTGTAGGAAGTGGGCTGGCAGCCAGGCGTGGTTTGCACACCCCTGCTGCAGGACAGGCACCCAGCAGCAGCAGCAGTGTCCTCCACTACCGACCTGGGCTGGAGTCAAACCGGCAGCTGAGAGGGAAGAGGAAACCATATTCTATCATTATCTCTCACCTTGCTTCCCCTTCGTAACAGCCCCATCCCTTTGCAAAACAGAAAAACACACAAGGGTTTTGCAGGGGCTCCTGGAGCCCAAGAGCTGAGCTGGGGCCAGCCAGGGCTGGAGCTTCCCTCGGCGAGGGCTGTGCACAGACAAGCTGTCATTTCCCCAAACTGGGTCAAATGCAAAAGAGAAGAGCTCGGGGAACAGCAAGACTTTGTTTCCAGCTCGATCCCAGCCTCTGCAGGGTGGGATGCTGCTGCAGGGAGGCTTTTCTTCAGGAGGCAGGATCACGCTCCTGCTGGTGCTCCGTTCCCAGCCTTGAGACCCGGCAGTGCCACCTCACTGCTTTTACCAGGAGCACGTACTATAAATGCCCAGGGATATGAATCAGAAATGTGTGGGGAAAGAAAGCTGAGCTCCCAAGATGGTTGTCCTCGTGCTCTCCCCTTGCATTGTGTGACCCTCTCTTTTTCAGTTCAAGCTCCTGATGTCCCAGTCCCTGGTCTGACACAGCGCCTGTGTGTCAGCTCTGCCCACCCTGATCCCTTCGTGTGGCTCCTATACCGCCTCTCAGGAGTGACAGAGGCCATCTCTGCTTTTCACATGAGCTGGTTTCACATTTGTTTTTCTTTCAAACTTGAGGCTTTGCAGATATTAAAATATAATCCGGGAAGAATTTGCTTTGTGAGGGAAGAGTGTGGGATCATGGAGGGGAGAGGGGTCAGTGGGGGAGCGCAGGGAGGTGGGGGTGGCAAAGCAATTTTCATTTCCCCTCTGTGTCCCATTGGGATCGAAATCTTTACTTCCCTGCAAACAATAGTGGCCAGTATGGGACAAGTTAGAGACTTCGGGAGACTCCAGGCTCCTCCAAGCTGGGAATTTCTGCTTGCAGCAGAAATTTTATATCTTGCCTATACAGAGGGGACAAGAAAATCTCTCTGCAGGTGTTAAGACATCAAGAAGATGGCTGGGGCATGGAGAAAGGAGTAGAAAGGAGAGAAGAAAACACCCCTCCTAGTACTGAGCTGTTGTTTGGCACTAAAAAAAAAGCAAAACAAATACAATTTGTGTTATAGGTAAACAGAGGAACTGGACAGGCAGGACAGGAAGTCAGGGTCCCGTTAGAACCCTGCGCCATACAGGGAGATAAACAAGAATCCTAGAAATGTGGAGAGAGGCTTAAGGTGATTGCTCAACACAGGAGGAAATATGGAGCAAAAGCCAGATCTCAAGGAGAGGAAGCTGGAAAAGGGCAGGCTGATAGGAGCTGTGAGGTCAGCACTGCAAAAAATAGTGCAGGATGGCTTCCCAGAGGCAGCGAGTCCGAGAGCACACGCGCCCCTGCTGATCCTCCTGCCTTACAGGCACAGGTGGCAAGGGATTACTCGCCTGATATTGGGTTAAAATTGCTCAGTGGTGGTGAGTTCAATCCATCAAAGGCTCCTTAGCTGCAAATCCCACTTCACAGCACCTGCAGCTGAGCTTTATTTCTAAGGGAGCACTTCCAGATTGATGCAGCTCCACTGGCAAAGCCCCGTTGAGTCGCCCTGGCTGAGGCCGTCACCCAAAAAGCACGAGGAACGAGCGGCTGCAGCCCCTCACACCAGCCATTTTTGTGGAATGAGCATCTAACTGGCCCTGTCTGGCTGTCGGAGCGAGCGTGGGACAGACAGGCTGCCCCCCCAGCCCGGCTTGGGTCTCCAGGCTCGGCGCACGGTGAGCTCATCCCGTCGGGAGCGCGAGGCGCGGCGCTGGGAGCGCAGCCAGCTGACCCACGGCCCCGCCAGCACTGGCAGCAGGGGCTGTTTGGGTTCCTCCTGTGCCAGGGGTCCCGAGGCTTGTTTTGAGTTCAGCTGAGCCGGGCGGTTTTGACGGATTCTGCCTTTCTGCTCCGGTCACAAGCAGTTGGACGTTCACAACAGTCCCGCTCTAAGACAAACGGCATCCATAAATCTCTGGCCGAAGCCAAGGGAATCTTGACTTTCATTACTCTGTGTTGTCCCCTCAGCCCTTTGAACCCCCAGTGCCCTTACAAGCATGGAAGCCTTAATCAAAGACCTATCAAAAGGGGCAGAATAAATCTTGTTATCTTGTGAGATAAGGTCACACTCCCTGTGTGGCCGTCTGGTAATAGATGGGGCTGCCTCTTGGGTTGTCTTCTCCTTGCAGGAAGTCTTCCGTCAACCCTTTGCAAGGCATGAACCTCTGTGTCCCTCCAAAATGTGGTTTCAGCAGTTGTCCCTGCTGTGGCTTGTTCGGTGGGTCACTGCTCAAACCAGAGGACTTCCCATTACGATCCATCCTACCAATCCGCTGCTCCAGGGAGACACTATGGCACATTTCCAGGCTTGTTCCCAGGATCTCACAAGGGAGCTCCCACTGGGATCCTACAAAATATTGAGTAACTTCTCCAATTTCGTTGAAATATGTCTGTTCTTTCCAGTTACCTTTAGACTGAGGGATCTTGGAGCATTACAGTCCCTTGTGTTTGGATAGATGTTTCTCTGTCTCATCTGCCTCTGCTCCTGCTGCGCTGCCTCCTCCCATGTTCCCAGTGATTTGTTAAAAGATTGCACCAAAGTCTGATAAAAACCACCTCTAACATCAATGAGTTTGGGTCAGAGCTTGAATTCCTAGAAAAACCTCTTTTCCTGTCCCATTTCCCTAGTTTGGACCTGCTGCTGAGGCCAGCGTCCCTTGGCTGCAGGGGTCAAGGACAGCCATGCTGACAGAAACAGGCATTTTTAGCTGATTTTCCCTTCTAGCCTCAGGCAGGGAAGAGAACTGGGATGTCCCGTGGCTGCTCGAAGAGGACGTACAGCTAATGGTGACCGCATCCGTGACAGTGTTTATTTGCCTTTCCAGCAAGTCTTTGATAGAGCCTGGCTCCTGCCTGTGCTGCCCAAGCTCCAGGGACCACGGGAATGCTGGGAGGACCATCTGGGACAGGACATGGAAGAACCAGTGACCGGTCTGCTGGCCCAGCAGCACATTCAGCTGGACACACATCCCCTTCAAGGGACAAAGGGACTTGTTGAGAAAGGAAGAATCCATGTGTGGCCTACAGGAAAGAGGGGGCTGAAGAGGACTTGACTTCACCAGCAGCAGGGAGGGAAGATAACGATGGAAAATCAGATTGTTTCCAGCTCATGTCTGGGCAGTCTGTGGGGAAGAGGCTATTAGATCTGTGTGTGGTGTTAAGGATCCGGAAACTGGGCAGACCTGAGAGATCCTGCAGGAGACCCTATGGAGCTTCTTTGTCCCCACGAAGGTGATGTCTCTTGCCATGGTGGCAGCGGCATGAGGAGGGTCTGAGTGTGGCAGAGTGAAGCCAAATCCACCACCATTCACTGCCCTCCAACCTCTGCTGAATCTCGCCATGGCTGCCTTTCTCAGAGCCCAGGAAGGATTTTATGGGCACTATCCAAGCACCTCGCTCCATATGAAACACCGTGCAGGGTAGCTGGAGAGACAAGAAGAGATGGCTCTGTGTTTCCCCTTCTCCTCAGCACCCTCCAGCCCTGTCTGATCATGAGGCCACCAGCAGCAAGAAGCTGCTGGGCAGAGGTACCTCCTCACTCTTCCCAAGAACAGGGACCCTTTTCTGCCTGTCACCCTATAGCCATGACCCAGTTTCACGGAGGCATTTCTCAACCCCTGGCTTTTTCCTTTTTGTCTCCTCTCGAGCCATTCCCCTCCCTCCCCTCCAGCACCGGCATCTGATATTTACTTTCAGACCGGGAGGGACAGAGGAGGCTTTTCCTTGCATTGCCCCCACATTGTTCCCCGCTGGTATTTGGGAACAAGCGTGACATTCAGGGGAGCCAGAGCGGACAAAGCCTGCCTGCAGGTAATCGTACCGCGGGCGGGCGTATCAGGTATCCGTGGACACAGGGCATCCAAGAGCTTTTGACTGTGTCTTTTTTAGGAAGAGCTTTCTCAGCCGCGGTATCTCTCAGATTAGGTTTTGTCCCCAGAGGAGCCTGTTGCGCCTGCATTGTGGAGCAGCTGTGGGAACCCGCGGCCCGGCACGGCCCCGGGGCGGGGGGACAATGCCCAAAGGCACCGGCGCTCCCGACCTGCCCCCTGGGCACGGCCCTTCCCGTGCTCCGCAGGGACTGATCTCTAACGGGGAGGCTGTGCCGACAGCTGCTGCCCGGCGCTGTCTCCTCGGTGCTCGGATGTCCACAAAAGAGCAGGTATGGACGGAAGCCCTGTGCCCCTGGCAAGCATCCACACACAGGTACCAGCAGGGAATGGGCAGTGACAGCTACACCAGGTGCAAATCTGGGTTCGTGCCTTGGATGTGCGAGGAGGAGGCAGCACAAGGAAACCATCTTGTCATCCCTTGCTCCATGCCGGCAGAGTAGCAACAACTTCAAGAACCCAGGGACAAGTAGGAAAATGCAGAGGAAAGCCCAGGACTGTCTCCATTTCCTCCCATGCACCCTTTGGCATGGTCAGGCAGAGCTGGTCCTGGGCACAAAGCACCTACAGTCCACAAAAAGTGGGAGATGCTTAGCCATCTCTGACTGTCTTTTGTGCTTAGGGACTGTCAGGGGTGTTAAATGCTTCCCGGAAGCCCAGGAAGGGATATTGGTCCTCAGCCTCTGCTGCAACACAAGCTCATGCTGCCGGGTGTCCCATCTGATGATGTCCAGCCTCATCCACACAGACAGAGCCTGGCTCCTCCATGACCCTGCCCATCCTGGGATGGGACATTTCAAGCACTGACAAGTCCAAGGAGAGTGCAGTGCCTCTTCTCCTCAAAGAAATCGGCACTCGCCCCTCCCCGATCCCATTAAAACGCCTGATTTAGCGCAGATACTGACTGCATTTAGTCCATGCAGAGCCACTTCTGGCTCCTCATGCCGAGGAGCTGCGTAACCCCAGTGAAGCCTCACTGATGTAAACCAGTCACTGGCTGATCCCTTATCTCCAGCCTTCTCCTGCTGACTGATCGGTTCCTCCCTCTTCTCTCAGCCGAGCCTCTGCTCTGGATCCACACAGGCTTTTCATCACTTTTAAAATCCTGGCCCAATAAAACATTAAAGCACTTGAACATGAATGTGACTGTTTACTTGCTCAAACCTAAACATGGGATGTAGCTGGATCAAGACCTTTCTCTTCCTGCCCAGTGCCTCCTCCTCAGTGTCCTGGCTGCTCTCCTCAGCACCGTCTGTGGTTTCTCCGCGTTACGGTGCGATGTCACAGAGGATTTGCAGTTTCCCATTTGTGGCACACCGGTTTTGCCTAAGGCGACAAATGACCTTCTCCCTCAGTGATAAACCAATTTACTCATCCCAAGCTGCATCTGCTGGTTCATCACGGTTTTGCCACAGGGCCGAGGCTTTCGGTTCTGCTCAGCATCTGCACCACAGCTGTTTGCCATTGACTTTCTCCTGCTGTCTTTAGCATTCGGCCACTCACTTCCTAGAGCCCTTCAGCTCGCTGTGTTTCCTTTTATTACTCTCAATTCTCCAAACCAAGCTGGCTCCTTGCTACCTCTCCTGGGAAGAGCAATCCACTGCCAGGCCGCGAGGCAGCCTCTGCAGCTCCATGAGGTCGAGCACGTTGAGTCGGGTGGGAAACCAGGAGCATTTCTGGAGATGATGGGACAGGCAGGTGGGAGATGCTGCCGGGGTGGCTGCCACCCAGGATGGCCGGCTGGGGAGGGGACGTGACCTGTCACCGCCTCCCTGGATGGCGAGGGATGTCCTTAGATGGGTAGAAGCGTCCATGCAGCAGCTGGGGGTGGCGGTGGGGCTGGTGCAGGGCTGGTTGGTGTGCCCCCAGCGCCGCGTGGGGACGGCTGCCCGCAGCTGCCGAGCCTGTGCCGCGTGCAGGAGCGTGCAGCCCACAGGACACGGCCCCAGAGAGGTGTTTGGGAGCAGGTCCAGGCTCATGCGAGCCGGGCTGGCTGCCCAGCGCACGCATCCTCCACGTGGGGAAAAGATGCCTTAGCGGGGATACAAACGCACGATGGGCAGGTCCCTGGATAAAGGAACTTCCCTCCAGCACATCTGGAAAATTACTCCCATCCTCCAGTAAACAGGCTTCCAGAGGAAGGCCTGTGCTAGCCTTGTCCTCCCTTTGGGACGTGGTGGAGCCAAGGTAGGAAAACCCAGCAGGATGGGAGGATATAAACTCTCCCGGAATAACTTGCAGCTGTCCTGGAAGCTCAGAGACCTGGAGGGCTGAGGGGAGTGTGGGCAGAGTCACAGATTTAATCAAATTTCTTCATTCTTGGCAAAGGTCCAGTGGAAGATACAGTTTCCACAGGAGAGCAGGGATGATGGAGGTCCATCTGGAGTCCCTAATGCATTCAGCTTTTCTTCCACCTCCATACACCTAGAGCAGCAGCACAGGTGTGTCTCTGGGCCAGGCTCAGGAGAGAGCCTGGAGGAGCCAGAACAGCTGATATCCCTCCTCCTCCTGAGCAGAGGAGGTCTCAGAAACCCCCAGTGACATGGTATCTTTAAAAACCATTCCATAACATCCAGCATCACTGAGGATGGGTTAGTGCTTTAAGAGGCTGATGAGAACAGAAAAGAAGCAGTGCCATGGTATGAAGTCATCTAAGGAAGGGGAAAGATCCAACAAAGGATCTCAGGTCCTCAGACCCAGAACAGAAATTTGGAAGGGGCTATCTCAGGGATCCTGCTCCAGCAGAGAGAGAAGTGATGAGAAAGTGCTGTAGTCCTTGGACAGTAAAGGAAGGGAGGGTTTGCTTAAATCTCTGGTAACAATAATCATGTCACAGCTGCTGAGGACATGGCCCAGAGCTGTTTTGTTAGAGATTGTAAGCCCAGATAGGGATAAATCAGGAAGCTCAACTCTTTGGAGGGAGATAAGCAAGGAGGTTTTTCTCCAGTGTAGATGGACATGGAGCCCTGCGTTCCCTCCAGATGCCCCAGAGAGATGTCACACATGAAAGGAAACAAACCAGAGGCACGATTCACACCTGGCACATCGAACAGGATGCTGAGGTCCTGCTCCAGGACTGTGCTTTAACCTTGTCCAGCAGTCCCAGGCACGGAAACCTCCCATGTACTGGAGGGAGATTCCTCTTAGGAAACCAGGAACCTGCTAAGTTCAGCTCTGGTTACATCCTTAAAGCATCATGCCATAAATGTTTCCTGTAGCATCCTTGGCAAGGGTGTTGTCCATCAAACGCCTTGCTCATCAGCATGGACAATGAAAGTAGCAGCTGGTTCGAGGGCTCTAACTTTGCTGTGGGCAGGGCATCCCCAAACTACTGCCTCAGGGCATGCTCGGGCTTTGGGAGACCAGCATCATGGCCCTGGGGAGGTGACAGAAGATGTGACTTTTCTCCCCAAGGCCTCTCCCAGCAGGAGCCGCCAGACTTTCCCAGCTGAGCCTCCTCAGGCAGTGTGACAAGGCAGACAGAGCTGGACATGTGGCTTTGAGCGTGCCAACCCTCCTTCCAGCAAGACAACGTGCCCAGGCAGGCTGACCAAAGCCAGCCTCTCCTCCCCACACTGATGCCTGTGGACTCAACAGTGTGAGAGCCAGGAGGTCCCAGTGCCGCTCTGTGGCTGGGACACCGGTCCCCTGGGATAGAAGTGAGCTGGAGGTGGGCACAGCTAAATATGTGGGCTCTGCGTTAAGGGCTCAGCACCGAGCTCAGGAGGCTTTTCATATTAGAAAAAACACCTACAGGAGCCTGTCCAGACTGAGAGCCTCAGAGCTCTCCCAGGCACCTCTTTCCTGCCCCTCGCCCTCCCCCCCGTGCAGCTCAGCCTCATCTCCTGCGAAATCTCCAAGTGACAAAAGGCTCTTTGGGGCTCAGCATCAGCCAGAGCCCATAGCCTGCCTGCCCGGCCGCATGGATGGAGGACAGGACCATCTGCTCCAGGGCAAATGAACCCCAGGGCCAGATGCTTTGCTTTGCTAAGGAGGCTGTATAAGCCTTGGACCCGGTTCATGGGAACCGCTTCCCTCTCCCCCGCCTCCTCCTCCCGCACGCATTAACCTCTTTACTGCCACTGATGTCTTTATAGCAACATCTGAGGGAGGAGCGGGAGGTGGGTGAGAAGGCACGGGGGTGGAGGGGCAGGATGCTGTGGAGGTGTCCTGGGAGCTTGCCTGACACGCTGGTGTGAAGTTTGCCGTCCTTCCTCCCCGCTTTGGGAAGGTGGGCAACGAGAGCCCGTTCCCGGCGGGGGTCCGCGGGCAGCACGGGAGCGGGTGCGGAGGCGCCGCAGGGGTGGGAGGAGGAGGTGGCAGGATTGGCACTTGCTTTGGAAGTGGCCCCGCAGGGGTTCGCTCTCCGTTGCAGCCGATTCCCACGAGCCAGTCAGGCCCCATCCCCCAAAGCCTGTCCCGAGGTTTCCATGAACCATCCTGATGGTCCCCGTATTTGGGGCATCAACCAAGGCAGCCCACGCTTGCTCCAGGTGCCCCGGCTCTGGCGGAGGGGACAGGAGAGACCGTGTGTGCCCATAGGTCTCCGAGACTGTGGCCACATTGGAGCCCGTCCCTGCACCAGTCCCCCCACAGCCACTGCTGGGAGGGAGAGACACAGAGCCCAGTGTGGGGCGCTGGGTGCCTTGGTCCAGGCCTGGGTCTGCCCTCCTGTTCACAGCTGAAGCCCTGCCTGCACGGCGTTGCTCTCAATTCCATACATTTACAACAGCACGGGCCATAGGTTTGCCCCAAACAGCACGGTTTTATGGGAGGGAGGGATCCAGAAGTCCTGCCCGGTAGTCCCTGCCATGCTGCTAATTGGGAAGAAAGCACATAACCTCCGTATTGCCCATGTTCCCTCCAATAACGGAAAGGAGACACCAATCCCACCCAGCAGGGTGTTCCCACGCAGGACCCCAGTTTTGGGCAAAGCTGACAAGGTCAGGACTGTGAGGATGCATCACCTGCACACTGCTTAGCTCTCTGAAGCCCCTGGCATAGCAGGTGAACAACTGCTGCTCCTGGCTGGATCCAACCCTCCTGCCTGGACAGGGAGGCTTTCAACCTGTTAACAGGCACGGGGTGATGTTTCTCCCACTGAGGTGAGGTATTTGCATCTCCCCTCTCTCCCCCACATGTTTTCTGCCCCTCTAAATTAATTTCCAGCCACCCAGGCCACCAAGGGTTAACACTGCTCCGCTCCGGTGGGCTGTCTGAGGGGGGTGCACTAGCTGGGGACATCACAGGTGGGATGCGAGCTCGCAAGGCACAGTGGCCTGCTGGAAGAGACCTTGACTATTGAACCCTGAAAAATCTCCTCCTTTCTACCAGAGCCTTCCTCGCCCTGGTTCCCACAGGGCTCCTCAGCCGCCCCGCACCTCCGGGAAGGTCACACGCTGCTGCTGTATCTCGCCTGGCGCGGTGGGAATCCGATTAACAACCGGCCCCCGGCTCTGGGATTGGGCCACGATGGGCGAGAGAAGGGCCCCGCGCCCAGGGAAGAGCTTTCCCACACTCCGTCCCCCCTCGCCGGCGACGGCGGAGGAAATCGTCCATATCTAAATGTGTCCTGATAGCTGCGCTAATCTAGGGCTGAATGTGCAGCTCGGGGTGGGCTCACCGGGCAGCATTAGCGCAACACATGGCCCGCATTCAGCTCGCACAAAGGGCCGTATTCTCCCTCGTCCGCTTGCGCTTCGCATGCTCCAGCGGAAAAACAGAGCGGTGCCGGGGCTGCGGGAAGATGGGAGACCGTTGGGATGGAGCAGCTGGCTCCCCTCGGGGACGCGCGGGGACTTCTGACCCCCGGGAGCATTTGCTCTTCGCCCCTTTCCTCAGCAGGCAGAGAGACGCAGCCATGCCGCATTCACAGCCCTGAAAATTTGGCGGAGAGAAAGGAGAAATCGGGTTATTTTAAGCAGCAGAGGGGTATTTTGGGGTGGCTGCACGGCGGACTCCGTCCCTGGTTGGCAGGGGTGCTCTGTGGGATGGGGTTTCTCCGCTTGCTCTCTGCGCCAAAAAAAATACCAAGTGGAAAAAAGCTGGCAAGACGTCAAAAAAAGTTGTTTCAGCTCAAGCTGAAACATCCCTCCAACCAAATCCACAATGTTTCCTTCCCTTTGCACCTTTTTAACCTTTCTTCTCCTTTTGGCTTGCAGCACTGTTCAAATAGGAAAAGCTGTTTTGAAATAAAGAAGTTTTTTAAAAAAAAGCACACTTTGTTTTGAAAAAAATGTTGAAACAAGATGTTTCGACATCTTCTAAATGATCTGCCTCCCTTGTTTTGGCTGAAGCCCTGCATTTGCATTTGTCCTGGATTTGCACATTGTTGGTTCCCCACAAAAGGGCACATTTTTCAGTGAACTCAATCCTGTTCACCAGAGGCAGCTCAGCTCCTGTGCCAAGCTTCTGCAAGCAGAATTTTTCAAAACGATGGTGTAAGTGGTTGGTTTGGACAAAGGTGAAGATCCTCTTCCCCAAAGAACCTTAAAATAAGCCTTTTTACCCCCACAAAGTTCCTCTTTTCTGTTCCCCTTTTTCCTTCACTGTCTCTTCTCCTTTTGCCTCCAACTTGGTCCAGCCTCTCACCTAAACCTCTTGCTTTTGCAAACTCACTTTTTTCGGGTCATTTAGTGAAAAAACGCTGCTGCCAGGCTTGGATGCAAATTCTTGGAGCCTCAGATAGTCCAGAAAACCACAAAGCCCATCACCAAGATGAGTAATCTACCCTCGGGGATCGTTCTTGGCCACTGCATAAACTTTCCAGCTCTAGATAAGGAAAAATTTCTCCCTGGGGAAAGAGGTGCCCCAACCCTGCCCCTATTCCCGGGCCCTGGGGATACCTTGGAGCCAGGTGGGAGGGAGCACTCTCAGGGATGCCGGGCTGTGAGCAGCCCTTCCCAAACCAGCCTTCAGCTCACATTAGCAGCAAAGTCCCCACCCTTGCTCGGAGCCCTGTTGTGTAGATCCCCATCACTTCCCCACACCGCCACCAGCGGGACGAGTTTCCTCCTCCTTGCCAGGGATTGTTCGATTGTTCACATCGGGCTCGTGGGGGCTGGTGGGGGAGAAAACCCCCACATTGGAAGCTGGGAAAGCAGCAACCTTCCTGATTTCCACTGGAAAGGACAGGGAGCAAGGGGAGGCAGCCTTTCCATGCCTGGCAGATCCTTCACAACCCTCTTTCTGGGCCCTGTCGAAATCTGCCTGTTTTAACTTGTCTGTATGTCTCACTGGGGAGATGGACTGGAAAACACAAGGCGGATCCAAGCAGCTTGCTCCATGGGGAAAACTTTCAGCACATAATAGTCTGGGGCTTGTTTGATGCCTGGTGTAAGATGCAGCTGAATAAAACCACGTAGAAGGAACTTGAATAGCAAAGGGCATCTTGAGAAACAAGCAGCCTTTTCTTCCCTCTCCCGCTGCAGAAGCTGCCCCGGAGCTGCTGTGTGTGAGGGGAGAGGGGCTGGTTCCTTTTTAATCTCAGGATGAAGGCTGCCACTATAAATAAAAGCAAATATATAATTCCTCCTATTCCTGCCCGGTTGCTGTGGCGACCGCAGTTTAATTAACCACAATGCTGATGCCCTGCGTGCCACAGGGCTGCCCGGGAAAATATTACGGATGTCTCTATACATGTCAGTCCCACGTTTTACTCACTTCCAGAACTTGCCAAAAGTGCCTGATGGGCACGTGATACAACTTGGCATCACCATTCAAGCTGTGTTCATGCTTCCTACAGATGGACTGGGAAGGCAGGAGCTACCCAAACTGGATTCCTTGTCATGATGTGCAGGCTGGATGGAAAGACCCATCCACGTAGGGAACTTCCAGAGATGAAAGGGGAGAGATCAATACTATTTCATCTTCCCAGGATTTCACTTGGAAAACCCACAGAGATACAGCTCGTGTGATCCCAGTTACTTCTGTCTTGTGGTCTGTGGCTTGGCAGGAGGCAGTGGAGTGGGTGCAGAAGGTGGTTGCACGTCTCACCCGTGCGAGGTTAGATCCCTAGACAGCCTCCAGCTGAGCCCTCGGGAAACCTTTGCAGGGAGCCGGGCTTGGAAGAGGTTTTACCTTGAACTGGAGACGTGCTGGAGTATTTCCATCACACTCAATCTCTACTTGAGGGCTAAAGCTGCCACTCCCCACAGTCCCACCCCATCAGGCAGCACTGGGGCGAATCCATCGGGAAAGCCGCCCGGACCGCGAGAGGTTTGCAGACCCGAACTGCACCCCGGACTTCTCCTGTTCCTCACCTCCAGGGCAGCAGCGGCCGCAGGAGCTGCACAGGACCCGGGGAGAGACTCGCGTCAGGGAGCTGGCGCGGGCACAGGAAATCCAGCTGTCAAGAAGACTCCAGCGTGCTCGCCCATCCCTGCCTCCCGGCACCTTTTTCTGGTGCGCGTTCGCGTTTCAGACAGCGCCGATCCTGCCGGCCGGCCCTTACCTGCCAGCAGCTGTCAGACGCCGCAGCGAGGAGCGGCCCCAGGGCACGAACCGCCCGCCACCCGGCCCCACCTACATCCACCTCCGTGATGCAACTCGGTGCTGCGCAGCTGCTCCTCTCGCTGCCAACAGCCCCCGCGGCCCCGGCGCGGAGCGCGGCTCCGAAGCGGCAGCTTTGGCACCACCCCAGCTGCTTGCTCAGCCTCGGTCTTGAAAGTGAATCTCAATAAAAAGTCAGCAAAAACCTTTCCGGGTGGAGAAGTCCAGGGGTAAAAGGCTTGACTTGGTCAGTCAAGAGGAGCGATGACCAATATGAAAGGCACCTCCCTGTGCCCTCACAGCTGCTGTCACCATGCAAGCCATGGAGAAGAGGAAAATTCATCTCAGCTTCTGTCAGCAGGACGAGAGCCAAGCCCGGACAGCCACCCCAGCTGCTGTCACAGGGACCCCAGTGAATGTGCAGCATGGTGGGAAGCCAAGCCGTGCCCTTGGCTCATGGCTGCTGTCATGGGATGTCACCACAGGGCTTGGAGGCAACACTATCAATTGTGCTGCCACACCGTGCTCTGTGTGACAACAGATGCCAGTTAATTAATAAAGGGAGGGCAAGAGGGTGTTTATGGGGTCAAATTTAACCAGGCAGATCCTGGTAAGAGCTGGCGCTGGATAGCTGTGCTGTTATCCCAGCAATAGAATCTGCATGGGCTACACCAGCATTACCACAGGCTCTCATCTGGATCCCTGGAGTAGGGAAACACAGAAGCACAGTTGTTAGCACAGAAACAACCACAGAAGCCCAAAACTCAGCCATAGATACGGGAGACACAAGGCCAGGTATCAAAGGGACAAAGCCGAGGGAATGCAGAGGAAGACAAGTTGTTCGGCACGCCCAAACTTTCAGATTGTCTTGACCTCATCCAGAAGGACTCACCTCCCTGGCTCATAGGGAGAGTTTATTTTTCCTGTTGGAAAATTTAGACCCTCATTCCCATTCCTGAGCTCCCCAGGGCGCTGGAGGAGTCCTTCACTGTTTTTACAGTTTGAGTTGCTTCCCCTCGCCCTCTGTTTTCCTTTTCCTCTTCTCCATGACATGAAGCCTAACTAAACTCTGGGGAGGGGAGAGGAGAGGGGGGAACAGATGCTGACTCTGGCTCAGCAGTTCTGTAAGATCCCCAGAGATACAGACATGGTTTAAGTGTCCTGTGCTCACATGCAGAGCTGGGCCATTGCCCTTTGGGCCAGCCAGAGCTGGGTGAGTAATTCACATCGCTTCTTCACCTTTTCCATGGGACTTTCTGTTCTCATCTGGGCTCTGATCTGACCACATGTGGCAGCCAGCACAGCTTGGAAGGATGTGTTTTTCTGGGATGATTTCACTTGCATTTTCTCAGTGCGGGAGGTTGATATCAGTAGAGTTTTTGCACTTTCTGCTCTCTTGGGTAAGATATTAGTATAGGAGAGGATTTTATTGCTGAAGAAGCCCATAATATGCTCCCAATGAACCGCAGCCTGGCAGTCAGGAGCCTGTTCACTGCTCTCCAGGCTGGCACCTCATGAGGATGCTGACACCCCTTTGGCCCGTGTGGTGGGAATGGAGCCGAGGATCTCCAAACCACAGGACAGCTTTGAAAAGCTGGTTAGCAGGGGGCTGTCATCATGACTCTGATCCCTGCGGGACACAGGACATGCAGAGCAGTGGGCATCTGCTCAGGCTGGGTTTGGCACATAGCAAGGCTGCTGTTTTCGAGGCAGGTATTGCAATGCCAAAACACACTCAGTGCCTCTTTGGTGGCTTGTCTGTCAGTTTGGGGACAAGGGTGACAGGACTCTTGGGAACAGCCCTGCCTTGAGGACCATAAAAAGCAGCCAGTGGGAAGAACAAAAGCCCATCATTGGATGGGGTGTGGGGCAAGAGGCATGACTCGGGGTCGCTTGAATTTATGGCTCCCTCTGGCTCCTTTAGCAATGGATGCTTTCGGCATAGGACTCAAAGCGACTGCTTTAGAGGGGGAGATAAAAGCCCGGGAAAAAAGAAAGGACCATCTTTTTTCTTCTTTCTCATTTGTTTTTTACATCAGCAGAGGGAGAGGAGGCACCATGGTAACATCAGTCTCCTCAGGCAGCATGCTCAGCAGTGGAGATGCCATGCTAACCACCCTTCTCCAGCTGAACAGCCCTCGGCAAACCCCACTGCAAAGCCATCCCTGTGTCTGATGCGTCACACCCCCATCACCAGCACTGCCTGCCTGGCTGGCACGAGAATCCATTCCCAGGGATGGATCAGCCACTGCCTCTGCTCCTCGGCCCAGAGTAGGAGGCAGCAGGGAGGGAAAGCAAGGGAGGAGGCTGATCCTGTTAACAAACCTCGGCTAAACAGGCTGCTTGGGGCTGTGCAGGCAGAGCCTCATTGATATTGAAATCGGGTGCAATCCATCACCGGGAGAACAGGCTCCTTCCATGGGGAGCTGAAAAGAGCCACTCTCAAAGGGAGGGGGAAAAACTTGTCCAGGGGAAGGGCGAACCAAAGCGTGGCAGGTGTGGTATGGAGAGGGATGCTGTCCGTGCCAGACAGTGATTCATTGCCGAGCCATTGCCAGGGCGGGCACAGAGTGCAGGCGACAAAGTGTCCCTGAGAGGCAGGAGGACAGTGGGCATGGGGATGCATTTCGTTGGGGTCTGGTGAGAACACTGGCACCACAGAGGGAGAACAGCTCTGTTTTGTACTCCAGTGTGAGAAAGTCCCTGATGGAGGAGTCAGCATGACCAGGGCGGGCAGTTCATGGGGGTTTGGAAAGGAGGTGGCAGCGGGTGCAGCCATGGGGTGTGACTCCTGGGCCACTCTGACCCCTTCCGCCTGTGACTGAGATCCCTCCCCAGTGAGTGAAAATGCAACTTTGCACTTTCACCCATGGGCTTTGTGGGTCCTCATGGGTCCCCATGGGATGGCACAAAGCTACCACGTAGGATGAGCTACAGTGAGCCTTTTCACTCCTCGTCTCAGTCAGCATCCCTGCGGCTCCAGGGGGCCCAGGGCTGCCACCCGCACCAGCGGCAACACCGAGACTCACCAGGGTATTGCCCAGGCGGGGATGGAGACCAGGCTGCAAAGGCCCTTGAACTTGGGTTGATCTCAGATCTGTAGATCTAGCTCAACATTAAGAAGAAAAGAAACAAACCAAAGTGAAACTAAGTTTGGTTTCCTGTGTCTCAAGCCAAGTTTCCGCCAAGACTGAGGGCTTTGGTACAGCCTGATGTGACGGGGACCGTGTCTTGGGGAGAGGGACGTGAAACCTGGGCAAATGAGAGGGCACTGGGGATGGTGACCAGCCTCGTGAGCTCCCCAAAACTTCCTCCCTACTGCAGATAGACCTGGGGCTCGAGGTACAGTCCCTCTCACCCCACAGAGTCTTGTCTTTCAGTGTGGAGGGTCAGCCCCCAGTCATCCCATCACAGCCAACACTGTTCAAACAGAAGGATGCCAGATCTCTCCCAGCATCTCAGTGCCTGCAGCCCCAGCTCCCCACACCTGGACGCAATCACAGCTCCCGTCGGAGAATGGGAAAAAGCCTCAGATCCAGTTCAGCAGCAGCTGCTGTTTATTTACCGGGAATCCTTCCTACTGAGGAAAGATGGAGCGGAGGACGAAGTGCTTCCCACCGCCTCGGGGCTGCCGCTGCGGGACGGTGCGGGATGCGGGGGATGCCCCAGCGGGGGGGTGATGTTCTTGACAGAGCTGTGAAAGGACCGTGGCAGGTTTGGCCTTTCCCAGCGCAGCTCCGGGGGCCCGGGGGAAGCCCACATCTGTGTGCGGGGGAGCCGGGCCAGCGCCGGGGTCCTGCGGGGGCGGGAGGTGGCGGAAGCAGCCGTGGGGCTGCAAATCCGTGCGATCCCGCGGAGGCGGGGGGCGTTTTCAAAAATTGCATTCTTCTCTGATTTTCTCTTTCTTATTTTTTTTTTTACCCTAAAAAAAGAAAATCATACAAGCTCTGTAGTTAATTAAGAAAAAGACAGAGAGGCTGGGAAGTGCTGGGGTGAAGTTATGCAAGCAATTCTGCTCCGACGGGAGAACGGGTTTGCTTCTTGAAGACTTCCCTCTCACAGTGCCGTGCTTTGCCTTGGCCGTGGGATGAGCCCTGGGGCTGGCAGGGTTGCTCCGTGCCCCCCATGGCATCCCCATGACCATCATCCCTGAAGACGTCAGCGGGGCTGTGCTCTACTTCAGTGCTGCCATACGGTTTGTCTCTGCAGCAGAGTGACTTATAGCCTCTGCCCCTTCCTCGCCAGCAGACTTGAGTATGTCGTGTCCCTGCTTTGTGCCTTAGTTTTGTCTCTGCCTTTTGTCTGCTGTACATAAACGAAGCAGTTCTTTGCCAGAGCAGCTCTGTACACCATTACTGTGCTAGTGAGACTTGCAACGCTCCCACTTCTAACAGTGAATTAAAAGGCACAGGAGATGGGAGACCACCAAGGGAATCTCCTCTTCTAGCCATGGGATTAGGGCATTTATCCCTGGGCTCTGCCACACCAGCGCAAGCAGGCATCCCTCAGGGGAAGAAGAAACATCCGAGGCTGCGTCTCTGCCATTGTGCTCCACTGAATGATGGGAAGGAGAGCAAAGGGTAAAATTAAATTTGCACCCTGAGTCTGGAGATAAGTTTCCCCTGATTGTTGTGGGAAAAATTAAAAATCGTTGGCCACATTGTTCCTTTTCTCCTTCCCATAACCCACTTGCTGTGTTTGATTTCCCAGCCTACTCCTGATAATTACAGATCACAGCGTGCTTTCATGATCCTGCACGTTCCCCATGACCATGAGCTCCTTCTCTTTGCCACTCTCTCTTGTCACTCTGCCTTTTGCCAGGAGCACTTTGCACCTGCCTGAGCAAAGTCCCTCATCCCTCAGCACTGGGCTGAAAGGCCAAGATGGGTCTCCATGCACCAACACAGGGCACTGACAGATGCCCACGTTGTCCTAAATGGCTGAGCACAGGGGTGGAGGGGACTGGGCCACTTCCATGCTGTCCCAGGCTTACCGAGGAGCAGAGCTATTATCCCGGGCTGGTTATTCCTGCCTCATTCCTTCCCATGTTGCCGGAGCTGAGTTTGACTGGGCTCTGCCTTGACCTATACAGACCCCGTCAGAAAAACGTGGTGAAAGCTGCCGTCTGGGGAAAGCACGCTCCTGGCCCTGGGGATCGACACTGTGATCCGGGCGGGAAAGCACGAGCACGGCCGGGATGAAGCTGCCACCCGAGCGGGGCCGGCGGGGACCAGCCCTTCGGGCCGCGTTAGACAAACAAAGCCGGAGCCCGGGGCCGGCGGGGGCTGCGGGCGGTGACCGGCGGCGGTGTGACGAGTGACCCGGCCCCCGCGGCTGCCAGCTGCCGCCGCCGCAACCTGCGCGACCCCAGCGCCGGCGGGAGCGGCGGGCGGCGCTCCCCGAGGGGATGGGAATGGCGGGACAGGGATGAGGAAGAGGAGGAAGAGGGAAGGCTTCTCCTGGCAGCTTTGGGAATGGCGCTGGAGCGAGGTCGTATGCCGGAGAAGACATATTCTGGCAGAATAATCATGAAAATAAACCCCACTAGACTTATTTTTAGCCCTGACGATGATGCTAGGGCTATTGAGGGCTGGCTGACACTGTGATCTGGGGCTCTTTGACAAGCCTCGGTTATCTCGTGTTTTGTTCTTTGATCGTAAAACTTGGTGGGAAAGAGAGAATATTTTCTGTGTGTTGGTCAAAGACCCCATGCCTAGGATGCCTGGGCCCTTTGGTGTAGCAAATAATAAACACAAATAATAATTCACAAGGAATTTACTATGTCTGATGCAAACTACCCAGCTGGTCAAATAGAGAGAAGGAAATCTGCAAGATGACTTTGGTCAATCTAAGAGTGAGATGGATGCAGAATCAGGCAGGTAACTCAGCAGTCCACAAGGCAGAAGTTTCAAGTCTTTTCTAAATACACATGGAAAATGTCAACGAAAAAAAGAAAACCTTTGTGGAGATGATATGAAGGTCAAAGAAGAAAAAAAGGCAATAGGGTCTTGCTATAGGAAAACTGGCAAGGGAGATGGGGTAGCTGGGTTTGAGCGACGATGGGCAACTCATTAAATCACACGTGCTCCCGTGACTGGATGGGTGGGTCTGGCATGAGCCCTAGAGTTGCTGTATGGGTTCAGGGGGGACCTGGAGTCAACCTGACACACAGCAAACCAGTAGCTCTTGCACTTCAGTCCACACAGCGAAGCAACTTTCGGGGAAACTAACACAGATAGTTTTTTTAACGTCTTTAAACCCTCCCTGCAAGACGGTTTGACAGGGTAAACACATGCAGACCCATAAATTAGCTGTAATAGCTGAAGCCCCATTGTGTAGGCAATGGCTCGCAGCAAACAGCAGCTACTCCCGCTCAACAATGCGAGGAAAGTCGCCCTGCACATTTTTTATGCTTTGACACAAAGTGCAGCTGCAGAAATACCTCAAGAGGGATTTTACTAAAAGACAATCATGCTCTTGCAGCTCTGCACATTTGAGAATGAACCCGTGGAGATAACAGGCCCAGGCTTACAGTGATAAACATGTCAAGATAATTAAAATTACGTCTTTCGTCTAATAGAAAGGGCAAGATCCTAATCTGATATAAGATGTTGTAGCTCCGTAGGGTCAGTGGAGTCACTCCTGCTCACCCCACTGGAGACTGAGCCCATGGAATTGGCAGCAACAAAATGGGATCCAGCAACCAGGCTCTGCAAATGCAGCGTGGTCAGAAAGGTCGCAGTTTGGTTGTGTGTGCCAAATTCTTATCTTTCCCCATCCAAAATAAACCTGGGATTTTCGTGTGTGTGTGCAGATGTCATTTAGGAGCTAAGCTAAAGGCAGATGTGTTGCCTGTGCCATCAGGGAGCCAGCTTTGAAGGGGGAAAAAAGGACTGGGTGCTAAGCAAAGAAATCAAGTGAATTTTCAAAGTGGGAATTAGTCTGAATTTGGACAGGAGGTTGTAGGGATCAGGGGCAGCAGGGTCACACACATGTTTGGGAAGGGCTGAGAGCAGCTTTCAGTGGGATGAGAAAAACCAAAACCTACAAGACAGCCCGGACCAGGTTCTTGGAGGACTTTCAGGCAGGGAGAAGTGCTGGAAAAATGGCAGCCCGAAGCAGAAAGTCTGGAGGAGCCTCTGGCAGCAGGAGGGGAGAGCAAGCAGGCAGGATTGCCCTGCAGAGGAGGAGCGGGAGCGTGCACAGGGCCGGTGTCAGGGCTTGTCAGCACAGAGCAGCACAGCAAAGCTGCTATTGTGGAATAAAATATGCTGGAATGTGGACACGCCTATTCCAGAATAAAGCTGCTTTTTCCTAATTTAACTTAATCCACTATTTGTTTTTATTATTTTTATCATCATCAGATGCAGCTAATTTGGAAAAGCTGTTCCAATTAATTTCCCTGCATAGACAAGCAGCTACACGCTGGAAAGCCTTTGTCTGTTCAGTGGCAGCCTGACCAGCAGCTTCTATTCATTTCAAAACCAGCTCCTTTTTTCTTCCCTCTGACCATTTTTTCTACTTTGTCTCATCAGACCATGAAGGGAACAGGAGTGGGAACTTCTCCCGGGAGTGTGGGGCCTGGTAGCCCTGTTTATGGGAGGGAGAGCAGGGAAAAAAAGCGTTTTTTAAAGAGAGGGAATAAAGAACCTCAGGAGAATAAGAGTCCAGGGCAATGGTCAAGGAGGCCACGATGACTTCACGGATAACCATGAGGGACTTGGCATGAGGTAGTGTCTGCCATCCCTCTCTTTAAACTATTAAAGCTGCCGGTAGTGTGCAGCCTGAGACATCAGCAGGGGCACAGGAGGCTGGAACACACTGGGTTGTCCTTGTTCGAGAGTTCCAAAACTTGAATCAGGGCCAGAACAACAGCTGTTGGTGGCACCAAGACTCTGCTCAAGTTCCAACAGGTCCCTTGGATGCATCCACGGCGCTGGACAGTGGGAGCATCCCATGCCCGGGAGAGCTGTGGTTGCTGTGCTGCTCCCAGAGATCCAGAGCCGGCTCTTGCGGAGCCCAGATGTTGCAGAGGAAGCTGCTGAAGAATGATCCATCCTTTCCTCTGGCTCAGAGATGAAAGCAGCTCACAGGAGCTCGAGGCTACGAGCGAGTAACTGATTAACCAGCACTCAGCTGCTGCCGTACTGGTTTTGAACAGCTCTTTCACCAGTCCCCCTCCAGCTTTCAGCCAGAGCAAGATGACTTGGGGGGAGCCTGCACACAGGGAAAAACCAAGACACAAACCCCTGTGTCCAAACTGATTTTCTCCCTCTGATTCTACAATCTTCTTTCTCCCCCCTTCTACAGCGTGGGGGAAGGATGCAAAAAACTCAAAGTCTTCTGCCAGATGTTGGGTGCACATACAGAGATGGCAGTGGCTGGAAGGAAGCACAGCCAACTTTTCTCCCTTCCAGGCAATTTCTACACTGTTTGTGAAGTTTCTTCCCCTCCCAAAGCTTGAGAGACACAATCAATGCCTTCAAATCTTGGTGCAGGACTGCCGTGAGCTATTTCAGTACACAATCAGGTTCTCATCCGGCACAGTGCCTCTCTTTCTGTCTCCCCCTCGTACCCTCCAGAAGGCTGTGTTCAGGAGAGGCTCAAGGGTGAAACTCCCCATGCCCAGCCTTTGATGAGTCAAAAAATAGTCTTCTGCCCCACCAATGTATTTGGTCCCTTTCTCCCACCACTTGCTGAGCTGAACCTCCCAGCTAATGAAGCCTGGTACATTGTAGGGGCAGGCTCACACAAAAACAACAGCTTCAGCAAACGGGATGTGCTGCCAGCCCCCCTCCCTCCTCCCGTGAGGGTTTGTATGGTCCTGATTTCCGCACAGAGACTCTGATCTGCGAGTTTTATTCATGACCATAAAACAGAGATTAGCTCTTATCTCTGGCAGGCAGCAATATCAGGCACCAACCCTCGCTCCAGAGCATTGGCAGCCGAGGACCAGACCAGCACACGAAGAGGAACTTCTTGGAAGAGGAGGACGAGGTGAACAACATGCGGGAAACCAGTGTGGGAGTGAACCTGGAGGATGGGATGATGCCAACCTGCCCGGGCTGCCAGGGAGCCCCGAGCCCCGGCGCAGGGCGAGAGGCAGGGGAGGAAGCGGTGATTAGGCAGCAGCATCTGCAATCAAGGGGCAGGAAGTGCGATCGCCGGGAAACGCTCGCCTCTTACCGAGCGCGATAAACCCCGAGTGCCCCGTGGAGGAGGCACCAGCCCTTCCGTGCCCCCCTGGCGCCCTGCCCGGCCGGCAGCGCCCGAGCCCCGTGCGCTCAGGGAGCTGGTCCTGGACGCCGAGCCACTGGAAGTGTTCCCTCTGATTTCCAGTGGCCACTAATTGCCAGTGCCCCTACAGAAATCCCCAAGCCCAGTGGCTTGTAGAGGGGGTGGCCCAGCAGAGAAGTGTTCCCAGCATCAATCCTTCCGTTTTCCTGGCAGTGGGGTATGGTTGTACCTGGATGGAGGAGCTGTATAGACAGGCGAAAACGCAGAGCTGGTTTGGAGTCTTACTCACAGCAAGACAAACACAGTCCTGCTTACGTAGGGGTTTGGATTGATTCAGCAGTGGGGTGTGTGGGATCAGGCTTTGGTCATCAGATGGCTGCAGGAGAGAAAGAGCAAGAGAGGGAGAGAGAGAGAGAGAGAGGGTAGGTGAGGAAGAAAAAAAGAAAGGCAAAGAAAGTAAACCAAAGAAAGGAAGAAGGAGAAGAGAAGAGAAGAGAACAGAAGAGAAAAAGGAAAAAAGAAAAGAAAAGAAAAGAAAAGAAAAGAAAAGAAAAGAAAAGAAAAGAAAAGAAAAGAAAAGAAAAGAAAAGAAAAGAAAAGAAAAGAA